>CATQJL010000112.1:68070388-68150983 GCA_958299035.1 Cylicocyclus nassatus
GTATTAGGTTGGCACATAAGTAATGCAACTTTTTATATAACTTTTGTCTCTTTGAACGTAGCACATTCATTTTTTGGCAATATAAGGACTATGATGCATGTTCTAATGCACATATTTTGGCCGAATTTTACCGTGTTATGTAAGGATTACGGTAGGTTTACGATACTATGGGAAAAATTTTAGAATGCATCAAATTTTGCTGAAACTTGACCTATAGGGCTTATTCGACATGCTGATTACAAAAATGAGAACCGTTTCGCATGAAAAGGCCTCGTTCGTGAGATCAAAAAATGAATTTCATTTTATCGACAAATGAATATGATATTCGTGTTCACCGTATAGGATTACCCTACAGTGCAAAGTTATAGCGAATTCTGACTTTTCGCAGACAAAGTTAGTTATTGACAAATTGCCTTCGGAAGTTGACGCATTTGACTTGTTCAGCTTCTCAAAGGCGCCCCACCTTAATTTGTGTTTAAATTTCATTTCTTTTTCACTGATTCCAATGTGCCAACTTCCAGCTACATGCTGCCTATAATTGCTTTTTCATATGTTTGAATCAGGTTTCGTAGGGTTTTATGATTGCCAAAAAATCGTAAAACCTTGATTTTTAGCAGTTTTTAAAAAATGCTTAGATTTTTTGTACTATGTTATCAAAAATCAAACGGTTTACGCAGACTTGCAGCTTACATCACGGTCTACACGATATCACAAAATGAGATTGCTACATAAAATAAGAAAAAAGTTACGCGAAAAGTTGCAAAACTTATGTGCCAACCTAATATCTCTCAGCCAAGTCTTGCAGGACAGCTATGACGTTTGCACTATGAGTCATGTTTTGTCGTGCAGAAAAACTCGCTGGACCTATGTATTTGATAAGGCATTTCTGCAACCTCGATTTGGTTGGACGGCGCAGCTGAGTTGCAACAAATTTTATTCTCGTCCAGCAATTTTCAGTCCAAGACCTCCCACGCGCCCTTAAAAAAAGCCTTGTATAATCAACACCCTGTATACGCCAAGTTTTTGTTTCAAGCAGGCCAGTCCTTCCTGTTTTTATTGACCGGAAAACTCCATTTTTCATGATTTGAAGAGGATTTGGGCTAAAGGCTTTGTGCAAGAAAAAAATGAGCAAATGCCGCAAACGCTTTTTTGGCTTTTGGAATATCAACTTTGGAAGCTGAGGAGCCAAAGCAGATCAACTTTCGTCGGGAATAATAAGTTTAATTTGAAGAACCCGTTCAACTTTTTTCGATGATTTACTTATCTTACCGAATCAAACGCTTCTTCAAAAAATGAGAAAAAGAATGAAGACTACACGACTAGAAACCACCTGGTATTTAAAAAACGGCTGTATAGAATTACTGATGGTATTCAAAGTATACACGACTCATGACATGCGAAGACTGGGCGTCGTTACGTCCGGCCGAGATAGTTCGTGCATGAGAGAGACAGCAGGTGGTTAGAAAGGCGAAAGAGAGCATCAAAGAGACGCGAATAAGTCCGCCGTCTTTGGTGCTGTGATTTAATATATGTAAAGTGCTCCACATGAAGTGTCACATTAGAAAAATCTTCATAACTTGGCAAAGAGTGAATGAGATTAAAAGTTCTTGTCTTTATCTCAAAGACATTAACTTCTGCATAAGATCTTTCAAATCAGTTTCAAGATGAACGCTTGTGGCTCTGATATAAAAGCACTTATTCTCTAATCTCTTCCCCAGAATTTTCGAAATGCGTGCAATGCTTTCTGCAGAAATATTTACAGGCTCTCTTCAGTTCTTTTGACAAATCAAGTAAATTAGGTCTTGCTTTCTTGCTCGAGCATGTTTTTGGCTCCCAGGTAAACCAGTGCGAGAATCTGTGGGGCTAAGACTAGGCGAGTTGCAAGACGAAACGTCATTTGTTGCAATGCCTGAATCGACTATAAACCACTGCAAAATCTTTTTCCTCGCTGGCTAGTGCTGCCTGATCCTGCTCAAAAATCCATATGGCGTCCTCAGTTTTTCTTTTGGCCTAAGAATATACCCTATAAGGCTGTAGCCCTTCAATCCGTTTCCGATACTTCAAAATCTAGAAAATCTGCGATTTGCGTTTTCTAAACGGCAGCAGTTGAGAACTTGGAGCTAGATCAAATCTAAATAATAATAAGAATTGAAACCAGGAATGGCCACAATAGGACAGAAAAATATGGAAAAGACGGCTATCTTTGCAATATGGCATGAGGACCTAGAACGAATTTTCTGCGGCAGTTTCAAATTTTGGGTGGACTACATTTGGACCAAAAAGTTCAAAATTCCAACTCGCCTACTCTCATCCCCATAGATTTGCACCCTAACTTGAAAACAAAAAGCCTGCTATTCGAACCTTACCTTCATTCGATGTGCTAAAAGAAGATCCTGGGAGCCTGGGAAGAAGCGTCGCCAAAACAATGCCCGCATTGGGAAAAATTTTTTGAAGAGGAGAAATGCTTTTATCGAGGCCAGAAGCGTTTACCTTGTTAGCGAGTTGGAAGTGAATAGAATTTTTTGTCTATCACATAAAGACAAAACCTTCCGTATTTAGTTCTTGCAAGGCTACGAATATTTTCTGCTTAACACTCCATGTGGATCACCCTTTGTAAAATCACATACCTACTAGGTTTGTGTAAACGTTCTTCCATTTTTCGGACCACCCCTCAAATCTCGTAGGGTGAAGATAAGCAGACAATTCCCTCCTCTTTCCAGTCATTATGTTTCCGAAGCAGCTTACGCTGTAGGTACGGAAATAATCGCCGGAAGTTACGACTCTTTATTTTTTAACATGTCAATTACTCGCACATTTTTAGAATTTTTGATACAGGCTTTTGAAGGTACTCTGATAGCCACCTGGAGGTGCAACTTTTTCCAACTTAATATGTTTCTCTATCATGCTTTCTAGAATTTTATCGAATAATTTTCCAAAAGCTGCAAATTCTTAGAAAATGCATAACATGTAAATGCATAACATGTAACACCATACATCGCAAATTTTCCAGAGTGTCGAGATTTGAAAACTCGATGTTACTATTACCAAGGTAAATCAGAAATACCGCTATAAAATGAAAAAAGTGCACTGGATACTACCTGAATTGTCTAGCATTTTTATGAAAAGGTTAGATAATACCGATCAGGAAATTTGGTTACTCTAGCATTCATATCTTAGTGTTGGTGGTTTCAAAGGCAAACTAGAGAGACGCAGTAAAATCATCGACTAGCAAAAAGATTACTCTATCACTTGGCCATCACGGTACATTTATAAGTCTCAGATGAATGTTCCAAAATTAGCGTAAAGCAGGCATGGTAAAAATGGTGGGTCTTAAGTTTTGGCAGTTATCCTAGCGTCCGTTGACAGAGTTGCAACGAGAACGTAGCTCCGAAAAAGAGGAAGGAATTCTGCATGATACAATGCTTGGATTATAATATTTGTTTATTTTAACTATACGGGATTTGCGGGTCGGTGCAAGAAACGGAAAGAATCTTAGCAGCGACCTGATAAATCTTGGTAGCTGAATTTTCGGTATGATAGATTCACCTTTTGATTCAACTGGCTTGGCGGCTGAAAGGCGCGGCTTCGTGACCCAAGGCTAGGTAATGATCAGAGGCGTGCAGGAGAGACGCAGATTGCGTCGCGGGCGCAAACAGTCTTAATTAGGTCACAGATCCCCTCCTTCAAGCCGCCAAGCCAGTTGAATCAAAGGTTATACAATTGGACGCCTCACATACGAAACTGAATATAGTTGGGCGACAAATGTGGACTCTGTCTGCTTCTTGCAAGCCCAGCTGTGTAGTTACATTACTTGTCATTGAACGAAGCTGTTTCTTGCTGTGAAGAGGTGTAACAAAAAGGGCCATCGTTACACTAAACGCTTACGAAGTTTCCGGAAGGAACAATCATGCAGTTGTTCAGATAACCTCTGCATTTGGAGAGCATCACAGTTCCTAACAAGATTTATAGGCATTATACACAATGCTTCTGTTGCATTTTCAAACTTTGACTGACGGACATCAAAATATACGAAGAATTTACGCATTCATTCTTGGTTAGATCGTATACTGCTCAACTTCATTTTTTTTTTGAAGCAACATACTAATTTTCCAACAACAATGGTCACAATTGGTCACAATCTTGACATTCAAAAAGCGAAGCAAACGCAAATGACACCATATTTTTCATAAGATCATTTGAAGCAACCTTTATTTACCTCCTCTTCATGTGTTTTTCCGACCATTCCTTCTCCATGTGTTCGTTTCAGATTATCAGAGGACAAGTTGTATATACTGCCTCTAATAATCATTGCCTCTAACCAGTAAAGCACTGCTTGGACAATGAAACGCATTCGTCATATGTAGCACAACTTAAAGAAGTTTTGAAACATTTTCTGTTTGCAGAAGTAAATACAAATGAAAATCACAACTTTTATTCAGAAAATTTTCGATTTTATCTTAGCTCAACACCGGGGCCTTCAAAATAATAATCGTAATAATAGAAATGGTCGGGGTGGTGGCCCGCTAAACCCCCACCACCAAAATCACCATATCCTTGACCGTGCTCGCTGATGTTGTGGATCTTTTCTTCCAACCACTTCTTACGTCTTTCGGAAAGCTCTTGATCGGTAGGAGATTCACCAAAAAGTTGCACCGCCCAATGATACAGTGTCCTCCAAATTGAACGCGTGTTTCTAGATCCATGGTGTTCGTCTTTAGGGCCTTTTCCTCCAGGTTCGAATTTCAGTACCGGATCCGAACTGTGCTTCTTTCTATCAGGATTGCTATGACCTCTATGACCAAACCACCCAGTTGTTCCGCATACTTCATGGATGATGAGTGCTCCGAAGAGGAAGAATGCCTGAACGAGAAGTTAGTTGAATTCAACACTATAGCATCTATAATTAACTTACAGTAGCCAGCGACACCATTTGAGGACGGGTTTGCTGAATTTCAGCTGCTTTATATATTTTTCAAATGAATGAAAATAGAATAAAGACAAGAGAGCAACGGTGCGCTCTTTTAGGAAGGTAAATTTGTGGGGCCTGCAATTGTATTTCACCGCAAAATGTTGCTACACAAAAATCAGCAATAATCTTACCCCTATGGTTCTATGGTTTCCAATTCCGTTCATGGATTGAGTGTATCAAACATAATGCCCTCACATTTTGTTCACGCTAGGTTTTGGCTGAAAAATGACGTCCTTGCATACAACGAAATACTAGCGACAGAAAAATAAAATTAAATTCATTGAAAAAGCAAACTGTTTGAGCAGCGTAATTATCAATGATGAGCGCCCTTAGATTAATTGAAGCTATCACCGCAGTTTAGCTCTTGACCTTATTTACAAAAGCAAAAATCTGCACGTGAAACTACCATTAAGTGACTTTGTTCCAATTTAAGAACAGCTTCATTTCATGAGTTCCATCAGCAATGCTATCGAAAATATTCATGAACAAATGAACCAGTACGTGATTATTGCTTTCATTGACATCTTTTGGAACATAGATGGGATGAATGGAGTTGACAAGTTGTACTTGTGGGGCTGCTTATTTTCATTTATTTTTGAGTTCACTATCAGTTTGCTGCCTTTTCCTTTGTTCAATGATCTTTGTTGCATCTGATCTGAAGATCTTGCCAAAAAATTTTTGCGCTGTCGTTTAAAATAAATTATCTCAAACATATACCAAGACTAGAAGAGACAGAAAATCCAAATGACATCAGTATTTTAGGTTGATTCAATTCTGTCGCTTTGACTTTGCAAAATTCGTAACCGCCCCCTTGTGGACGTATTGACTTACAAATTTAAATAGATAGAAAATGCTCCACTTTCTAAAAATGTCTTCGCTACTCTTTGACGACAAAAGACTTCAAAAATAAAAATTCGACTAAGAGAACTCGTGATTTTCGAACAGGAATCGACAAAAATCCGAAACGCTGCAGAAAAATGTGAGAGCATGTTTCTCATAGCTTTTGTGAGCTGCCCCTTCTAATAGTGCCAAGCTTGAGCTTTTCCACGAAAACTTATGATTTTTGTGAAAAATGCCGACAATGCAAAAAAACGTCAATTTTGCCGTTTTTTGCATTTCTTCACGATTTTTTTCATTTTTTCCATAAGTTTTCGTAGAAAAGCTCGATTGGCACAAGATTGGCACCATTAGAAAGAGCAGTTTATCTTCTATAATGCTCTCGGATTTTTCTGCAGCGTTTCAAATTTTTGACGTTTCTTTTTTGAAAATCGCGAGTTCCATTTTTTTTGTAATTCAATGCGCTCACACAGAGAGCAGTTGCGACTATTTCAATATCAAAGCGACAAAACTTTAGAATCAACCTGATATAATGAAACAACAAAATGATGGAATTCTTGAAAAAGCCAGAGTTCTTGATAAATGTATCGATTTCCATGTAAGGAGTTCTTGCGATTCCTTCAAACAACAATTCAAATACCTTTTGTAGAGCTTTTTAAGTTGTAAAGTTGTAAATTGTAGATCACAGATAGGTTCTCATCACCTTAGGCAAATTTTGAAAGAGGATATCACAAACCTAACTAAGACATGTGACCTGCCTTATTGACCTCTACAAAGGTTTCAAATGTTTTCAAGATTTATGAAACAGCACTTCCAAGGACTCCACTCAAAGTTTTCTATCACAATCGTATACAAAAAGGGATGGAAGATCCGTTTTCTGCTGCAGTCCTAAGTCGAAGCAGTCCGTCCAAAGAACGCAAGAGTTGTTTATACAAGAGAGTTATCAAAGATTAAACGTTCCACAGATTTTGAGGCCCCTTGTAATTTTGACCACCTACATTTGCAAAGCTTTTGGAGATTTTACAGATCCCCTACTTTCCTAACAAGGGAATGGTCAAAATTGGAAGTGACCAGTCCCAGCAAGCTGTATACCGTTGAACTATGGAGGGCTAGGTACATATCTGCCTTCTTTATCTGCTTCTCGGTCTCCTACAGGAAATTACGGCTCTCGATTCCGCCGCGGGGCCATCGCGCATCATAAGTCTGCTAGCTTCCTTCCTAGCATGGAAGGTGGACTCAGCGGGTAAGTGTGCAGACTCATAGAACGAGTTGGCTTTTTGTTTGCAAGTTCGATTTCTTTTGCTTGCTACTCTTCTGCAACCCATTCCCAATACCTATATTGCTAGCGCGAAGTTCCTAACGCAGTTAAAAAGATAATTCAACATCTAAAAACTTCGAAAACTTTAGTTTTCTTCAGTAATTTGAAAGTACGAGCCAATTCGGATAAAAAAGCGCACTCAAGCCTTTTGACCAAAAGAATCTATCGCGTCTAACCAAAAATAGGTTTCTGTTTGTTAGTTTCAGCTCCACCTTTCTTGCTGCTTGCTTCTGTTCGTTCTTGCATTCCTATTCATTAACATTTTATTCCTGCTTTCATCATAATCATCTTCAATTCTTAAGAGAGTTTGTACAATAAAAAATAAAGTTTTCTTAGCCTTTAAATGTTGATTCATCTTTTTAACCGTGTTAGGGACTTCGCGCTAGCAGTATAGATATTGGGATTGGGTTGCAAAAGAGCAGCAAGCAAAAAGAATCAACTAGCAAAAAAAAGTCAGCTCGTCCTATGAGTCCGATTGCCCTTGCACACTTACCATTGTGCTACGAGTCCACCTTACTCGATAGATGGGCAAGCAGTAATTATTCATGATGCGCGGCGTCCCCACAGTGGAATCGAGGGCCATAACTTCGTGTAGAAGCCCAAGAAGCAAATAGTGAAGGCGGATTAGTACCCAGCTTTGCATGGAGTGTTCAACGGTGTACAGCTTGCTGTGATTGGCTGCTTCGAATTTTAACCATTCCCTTGTAACATACCGCTCATCACAAAATTTTCATCTCAAAGTGAGGAAGTTACCTACAGGAAAAACAAACACTTTGTGAATTATTGTGCAAACATTTGCTTAAAACAAAACTTGAGTGACTGACCAGCGATCTCGCCTTTGTCGGAGCCTAGAAGTTTGACTCAAAAGTAGCTCAGACATCAATAAAAAGGGAGTAATCCATCTTGATGTTGTTGTTGGCAGTTTGTTCCATAATTTCACCAACATGAAAACTTGCTTGACCGCCCGAGCACTATGAGCATTTCATAGCCAATATAGAAGAACAATGACGTTCTATGCAACTTTTCAATACATTGCTCGGCTGAAGAAATTCATTTTGCAGTAACTGATTCTGCCTTCGCTTTCCGGTTTGCTTACAAGGGAAGCGTGTATAGTCGAAGTGGCATTTTCAGATGAGAACCCATACTGCTTTGAAGAGTATTGCACAGTGATTCCAAATCTGCCTCCCAAATCTGCCAATCATCTCTGGACTCAGCGTTATGACCGTTTTTGTAACGAAAAATGAATGCAGAATTTAGGTAAAATTGATTGTTACGATCTTTTCGCCGCTTAGAAAAGCAGTGTTGAATATCAGCATGTTAGACAAAACGTATCCATTGCATAAACGGCTCTGATACTTGATACTGGATCATTTGAGCAAATTTGGGCGATTTTGTTCCAATTTTGCGTTCAGTTTTTCGAATTGAAAACGCCCATAACTCGGCATTCAGAGGCGCTTAACAGATTCAAAAGCCACATTTGGATTCAACGCATAAAGCTCTTCAAAGCAGTATGGGTCTCATCTGGAAAGGCCACTTTGACTAAGCACGCTTCCCTTATTAGTTTTCTGTAATCTATCTTATGCTTTTTTCCAGTAATGAACCACAAAAACGCTTTTACTAACAAGGAAGCAGTTGGTCGAAATGACCTTTCCTTTCCATAAGAAACTAATATCACCTTGAAAAGCATCGAAAGCTGAATCCAAAGCCGTAAAATTTGATTTAACCAAATTATGACCAAACCATTTTTCGCACCAAAAACGTTCTACCTCGGCATACAGAGAGGCTTGGCAGACAATGAAATCAGATTTAATCAGCGTTAATGCTCTTCAAAGTGGTATAGGAATCATGTGGAAAGGCTACTTCGACTAAAGGGAGCTCCCTTGTAAGGTGTGAATTTGTCGAATGATGAATTGAAAATTGCGAATCTGGTCGACCGTTTTCTTCAATATATTTTCTATCGTTGTTTGCTACCAAAGAAAATTTGAATGTACACCAAAATAATGTAGCAGACTGCACATCGCTGCACGAACGAACTACGAAGTCACAGCGAGACGAAGGCATGTTCGCCAATGCCTGAGTTTCGTCTATAGCATGGCGACGATGGCATGGAGTATGCCCTAAGGCAAACGGCTCAAAGATTGATTTCCAGAAGCTCTTAGTCGTGTTCTATCAAGCCTGTTCATTAAGGAAAAGGTCATAGGTTGCAGGAAGCGATTGTCGAGGTTGCTGAGGTTGCCGGGGTTGCCGACGTTGCCGTCGTTGTAGGACCTTATGATAACTTCCACGTTTCGTGCGCTCTCTAAGGGAACGGCCATAGGTTCGCAGTGTTCGCGGTGTTCGTGGTGTTCGCGGTGTTTGCGATGTTGTCGGTGTTGTCGGGATCGGCCATACTATGGAAAAATTGTTAAATCTTGTGTGGCGTGTCACACCCCACACTTGAGCCTGCCGGCAACTCCGACAGTACCGACAACACCCCAAACACCGACAACCGCGAACACCGCGAACACTGCGAACACCACAAACACCGCGAACACCACGAACACCGCGAACACACGAACACCGCGAACACTGCGAACCTATGGCCGTTCCCTAAGTGGTCTTCTGACCCCAACAACGCCCTTCTGCATTTCTATCTACCTTGTTCAGAATTAATTGCCAAGTTCAACCCTGCCAGTCGTATTGAAACAAGTTTATTCGCGGTGTGCAAGAATGAAAGGAGACACGATATGCTCGTTCTCTTATCCGCTTCATGCTTCAAAACAAATCTTGACATTATAAAGGGCATATATTGTCGTTTGGTTACGAGGGATGAAGCGGGCAAAGAACGCGAGAATGATTCAGAGTGGACGGTGAAAGCGGCATTTCCTTATCATTGTCGTTGATGGAAAGCAGAGTCGAACTTGAATATGAAGCTCAAACTATAAAATTAGCGGGCGAATTGAAGAACATCTTATCGCAAAATATAATGAGATATAAGCTGATGCGTGTAGGTCAAATGTTAAGGTCCATAAAAATTGCGTACAATTGTCCCAAAAGTTCTGTCGTCATTCTTGCGATAGAAAAATTAGCCAATATTCGAATTTTCTGTGTAGGGTCATAAAAAATCTGAAACTTGTAGTAAAAATCGGAACAGTAGGCATTGTAGGTTCTATCACCCGCTCTTTTTAACAGCGCAAAGTTTGAGCTGATTAAGCGTCTCTAGGAAAAGTTATGATTTTCCCGAAAAATACCAAAATAAATCAAATTCGCCCTTTTGTATTTCTTGCTCGAAATTCGTAACTTTTCATAGAGACGTTTAATCGGCGCAAACGTTGCACTGTTAGAAAGAGCTGGTGAAAGAACCTACAATACCGACTGCTCCGATTTTTGTTGCAAGTTTTGATTTTTTATGACCCTACACAGAAAATTCGAATTTTGACTAATTTTCTTCTATCGCTCCTATCTATGCAACAGATGATCATTATCAAGCAGCTAAGACGTCATTATTGAAAGCATGACCTACTCTTTCATATATAAATAAAAGCAATCAGATCGAGTGGAAAAGTCAGAAGTTATGAATTTTTGAAAATGAAACGACAGAACTGTCGTGCCAACCTAATATAATGCGGTATAAGCTGAAGCGTGAAAGCTTATAGTTAAGTTCCATAAAAATCATGTACAAGAGAAAAATGCGCACTGCAAAAACATATCAGATTGTCCTAAAAATTCTGTCGTCATTTTTGAAAATTTGTAACTTTTTGCTATTAATACGAATTAGTGTCTTTTTGAGTTTGTTGACCAACAGAAATCTTCCTCTTTACAGATGTGTCTGAACGCACTCCTTGTGCACTTATTGCTGAGATAGAAGAAGAGGACCACTTGAGCTTCGACCATTTTGAATTAGGTCACTAAAAATCTGGAACCTTGCAGAAAAAGCACAATCGTCAGAACACAAATTCATGACCTACTTTTCACATGTGAGAAGAATTTGTGCTGTTTGGACGTTTTCGTGAGAAGCTATGAATTTTGAGTTTACAACAGAAAACCCCAGATATTTTAGGTTGATCCGAAAGTTCTGTCTCACTATTTTCAAAAATCATAACTTCTTCTTAACACAATGTTCTTGCACGATCAAAAACTTATTGGAAAGAGCAATTTATGCACTTTCTAAAACTGCTTTGGATGCTATCTACTAAGCTCGCGACGCAGAGATAAAATTGGGAAAATGAAATCACTTCAAGTTCGGAATTTTTAAGCAAACCCATTGAAAAATCCAAAGCCGTGCCATAAAATCCAAAACAACCAGTATCCTAGGTTTTCTGACCCCTCTTTTAATGTGAGCAAAAATCGCGCTAATCGAGCTCTTCTTAAAAAGTTATGATTTTCGAGATTTTATATTTATTTTTTCTCATATAGAAAGAGAGGATCAGAAAACCTGAGATACCGGTTGTTTTGGATTTTATGGCACGGTTTTGGATTTTTTAAGGGGTTTGCTTGAAAATTCCGAAGTTGAAGTGATTTCCTTTTGCCAAATTTATCTCTGCTTCGCGAGCTTATAAATAGCATCCAAAGCAGTTTTAGAAAGTGCATAAATTGCTCTTTCCAATAAGTTTTTGATCGTGCAAAACCATTGTGCTAGGAAGGAGTTATGGTTTTTTAAAAATAGTGGGACAGAACTTTCGGACCTACCTAATAATTTTTGTCAACTTTTTCGAAAATACTTCTCACAGGAACTTCCAAACAATCACAATCTTTTCTCATTTGCAAAGAGTAGATCATGAAACCATGTGCCGAAGTTCAGTTTTTCAGCAATCTTTCAAATTATTGGCGACCTAACCCAAGATGATCGAAGTCTGAATAGTCTTCTTTTCTAATTTCTCATCTCTGCAATGAGTGTATAGCTCGAGTTACATATACAAAGAGAAAGACTTCTTCTATCGAAATCATCGGATTTTTACGTTCAAAGCCCTGCCTGCGCCTCTCATATTCCATGTTATTTCTTGATTCTCGCTAGTGTGCAGTTTGATTATCATAGAACACCTTTGAGGTCGTCGTCGTTTATTGGAAGGGTGAATATGTTGCCCTTGGTCTGTTTGGTTATACTGCGATCTGTCTTGTCTGGAAGGACTTTGAGTGATTAGATACTCTTTCAGTTCTGGGTGCGCTTGAAGTCTTTCTGGTGTAGACTTCTTTCATCTCTAATATATTAGGTTGAACCGAAAGTTCGTTCGCACCATTTTCAAAAAATCATAACTTCTTTCCGTCACGACGATTTTGCGCAATTTAAGTTTTATTAGAAAGCGTAAAGCATGTAATTTCCAACTGCCCCTGGCGACTTTCCAGCATGTTCAGATTGCAGAGATAAAAATGAAAGAACGAAAACATCCGAAATTCGGAATTTTTGGGAAACAATTCCAGAAATCTAGAAACTGCGCGATAAAATCCAGAAAAGCCATTATCCTAATTTTTCTTATATTTGATTACTAACTGAGTTAGGTTTGTGTTGATCGAGCTTTTCTTTCAAAAGTTATGATTTTTTGAAAAAAATTCCGAAAAATCACTTTCCTATAAATTCCTAAGAAATTGACTTTTCGGCATTTTGTTCCAAAAAATCATAACTTTTGAAAGAAGAGCTCGATCAGCACAAACTTAACTCAGTTGGTAATCAAATATAAGAAAAATTAGGATAATGGCTTTTCTGGATTTTATCGCGCAGTTTCTAGATTTCTGGAATTGTTTCTCAAAAATTCCGAATTTCGGATGTTTTCGTTCTTTCATTTTTATCTCTGCAATCTGAAATGCTGGAAAGTCGCCAGGGGCTGTTGGAAACTACATGATTTACGCTTTCTAATGAAACTTAATTTGCGCAAAATCGTCGTGAGGGAACGAAGTTATGATTTTTTGAAAATGGTGCGAACGAACTTTCGGTTCAACCTAATATATATTAGGTTGTCCCAAAAGTTCTACCGTTTCACTTTGAAAATTTGTAACTTATGCTTTTGTCAGAAACTTGCTAATTTTATCAGATAGAAGGAGTCTTACTTTTGTTTATGTATCTCGAGCTGTACACTCACGCAGAGATGAGAAATTGGAAAAGAAGACCATTCAGACTTTGATCATCTTGAATTAGGTCGCCAGTAATATGAAAGATTGCTGAAAAACTAAACGTTGGCACATAGATTTCATGACCACTCTTTGCAAATGAGATTGTGCTGTTTGGACGTCTTTGTAAGAAGTTATGATTTTT
Source organism: Cylicocyclus nassatus (assembly GCA_958299035.1). Lineage (NCBI taxonomy): Eukaryota > Metazoa > Nematoda > Chromadorea > Rhabditida > Strongylidae > Cylicocyclus > Cylicocyclus nassatus. The sequence continues at coordinate 68,083,739 of CATQJL010000112.1, forward strand.
GAAAAAATTAACAAATTAATCAAATTTGGCGTTTTCTGTTGTAATCTCGAAATACATGACTTCTCACGAAAATGTCCAAACAGCACAAATTCTTCTCATTGTCAAATGTGAAGAGTAGGTCATGAAGTGGTGTACTGACAATTCCACGGCACTCAGATAATGATGACAATGAAAATCGTATCGCGCTTTCATGATGAAAGCGGCTAGCGGCGGCTGCGGGCGAGGTATGTTAGCACCTTTAATAAATATCATATTTTACTGAACAAATTTGATAGAACACGACCAAAAGCTTCAATTTTTGAGCCGTCGACCCTCGGCATACTCCACACAATCGTCGCCATGCAATAGTCAAAGCAAGTTTTCAAGCATGGCGAGCATGCTTTGGTCTCGCTGCAATTTCGTAGTTCGTTCGCGCAGCGATGTGCTCCGCTACCATATTATGGTGTACACTCCCTTCAAATTTTCTTTGGTAGCAAATAATGATAGAGATTATATTGAGGAAAAGGGGTGACAAGGATCGCAGTTTTCAACAGTTTACCTTACAGGGATGCCCTCTTAGTCAAAGTAGCCTTTCCAAATAAGTCCTATACCACTTTGAGGAGCATTTAACGCTGATTAAGCTAATTTCATTATCTGCCAAGCCTCTCTGTATGCCGAGTTATGAACGTTTTTGGTGCGAAAAATGAGTGCATAATTTGGTTAAAATAAATCTTACGGTTTTGGATTCAGCGTTCGATGCTCTTCAAGATGGTATTTGTCTCATATGGAAAGGAAAGCTCATTTCGGCCAACTGACCTCCTTGTTAGTAAAAGCGCTTTCATGTTCATTACTGGAAAAGAGCATGAGATTACAGGAAACTAAGCATACCGGAGAGCGAAGGTAGAAACAGTTACTGCAAAATAGTGTCTTCTGCCGAGCAATGTATTGAAAAGCTGCATAAAATGCCATCTTTCTTCTTCCATCTTAGCTATGAAATGGTTTTCTCGTAGTGCTCGGGCGATCAAGCAAGTTTTCATAACTGGCGAAATTAAGGAATAAATTGCCAACAATAATATCAAGATGAATTATTCCTTTTTTATTGATGTCGGAGAGGATGAAACATCTGAGTTAGATTTCCAGGCTTCGACAAAGGAGAGATCACTGATTAGTCATTCAAGCGCTGACTATTCCTTACTCATTGTTTGAACACTGATTAGAAAATGTCTGTTTTTTGAGGTGAATGTGTCCCTCAGTTTGAGAAGAAGATTTTGTGATGAGCGACATGCTTAAGAAAAACACGGAAACTTTTGAATAACAACCCTCAGAAAGTGTTTTTTGTGTTACATATTTTTTGTGAGGGTCATCTAAAAGACATCTACAATGCTAACAAGAGAAGTTCTCATTGAGAACCTCATTAAGCTCTGGAAGCCCGGGCCTAATTTCTGAAACGGATCTTCTATCTCCTTTTGTTCCCATACGACTGTGATAGAAAACTTCCAAAGTGAAGTCCTTGGAAATATGTGCCGTTTCAAAATTTTGAAAACACTTGAGACCTTTAGCGGTTGTGCTTTGATTCCGCTGATCCAATAAATAACTTTGTAGAGGTCAACAAGGCAGGTCACGGGCTTAATTTGTTGTGATATTCCTTGAGAACCGCTTTTACGGTATACCTGCGCAACTATCAGGCTGTTGCAGAGGTTCTGTTCGATATGAATTCTTGAATTCAAAATATCATAAATTCTTTCGAAGTTAATTTTATTCCACAATCTTAGTTTCTGTGTGTTGGACAGTTCTTTAGCTATCAGAGAAATACTAGCTCTTGCGAAAAACCCTGTAAAGAAAAAGCAAACTCAAAGACTTCACAGCGTTCTTCTTCAAACCTGCCTTCCTTAACGTGGCAATGTTCCCTTATAAGCGAAGCTGTTTTCCAACCTAGTTTTATTTCATTATATACTATTTCAACTCTAAAACACACTCAAAAAACCAAAATATAACCTCAACCAAACAATTCAAACAAAAAAAAATATGTTTAAGTCAGAACACAACTAATTATGGCAGAAGCCTTGCCACCTTTGAAGCTATAATAATTTCCAATTTATTGAAATGCAAGAAATATCCGAGGAAATTATTGTTATATAGTAGAGATGAATTGCAATTGATTTCCTACTGTTAGATGCCTTTTCACAGAACGTAGCATCTTTGTACCATTATTTGCAACTCGCGAGTCGTTCAAGAAATGAAATGAATTTCAACCTATTCACAGCGACACTCGAATGTATGTATCAATGTATCTGCCCCAACCCACTCGCTAGCGACCCGTAGGGTCGCTAGTAAAGGATATAAAGCTGAAAAAATAAACTCCAGCACAACTGCGGATCCTTCAAAAATCTCGACCCTAAAGGTCCAAATGCGAATATTTACTCATACACCATTTTGTCTTGATACATATCTTATATATAAAGCTGAATGTCTGTTTGTCTGTCTGTATGTCTGTCTGTCTGTCTGTCTGTCTGTGTGTACGTATGTTCCGAATAGAAAATTCCATTTCTGAACCGATCCGGACCAAACTTGGCACACATACACTACGGGCCCCGGCGGGTGTCATAGGCTACTTTTCGTCATCGATCGATATCGATTTTATCGATTTTTATCGATTTTTTTGCTGAGTTCACCTACGGGGCTGGGAGTTGGCACAGGGGGTAATCGAGCATGGGGATTCCGAATACAATATTGGTTTTCAGGATTATCGATTACTTTTATCGATTTTATCGATTTTTTTGCAAAGTTTGAGCTACGGGGCTGGGAGTTGGCACAGTGGGGTAATCGAGCATGGGGATTCCGAATACAATATTGGTTTTCGGGATTATCGATTACTATTATCGATTTTATCGATTTTTTTGCAAAGTTTGAGCTAGGAGGCTGGGAGTTGGCACAGGGGGGTAATCGAGCATGCTGATCACCCCCAAGGGGGGTGATCAGCATACTCGATTACATCCTGTGCCAAATTCCAGCCCCCTAGCTCAAATTTTCAAAAAATCGATAAAATCGAAAAAGTAATGGACGATCCTGAAAACTAATATTGTGTCCGTAATCTGCATGCTCGATTACCCCCTGTGCAAACTCCCAGCCCCGCAGGTCAAACTTTACAAAAAAAATCGATAAAATCGATAAAAGTAATGGACGATCCTGAAAACTAATATTGTGTTCGTAATCAGCATGCTCGATTACCCCCCTGTGCAAACTCCCAGCCCCGCAGGTCAAACTTTACAAAAAAAATCGATAAAATCGATAAAAGTAATGGACGATCCTGAAAACTAATGTTGTATTCGGAATCCCCATGCTCACTTCCCCCCCTGTGCCAACTCCTAGCCCTGTAGGTGAACTCTGCAAAAAAATCGATAAAAATCGGTAAAATCGACATCGATCGATAACGAAAAGTGGACTGTGACACCCGCCGGGGCCCGAAGTGTATGTGTGCCAAGTTTGGTCCGGATACGGCGGAGCCGGGTAAGCCAGCTAGTTACCTATAATTGCCCTTTCAAGCTTTCTGGAGTGCGCGGATAGATGATGTACCAGTATATTCTTACAGCTGGGTTTGCGGTACCATTTTGTCTTAATACATACTACCTATAATTACCTACCCTAATTACTTACCTGTACAATCTATCCGCTCACCCCAGAAAGCTTAAAAGGGCAATTATAGGTAATATGTATCAAGACAAAATGGTACCGCAAACCTAACTGTAAGAATACACTCATACACCGTTGTTCATTCGGAATTCTCAGACATCACTCTGTGAAAGTATCTCAGAAAAAAATGGACGACAATCTAACAAAAAGGGATCTCTGAAAAATCTAGATGATCAATCTCACAATCAACAAAGATAAATGTCACATAAAATCCCTTCTAAATCAAGCTTTTCTAGTCTTCTTTTAAAAGATTTACTGTTTTTTGATTATGATGATTTTGTAGGGAAACTTCGAAACTGCGTGCGCAACGATAGAAAAGACAAGTAGAGAGTCCGAAGTAGTGGTATCTATTTAGCTTAGCATAAGAGAGATTGAGTCCTCCATGCCTGCAGCCAGTTGGTCTAAAAAACCCAAAGCTGCTAGCACTGCAATCATTTCTTTCCTCAAAATGCGAAAACAGAAAACCAGATCAGTAATATTTCTTCTGACTCTCAGTGATTCTAATCCAATAATTCTAAGACTGTCTTGGTATTTTGGTATTGTTCGTTCAGAAGTATTTTGACTTACGAGATAGAATCACTCTTGTAAAAACACTGAACTTTTCAACTTTTGAGCTTTGCTTCACACCTACTGGGTTCCACACCTGGGTTTGTAGTAAACCCCCCGGACGTCGTGACGTATAGCTCGGAGTATGCTGTGACATGTGCTGACTATCATGGAGCGAGGCTGGCAAAGCGGCTATCCTTTATCATTGCCGGCGGATGCAATCGATGCGTAGCGTCAGGGTAGTCGCACTTTGTCGCGATATGTCGCGACATATCGCGACATATAGTGACATATTGCGACATGTCGTGACGAACAAGACGGCGAAATACTTTGTCCGTCATAGAGACGCAGAGACATAGCGCAAGACTAGAGCTCGACTACGCCAACCTCGCAATAGGTCGCACATGCACACAGTTTTCTATAACGCACGTCAACCGCAATCAATATCAACAGCTGACAAGCGCCTAACTGTTCGAGCAATGCGCCTCTCCCTATTCTCCAAGTACTTCTGCTGCTGCCGCTTTGGTATTTGAAAAAAGGTGAGTTTATTTTAACTAAAAAGTATGTTAGACTCATACTTAGCCATATTTTTCGTACTTATGCAGTTTTTCTTCTTTATTTTTGCTATGCACCTTGTTTGAGCAAAAAGTCCCTTCTTTGTGCCAAACTTTCGCAAATTCTTGATCTTTTCATCATTCTTGGCAGTTTCGACCACATATCTTTGCTGGTTGCTGTTCGTTAGCCATGCACCTCTCGTTTCCTTTCGTGTTTATGAGAAAGGACCGTCTGGCGTTATGGCTAATGGAATAGCCCATTTTTGAACGGACTGAATGCTGATGATAATATTTTGATTTTTCTTGTACACTTTCAATATGTATTCTACTTTAAATTACATTTTCTTTCAAAAAGAAAATTCTAATTCACGTTCCTTTGCAAAATTCAGTTTGCCAGCAAAAAAAGATAGTGTCGCCTGGAACTTGTACCCCCAACGGCTAGCACACCGGCCTCTCACACTGGCACTGCGCTAACTACAAGCTATGTTGAGTTGTTGAGCTGTTTCACAATAATTGCAAAAGTAGTAGCTAACCCTTCAACAATACTTACGGATAAGGCATGCATATCGTTTTCCCATACTGATTTGCTGCAACTGCTCTGTTTGCTACATGTATCCTCTCCCTAGCAAAGCACGGCGTAGTAGCATACAGCGCAGCGAATGTGCGCGCTGCTAGACCATCTGTGTCTTGGCACGGAGCTGGCACGAATCTGGCACGGGCTGACACGCTCAATTTTTATTGAGGGCAACAGTCAAATATGGTCCTGCCATAGCGGATAATGGCGCTTCTTACAGCATGGTGTACAAAGATAAGCATAATTCTGCAACAGACATAGATCAACTGCGTTTTCCTATCAATATTGATGAACATGAGATAATGAGTCAAAATATGGAGAAAGAGGCGCGCACACGCGAGGATAGTTAGTTATTGGATTTCCTTTGATTGATTTACCTGCTCTGGCAAGCATAGTATACTACATTCTTGCCTTGCTAAGTAAATACCCCACGGGATATCTGTACTCATAGCGCAGCGCGTGTGACCGCTGTTATCGCGGTCATTAGCGGCTCAATGACGCGCGGAAGCGCTCGTTTTGCGGCGCCCTGCGGATAGCTCGCTATAGCCTTGCGAGATACTCCGAGCTATCACGACATAGTCCCTCTATGTTGTGACAACCACGAGGGGTTTACTACGGGCCCTGAGAGCAGCACTCCAGGTGAGGAACCATAAACTTTCTATAATCGTGTTAAAATCACCTGGTCAATGATATGGATGTTTCGAAAAAATAATGATTGATAACGAGTAGGCTTTCTTGACTGCGTAGTTAATATTCTCCGTAAAATCGAGTTTTGAATCAACGAAAACACCCAAGCCTTTTACCACGGAACGTGGAGTCAACTCATTCCATTAACTTCGTAATTTAGCGAGGAACCTTTCTGGATGCAAAAGGAGCATTTATCAGGATTAACAGAGAACCCATTCTTTGAAGCTCAGACATTCAGTGCATTAATAGAAGACTGTAATCTCTCATGAACGCAAGAATGGTTTTGTTCATCATAGAAAGCATACATCTTGATATCATTAGCATAGATTTGAAAACTGATCCAAAATTCAATATATCAGGAAGATCAAAGGTAAAAATCAGAAATAATAGAGGAGACAGTACCCCACCTTGGGGTATACCACTGGAGCAGCGATATCGACTAGAAAACAACTGCCTTACTCTAACCGTCATAAATCTAATCTGAAGGTAAGACCCAGACCACATCAAAAGCTTTCCAAAAACGCCGAAACTCTGAAGTTTCCACCGTAGTATGTCACAAATCTTATCAAAGGTTTTTGAGAGGTCCACATAGATGATATCAGTTGACATGTTGTAGTTGAGAGTTTCTCTCCACTCAAAAATACTCTTTAGTAAATTAGTAGTAGTACTCCTTCCAAAAACAAGCCATGAAGTTCCGGTGTACTCTTTTATATCTCTTAATCCAGCAAATAGCTTGTTTCTTATGATTTTCTCCATAACTTTTATGGGAGTCGGAAGCAAGCTTATCGGGCGAAGTTCGGATACTCTGTATGAGGTAGAGGATTCCGGGGTGGGTGTATCGGTGTAACCATTGCTTCTTTCCATGAACGCGGAAGTTCGCCGAAGTACATGGAAAGGTTGAAAATATCGCACAAAGGCCCCGACAAAATTTCTGCAAAATTTCAATAAATGATTGGTGGTATACAATCATAGGGTTCCGTGCATGAAGATTTGAGGGAACTGCAAATCTTTCTTCACTTCAGCGCAAATAGACTATGCCACAGCTGGTTATAGCATCCGAAGCTTCAGCTGATGGTTGAAACTCTTGGCCAGGTGAATACACAGTGGCAAAGTAATCCCCCAAGGCATCTGCTTTTTCACCGTCACATACAAATTTTACCGGATCTATCTAACGGAGGAGAGTAAGAGTGTTTGTTTGTAATTTGTTGCGCGTGCATCTGAGTAGCTTTTTCAAAGATGATTAAGAAGCTATTCTGCTTTTTCACCGTCACATACAAATTTTACCGGATCTATCTAACGGAGGAGAGTAAGAGTGTTTGTTTGTAATTTGTTGCGCGTGCATCTGAGTAGCTTTTTCAAAGATGATTAAGAAGCTATTCTGCTTTTTCACCGTCACATACAAATTTTACCGGATCTATCTAACGGAGGAGAGTAAGAGTGTTTGTTTGTAATTTGTTGCGCGTGCATCTGAGTAGCTTTTTCAAAGATGATTAAGGAGCTAACTGACGCTCATGGTTTTTCAAAAACTTTTTAAATGGTAATTTATCTGAACGACTTTCAAATATGAAGAGTCAGCTAGAGGATTTTCTTAAACAGTGAGAAGCCTGCGTTTCTGTTCAATGAGTGATACTATTGAACTGGATATCGAGTTGTCAGAATGTTACTGAATTTTTCCAAGCTCCCAAATATGCTGAGACCGTCTAAACTTCTTCAATAGAATGGTATCCTATAAATAGAGACTGCCAGTCTAAACGGAAGGATAATCATTGAGACTATCATAGTCAACTTTCAAAAGATCAGGTGTAAGCAATCTGTCTCCTTTGAAGTAGTTTGCTCTAACGGAAAATCCAACTATGTTGTGGTCGGCAGAGGCAAGAGGGGGAGTGTCTTCACATTACTTATACAACTCCTTTTAGATAGAATGATATCCAAAATATTGGCAGCATGGGTGGGGCTGTGAACATATTGTTCATATCCAAACTCTTAGAAAAAATTCCATCAACACTCTGAAGCTTTGATCCAATGCTTTTGCATTGTTCCATTCAACATGTAAATTAAAATCCCCGAAAATAATAGTAGTTCCGCACTGCGAGGAAGTTGAATCAACTAGTTTCTGAATGAGCAGCTCATCATCCCGCTAAATGGAAGAAGGTGTAAGGTATACAACGGTGCACTCGATAAGATTTTAATCGTAGGGGCAATCGTAGAGATAAGATCCATCATAGAAAGAATAAAAAGCTCAACATTTTTGATGTCGTCTCCTCCTCTTACAAGGCAGCACACACCGTCTCCCACTCTGTTGTTTCTATCAGTGAGTACATCGTGTAAGGCAAATTAAAAAGAATTTTCGCAACACGAACTTTAGGTTTCAGCCATGTTTCAGTAATAAGAAAATATCCGGTTTGTATGTAGACGAAAACATGTGTAAATGGTAGATCTTATTAACAACACTTCTGGCACTACATAGAAACAATCCAAACATTTAGTACATGTACGTATCCCAACCTTCAATATAACGCTTGCCGCGAGGAGTCATAAGCAACTGGTGGCTGGGCTCTGCTAGCTCTTGCTTCACTCTAGCACCTCCAACATTAGATTCATTGATTGCCTACATTCATGGAAAGTTATTGCTTGTAGAACTTTTGCACAGATATTACCAACAACAAATTTCACTAGCAAGAAGTTTCTTCGCATGAAAGTGAGTTTGTGCATATACTGGACCGTTTCACCCTTGTTCCGCGTCTAACACAAGGACTTGACTTGATGAGCAAGTTGTGGAGATCTTCTCGCACGAACTTTTTCTTAGCTGAAAACATGTCTCGATCATTTCGGGATCATGGCCGGTAGTAATCCCCCCCCCCCCTGGCGGCAGGTCTCTCGGCAGGTCGCTGGCACCTTTTCCGTGAGGTGGCCAGAAAGTGAAACCCCAAATTTAGGCGGTTCCAGGTCTATTTCCAAAGAATTTCCTCGATAAAGATGCCGCCTAGACTCTGTAGAAAACTCCATACAAATCTGCGGTTCTAGAAATCCTCCTGTAGGAAAATATCTGGAAGCGCAGAAGGAGCTGCCGGCAACTTCGCGATGTAAGTTGCCGGCAACCTGCCGGCAGCTCGTCGAAATCCGCGAGATGGCAGCTGCCGGCAGGTCAGAGAGCACGGGAAATAGCGTGCTCTTTTGAGAGAGGGAGCTGCCGGCATCTCGACGTGCCCCTACCACGTCGAGGTGGTGGCACCTTTGCCGACGGCGTCTGCGAGTTTGCGAATTGCGGCGATATCACACAATTTACGTCAGGCGAAAAAAATCAAAAATTCTACTTTTCATCAAAAAACTATCATTTTTCTCATTATAAGAGTTTTTCTTTTTTGAAACTACGATTTTCTTACAGAGAAAAAATCCAGTAATGCCTTAGAAACTTAAAGAACACCATCTTTTTCGGCAATCCCTTATAAATCTCGTTTGCACCGATTTCGCCCCTCTCTCGCTCATATCAATCAGCTGTTCTTTCAGGTCAAAGTCTCTCACGCAATGTATCGATCCCTCTTACAGGCAACCATTTACCAGCGCGTTCCTCCTACTGCTGGTGCAAGTGGCAATTGTTGACCGAATGGTCGAATGGTTAACGTGGTGGCACTTCAAGTTAACGCACATAGGTTCGACCGCGCGCGAGGTAGCACTTTTGCGGCTGTCTGCGTCATCAAAATTTAATGTGCGAAATGATGCGTGCTAAGGTTAGATAAGATTATTAAAGCCTACAATCACTCCGCGAGCTGCCGGCGGAGTTGGCATCTTTCCGCGATGTGTGCCAACTTGCCGGCATCTTTGATGCCACCAGGTAGGGTAGATTACTACCGGCCCATAGGTCTGCAATCTCGTCAGACTGGAGATTTCATTAAAATATAGTGCGTGTTAGAAGGAGCAAGAAAATACTTTTTAAAGGTACAAGTAATATCGCACTACGATTGAAAATCTCCTAGAAGGACTGCTTCAAAAGCAAGGCCAAGAAATAGAATATAACTTATGCAGCATCCTAATAAAGATAACGGTAAAATGCAATAAACATATGTATTTACATAGAATCAGCGTCTTCTTCAAGAAGTAACAAGTTTCGAAAATAGTTTGTAGTGGCACGACCCAAGCCAATTCCTTTCGGCGCACATAAAAGAGCCTTTTTCCAGAGTTGATGATGAAGGGGAGGCGACGCCGTCCCATCAATGCCTGAAAACTCATAAGAAAATCAAGTTAGAGCAGAATAGCCACTCAGATGAATTTCCTGTAATCTACCCCGCCTGATAACTTGAAAAGTTGTACTATTTTGGTGTTCCTGCTGGTTCTTAGCTGACCTGAACAAGTTTCCATATATTTGAAACAAAATTTGTTTTATTCTTTCCGTACTGGTCGAACGCTAGCATTCCAAACTTCTTTTGAAACTACTGATGATGAGACTTTAGCATTCAAGCTAACAATTCTGATGAGGGCTGGTATTCAAGAGAATAATGCCGTTTGAGCTGACGTAACTGAAGATTTTCGGACTCGAAATTCTCTGTCACTAAGGAAATTCTACATGTTTTTTACACTACGCTACATGCACACATACACCTTCCAGTGACTAAGATGTAGATTCTGGCAAAAACAATAACATTTTCTGTTTACATATGAATGCCTAGGAAAGTTGCCTATTGTGCGAAGTGCCCCAAAAAGATCTGTTTGATAGTTAAGAGTCTCTTGCTTTCATTTTTTCGCCGAGCTTGAAGTATCGTTTTCGTAGAGCGAAGTTTAACTCAGGTTTATAGTATGGACAGAATCATCATATGACTCTTCATGCCGTAGGATTACAATATATTAGGTCATTCCGAAAGTAAATTCGCTTTTTTCAAACGGGCGCCACATTCGATGGAACAAAGATTTTTGAGAAATCTTGGCAGCGTTCGATGCAGAATTTTATTCTCTTTCTAATGGTTATGAAATTGTTGCAAAACAGTCTATGAGCTTTCAGAAAATAACCGAAATCTGGGGCCTATGCTTTTTGAGATAGTCAAGTTCCACAATTTTTTAAAACTTTCATATCAATCTTCAGAAGAAGTTCAAGTGATGGTTCGATAGAGCAAACCTCATAGAATACAGTGCAACTTTTTTCTCTTTTGCTTAGCTTGTCATACATTTTTAACAGAATTTTAACTGATGGTACCGATTTCCATACTTGGACAGCTAAATCCTAGTAGAACATCAAACTTTGAGCAGCTCGGGTGTCGATCGATGCAGCTTTTCCTCTTTCTGATGGGTGTTTTTCGTTTCCGATTCGTTTAGTTTCCGGGGATAAAATCATCATGACTCATTTTTTAAGGAGCTTCAGGCTGTACCCGAAAAACTCGAAATTTGATATTTCGAACCCGTAAACCCTCACTTGCTTTGTAAAATTAATGCTAACTCATAGTACCATCTTGGTAGTTTCAAATTCCGAAAAATTATGATGTTTGATGCGATTGTGGTTGAAGTGGGCCTGCCAAAATTCGATGGTTCTGCTAAAAATTTTTTAAACAATTACGGCGAGCTACGAGAAAAGGAAAAAATAGCACTGTAATCTATAAGCTTTAGTCTATCGAACTTTTACTTGAACTCCTTCTGATTATTGATATGAAAGGTTTGAAAAATCGTGAAACTTGACCATCTCAAAAAGCATAGGTCCCAGATTTCGGTTATTTTCTGAAAGCACATTGACTGTTTTGCAGCAATTTCATAATTGTTAGAAAAAGAATGAAATGCTGCATCGAATGCTTCGAAGATCTCTTAGAAACCTTTGTTCTATCGAATAAGGCGCCCGTTTGAAAAAAGCGAAATTACTTTCGGAATGACCTAATAGAATTCCAGCATATAGCGCCACAGTGGAATAGGCCTTTAGATGGGGAAAAATTCAAAAACTCTGAAGATGTGTGCAGCAAGGCTTTCAAGCGTGCTCATTCACTACACGACTTTATGCTAGTTTTTTTCTAGCTCTCTTAATTTAATCACGCTTTTGACGAAGATTGGAAAAACAGTTGTCATCCTAAACTTGAAATAACTAATGAAAGAAGAATTATAGTGAAATGCAAATTTCATATTTAGAATCAGCGACTTCGATTAGTCCATGGACTAACACAAGTACACAAAAACAAGAGTTTCTGACAGATAAGAGTTTTTGGCTTATTTGGTTTTCCTTCTGAGACAAAAATTGCTTTCACTTTCCTAAACTCCTTCTCGAAGTTCACACCGTAACCCTACAGTAATAATTGATGATTCGCTCCATACTGTGAATCTAAGTTGACCCTCACTTTACAGAATGGTACCTCAAGTTCGAGGAAGACATAGAAGCAAGAAAGTTATTGACGATTAAACTGTGTTCACATTTTTTGGTACGCTCCGTATGTTGTGAGCGCAACTAATGCCGATAGAATACGACCAAACTTTCTAATAGAGCTGATGTGATGTTAACTTAACTCACATTGTACAGAAGTGATGTGATGCCCACTAAAAGCATCGTCGGAGCTGCTCAATATGTATCTGTTATGGTGCTTTTGGTTGTTGTGAGCCCCCTCTGCCATTTTTTTAAACAATTTACTTCTTATCTACCATATGATTTTGCGTTAAACAGCAAAGCACCGCTCCTTTAAAAATTGTATACTCAATGTGACAACAGCTGATCGCACTAAAGTAGATGAAAAAAAAGCAGGAGTGGATTGGAAAGACAGCTGGATAGCCTTAGACCAAGTGGTAGTCAAAGCCATGAGGTTGTCCCATGAGTATTTCCATATCAGCAAAACTTGGCTTACCTTTTTTGATTTAGAGCTCAAGCGACTGATTGATAGAGCAGCTCAAGAGCTTTACAAGGCGACCCCGAAAGATCGCAAAAGGTTTGATATACCAAGTTTAAACCGAATTCAAAAATTTCTGAATGCCCGAAAATCGGATTTCAGAGCAAAAAAATTTTACGGACCTCCAACTTGCTCAGGTATATAATCTATTTGCTAGATTTTTCCAATCCTTACATCAGGCATTTACGTTTACATTTGCTGAATTACTCTACGGCTAGAAATCGGAGAAAATAGGCCAAAATCGTGAAAAAACCAAAAAATGTCGTTTTTTTCTGGGTTGCATGTCAAATTGTTATTTCTCGGTAAGTAGAGCTCAAAGAAGGCTGAAAATTATGACAGTACTCACAAAGGGGCTGAAAATTGATAGTACTCACAAAGGTGTATGCTTTAAACCTTTCTATTGCATGTAATGGCAGTCCTGCATAGCTTTTACGAAAACATGCAATTTTTTTCTCGATTTCTAGCAATGGAAAAAATACAGGATTTGTACATAGGTGATAGATGATCATATATGATCGCATTTGTACATAGGTGATCACAGGTATGAATGTTTGAAAGTCATCTTGTAGAGAATGCTTCGCTCTATCAGCAAATACCCCGACTCCCGTGAGAGATTGACGAAGAAGTGGCTTATGGCAGAAGAATCAAATATGAAAAGACTTATGGGAAAACCTTTTGGATACACTTGAAATTTTAACCTATATTTTGCCGACTGAGGTTTTCGTATGGTAGATTATTAGTATTCATAGTCGTACAGCTTTCGGCGGAAGGCTGAGAATTGGCGGAACACGTCGGTCCTCAAGAACTCCGTACAAATAAAGCTGGATGTCTGTCTGTATGACCCTCTGAGGATGGGCTTGCTGAATTTTAGCTGCTTTATATATTCTTCAAATGATTAGAAAAGAATGAAGACAAGATCTGGAATGAAAATGTTGTAGCAATGGTGCGCTCTTTCATTTGATTTAACTTTATGGATTGCAGTAATTCTGCATTCTATTCCACTGCAAAATGTTGCTACACAAAACTCAGCAATAATTTTGCCTCTTTGATAAAACTCAGCAGTAAGCTCGCCTCTATTGTTCTATGGCTTTCAAATCCGTTCATGGGGACTCTATTAAACCTGATGCCCTCACATTTCGTTGAAGCTAGGACAATTTAAAAAGTGACGTCTTTGCAATACAATGAAATACTAGCGACAGCAATCAAGATCGAATTTAGTAGAGAAGCACATTGTTTGAGCAGCGTAATTATCAAAGTTGAACGTCCTAACACTATCTGCGAGCTATCATCGCAATTTAGCTTCTGACCTTTTTGCATTAGCAATAATCTGCACTTGACATTATTATTAGCTAATTAGTTCCAATGTTAAACGCCAGCTCCATTTCATGATTTCCATCAACAATGCTATCGAAAATTTTCATGAACAATGCACAGTGCGTGAATTTGCAATCACTGACACATTATGAAACATGGATGGGATGAGGGGAGTCGACAACTTGTAATTGTAGAGGCTGCTTATTATCATAACTTATAATAACGGGCTAAGGGTTGTTTACGTTTGTGTGTGTGTGTGTGAATTTCTGTCTGTCACGAAATTCGTAGAATGAGTTTCAACAAAGGTCTTGCGCTAGAATTTTGGTAGTAGCATCCTATCAGCATGTAGGTAAAATATGCAAAAGCACAAGCCGATCCGACTACTGGAACCTGTGAAATAGCGCGCCAAACGGATCCACGCAACATTTCGCGCGCCAAAGTGGGCCTTTGAATGTACTTTTTTCAAAGCCATGGTTTCGTTTAGCAAGTAAATCCGCAAGCCATGGACTCCAGCCCAAATAGTGAACAAAAAGTTTACTTTCATGCAAGATGGGCGCCAAAAAGGAATAATTGCGTAGATGATTGATTTGTCAAGGCTTTACCTGGGAATGTGAGAAAATTTTTGCTCAGAGATGTAACTCAAGGTTGTCATCATCTTTATGGCGACTATCAAGCCATTATAACCCCAGTAACTGATTCAAATTCGCATTTAATCTTTTAAAGAATACTTTCGCCCTTTCAAAATTACCGATCTTACACGAAAAACTTTTGGAATGAGTAGTTGTTTACATTTCATTCGTGATGATCGGCATCGCGAGGTGAGTTTCAAAGCCATCATTTTGCGACTACGAGGAAGGTAGGTATGTGGATAGTAGAGCCAGTGCGAGCCTCTGCGAAGCAGAGGTGACGCACTGGTCATTCATAAGACCAAAATGCCACCTCGCGGCATTTGATTTTGAAAGTTGATCAAATCTAGAATTAATCTCTACCAGTGCGTCACCTCTGCTTCGCAGAGGTTCGCACTGGCTCTACTATCTATGTGCCTTACTCATTCTCGTAAAATCGCGGCACTGGAACTCACCGCGCTATGCCGACTACCACGAATAAAATGTAAACAACCACACCACCCATTTAGAAAGTCTTTTCACGTGAAATCGGTGATTTCGCGTGGATGAAACTTTTCGCAGGAAGGCAAAAGCAAATTTGAATAGATTTTTGGAATTGTCATGACTTGGTAGTCGCCATAAAGGTAATGATAACCGTGAGCTACATCTCTGTGCGAAAATCTTCTCAAACGCTTAGCTATAACCTTGGCAAATTGACCACTCACACAACCAATTCGTTTTGGCGCCGTTTTCGTTATGTAGTAAACTTTCGACCACTTTTCTGGCTAAACTCCATCGCTTGCACATTTGCTTATCAAACTCATCCACGACTCTGCAAAAAGTGGTGATACGGACCGAATTTTGCGGTACAGAAGCCAGGTGGACCCGTTTGGCGCGCAATTTCTGAGAGATCCACTCAACGAATCTACTCGTGCTTTTGCATGTTGGACTTTCATGAAGGTAGCATGCGCTATACAAAATTTGGGCTTAGAACGCTGGCTGGGACACGCCCACGAATTTCGTAACAGACACACACACAGACAAAGTCACGTAAACATCCTTAGCCCGTTATCATAAGTCATGATATATATAAAGCTCAAAAATTGTTTGTGTGAAGGGTATGTGCGTTGTAAAAACGCGCGTCGCTCAGCCGACTGGGCTGAAAGTTTGCACACAGAAGTTTTGAACCCCGGAGACGGTTTAGGCTACATTTTACTAGAACTCACTGTGTCCTTCTATCGATTTATTGATCTGTTTAATCACATCTATAGAAATGGGAGCTTATCATGTTTTGACCAAGCATTCTCCAAAATTCGTGTAAACACGGGTGTGATCTTCTCATTCCACGTTAGGACGCGATATTGCAAAACGATGCAGCCAGGATGAAAAGCAAGTCAGCGCAGGAGCTAAAGGAACGGTGCAGGTCTGGAGCGGGTGCAAGAAAGAAGAAATAAAGAACTTGCCGAAGGGTGAAGAAGAGTAGAAGATTGAAAATTTAGAAAGGGTAAGTTCTACGCTTTTGAGACAATTTTGTACCTTCTCCGCATGTGTTCAGACCCACGGTCCGAGCGAGCCGGGTACCCCAGGTACTAAGCTATAAGACGTCGTCGGGTTTTAGCGGTATTTTGACTGCTTAGAAAGCGTCGATCTGGTGAAGATTTTCAGATTACGAAAGCTTATTCGAATGATTTCCCGCGTAAATCAACACATTTTTACTGAAAACCAATTTAATGCATTGTTGTAGCAATGAAATGATTTATCTTTTTTTTGGCAATATTTTCTTTTCCAAAATTGCGATTATATGAGAGCCTTTATGAGTACCATTATCCAAATTGATTTATCTAGACTTGCTATGGGTTAATGTCTTTAGGAGTTTCCATACGATCATTGTTTTTTGTTATTTCTTCACGCTCACATCCGCGCGTTGAGCTTTTCTACATCTTTATAAAATAGCGCTCAGAAATATCGTAGGTCCCCAGCGAAAATCCTAGATATAGGTAGCGCTGGCACACCCAGGTCTTTCGATCCACTCAATGTACTCAGCTGAAGAACTTTAAACTGCTCAGTTTTAGAAGCGAAAAGCAGCTAGTGACTAGTGATATGCGCTGGATGTGGTATCAATGTACATTGTTGAGGACAAACGATGCGTAAACATAATAAGCGTTTTCAAAGTATGATAATATTCTCACAAGAGAATTTGCAAAGAAAGCTTGCGACTGGAGTTTACGTTACTTTGCTCAAAATATGTGCGTCGCCAACATAAACGCCACCATGATATTTGAAAGGGAAATCTGTTTCAAAGCCTGTCTTGACTGTATGGGCATTACCAAACTACCTATGCGTTGTCGTCCAAAAGAAGAGGTCTTTGATCTTAGCGAAATTTTTGTTGAAAATCGAATTGAATGATATCAAAAGCAGAGGAGAAACTTTTTTTGAAATAAACACCTATCCCGAGTGCCCTTTTTTTCTAGTAGAAAACCCTTTCTCGAGAAAATGTTCGGCATAGACATATTCCCATTTATTTGACTATATAATGCGAAATGAACTTACATGTCTCAGCAGCTTTTCATTTCATTTCGCAACTTAAGTCGTAACATAAACCAACGATCTATTGAGCTTCTAGACTACTGCAAGCTGACTGCAAAGCTTGCCAACAAGAAATTTACTCTCTCTCCTCAACGTTTGCTACATGTGCCTTTGTTATGATGGTTAGCAGTAATACGTACAATTTACGTCGATATGTGATGGTTTTCACCTATGCTTAAACTCGCGCGTAAGCTCTGTAAGTTGCGCCACGTCTACGCGTATATCTTAACATATCAGATCATATGCCCATACGTGGCGCGAAAACTTGCATAGCGAAACGTCCACATTCAGGCATACGAAAAAACCGATACGCATTGAAAGAGACTACAGGTTGAGTTTGAAGATCGAAACCTCATTATCAAGTACATCATAATGTGTCTGGGGTCAACAGAAGAACAAAAGTTGCTGTTTATAAGAATTTCAGCCTTCAGCAAGGATAACTACAAATTTTTCTAAGGTATAAGATTATGTTTGTGGGAAGATGCGAATTTTCTGATGAAAAATTACACTTTATGCACAGCCCAAAGGTTTTAAAGGCACCGTCCACTCTAAGTTGAGGGTGTTGAGCTTTTGGCAGCATATAATAGTAGGGCACCTTATCAATTCAATGCCCTAGTCGCAGCGCATAATGTCGCTTCGAAAGCAAGAAAATCGCTTCGGAATAGCGAAGATGCACGAGGATCCCCATCCATGTCCGCCCCTCCCATTCATGCCCGCCCATTTTTGCGCCTCATCCAATCACCGTCCCGGAAAGCTGGCCTATGGGTCCTCCGAAACGGGGATTGTCGGGGTTTTCGCGCATTCTCGACTTCATATTCGGAATCAGGGACTTGCGCTGACCCTGCCCTAAGGCCCTGAAACGACAAAAACGCGGAAGTCGAAAATCTGGCTGGACGGTGCCTCTAGCGTCAGCCGGTCACTACGTTATTTTCCAGATGTATATTGTTGCAGCGCCTATTCTAACGCAAACCTTCTATGATATAAACACATGTAAGGAAAAAATACAATGAACTGCGCAGATCTGTGGTTTTCGGAAAAAAAATCATGTGACATGAGCAGTGCCGGTTGATAGGGCTAAAGATATTATTAGAACGGAGGTATGCAGGCAAGGCTCATTTAGCTTTTGATGTTATACTCTACTGTATTTGTCTTCTTGTGAACTTGACCTGTATCTTTGAAGCTTTAGTTGACAGTTACAGAAATTCTTAATGCATGGTGTACCCGAAGAGGTAAACATGCCCTTTATGGTGACGTCATCGCTGAACATAGGCGCATGTTAACGCTTGAGGAGGGGAGGGGGGCTGCGAGTTATTATATAGATGATTTTTGAGTTCACTATTACTGTGCTGCCTTATTCTTTGATCAATTGATTGATGATCTTTGATGCTTCTGATTTGAAAATCCACCGGAAATTTCTTGTGCTGTCATCTAACGATAGGCCGATAGGCTATTTAGAAAGGGCATGGAATTCAAATGACATCGATTCATATTGACGTAACAAATGATAGAATTGCAACATAGATAACTACAGGGTGTTAGATAACTACCTGGGCTGTCCTAAGGAATGTGTCGATTTTTTCTGAAGAATTGCGCGGTATTTAAATAATGCATTGAAGAGTTGATTTTCAGTCGTTGTAAATATTGGGTTGATGCAAAAGTTCTGTAGCATCATCTTGTTCAACCGATTTGCACAAGCTTAATTTTTAGATACGGAAACTCTTTTCTTTGTAATAGTGTCTTTGCGCTCTCCAATAAGGAATAGCCATTGAGATAAACAGGAGAATAAAATTAATTCAACTTCGGTGATTTTGAGTTGGGCTGCAAAAAATCCTTCTGATCCACAGTTTCCATCAGTGCAAAGTTTGTGTCAAATGAGGATTTCTGTGCGGAAATATAATTTGCATGTCTGTGGCGGTTCTCGCCGACATCTTTTGAATTTCAAAGTATCAATCTATGTGATATCAAATGTTCAGGATATTTCAAAGATTTGAGCAAAATTATCAATGTATTGAGAAACGGCATGGTGAAAGAGCTCTCAGTAATATTTTTATGAAATTTGGTGAAGGAAACACGTTTGAAATTCAAAAAGAAAAAATCTCGAGGTTCAAGCGAAACAAGCATCATATTCGGAAAGGCACGACAAAATATTCCTAAATACTAATTTTTACCCTAATTGGAACACGCTCACCACTGAAATATAAGTTCGAAATTTCAAATAAACCCCGCTTTCGTGAAGTGTAGGATGATGGCGGTGTTACCGTGCGCAGAATCAGCTCTTCTTGTCAAGTTCTTGAGTTCTTGATTAATAGATTGGTTGTGAGTACAAATATCTTTACAGTTTTCCTATTTCCTTTTTGAAACATTTTTGTGGAGGACTTCGAAAAGTGAAGAATTGCTCAAAGGCAGTAAACTTTCCTCTAGCATTTCTCAAAAGTCCCTGCCACTATCGTGCGAAATTATGAAAAATATAATATTATCTCTTCAGAAACCGCGCTCTCTCTGCAGATTTAAATTTAAAAAAATGCTTTTCTCAGCAAGTTTCAAGTAATTGGTAAAGCAGCAAAGCAGTCTTTGGTTGTTCCATAAGTCTTTTCATATCCATGTTTTCACCGACATAAGTTGGTTCTTCTTGTATTTATTTATTTATTTATTTATCTTTTGTTATTTATTTTCTTGCAATTTTAGCAAGTTGCGGAGTATCAGTACCATTCGATAGATCGAAGAGAAGCTCTACAAGGGATTTCGAAAGATCGCGCCAACCTTGATGCATCAAGTTTTAAGCCAGAATAAACAAAGTTCCAGATATGAAGGGAAAAAATCGTATCTCGTTATTAGTTTAAAATATATATGCAAATATCCTACTCTGCTTACGCATAGGCTCTCCCCAACAGGGACTTATAATATGCTTTGCAATTTTCTGATGGTTAGGAATCAAGAAAAATATAGCCGAATTTTCAAGTGCCTGTAGCGATTCTGTGTTCTTCCCAAATATGTGGTTATACAGGGTGTCCATAAAGTATGTATACACTGTTTGATCGTTAACATCTCTTTTCCCAAGAAGTCTTTTGCCTTGCTCCAGGTACCATTTTGTAGTGCTGGTTTCAACTTAGATTTACAGTATGGACAAATCACCCATCTCTCTTCATTACTGTGGGATTACGGTGAAAACTTCGAAGAGGGTTTTGAGCCATGAAAGGCCATATTCCTCAGAAAGGAAACAAAACAGCCTGAAGACTTTTACACTAGGCTACTTAGAATTGCTGGTTCTAATGAAAAAGTTCCCAACTTATTATAATGCTTCATTGAAAAGTTATGCCAGGTAAGAGGTAGCGACCATTTTTTCAGTGTTCCTAAAAGGTGCGGTTACACCATTTAGAATGCTTCGCAATCTTGAGAATAGTTTAGTATTGTACTCAGCGTTCATAAAAACCCTAGAACACAAGTTTTCACATTTTTTGAAAAATTTTGAAACTGCAGCTTTCTCCACATTGACACCATATGTTTCAAGTTTCTACCGTAATCCTAAATGAAGAGAGATGGGTGATTCGTTCTACACTGCTAATCTAAGGTGAAGCCAGCTCTACAAAATGGTACCCAGAGCAAGGCAAAAGACTTTTTGGGAAAAGACATATTGACGATCAAACAGTGTACACATATATTACGGACACCCTGTATAGCTTATTCACTCAGAATTACTGCGACAATTTGCAGCATTGTAAGTGCCCTAATTTTTGAGAAATATCGAAAAGGTTTGAACGTGAAAATACTTATGGGCAACCTAATCTATAAACAGTGAATCAAAAGCAGATGAACACCTCAAGGTTGTGACTACAAAAAACTTTTCTTCTTTTGCAATCAGTTTTGAAGCTACACAATCAGTTGCCTTAGAACTTTTGCAAAGACTCCTCTGAATTTGTATTCTGTTAACTATAAATGGAATACTATGAAAAGAAGAGACCCCTCTCCAAAAATTATGAATATTGGCAAGGATTTTCTTGCGGAATCTCACCGTTATAGGAAAGAAATGTCCTACGAAATGTCCTACGACTCCTACAGAAAAAAAAAACGACGGAAATCAACATTTTCTCACAACGCGTTCCTCACGTCCCACCTGCATACCGTCACTTGTAAGAACTGCTCTACGAACGTACATAAATCAGTCTCCCAAAATATTGCTTCAATCGAAATGTCCTCTTTGCAGGTTACAGACCGATAACTCTTTGAAAAAAATGTACCAAAAGTACTTAGTTACACAAGCAAAAGCAAAACATCCCACATGACTTTGTATTCCAAAATTACCAGCGAACTCTAATTACCTACACGCTCGCCTTTCTATCAGATTGTCCCATGAGTTCCGTCCGCTTTGAATTTCAAACGCAATAAGTCATACACTTTTCGCTTCAATAGGCTGCAAAGTAATGTTTTTAATAGAGCAAAGCAAGCTCTACAAGATGATTGCCTTGCTTTTGCATCAGCTTTCATACATACCAAGCTTTAAGGCAAAAACTAAAAGATTCAACTGCCTGAAAAATCGAGAAAAAATCATAACTCCATTTAAAAAGCTCCTACAAAATTTAGCTCCCTCGCGTAAACGCTATCCATATAAAACACTAGCTGGCTTACCCGGCTCCGCCGTATGTTCCGAATAGAAAATTCCATTTCTTAACCGATCCGGACCAAACTTGGCACACATACATTTCGGGCCCCGGCGGGTGCCACAGTCCACTTTTCGTTATCGATCGATGTCGATTTTATCGATTTTTTGCAAAATTTGAGCTAGGGGGCTGGAATTTGGCAGGGGGTGTAATCGAGCATGCTGATCACCCCCACGGGGGTGATCAGCATGCTCGATTAAACCCCTGTGCCAACTCCCAGCCCTGTCGCTCAAATTTTGCAAAAAATCGATAAAATCAATATCGATCGATGACGAAAAGTAGCCTATGACACCCGCCGGGGCCCGAGGTGTATATGTGCCAAGTTTGGTCCCGATCGGTTCAGAAATGGAATTTTCTATTCGGAATATACGTACAGACAGACCGACAGACAAACAGACAGACAGACAAACAGACATTCAGCTTTATATATAAGATTTATATACGCGTTGCCGTACTTTTTCCTCGGCTAGAAATCAAGAAAACGAAGATTTTTATGCTTTTGTCAAAGTGATGCGGTGATGTCTCTACATAGATAGTTGAATACCACTAGCCTGTAGAAGTACAAATGTAGATTTTCAGCTCAATACAAGACTTAGTTTTCAAGAAATATTAAATACAGCTTGTCTTGATTGGATGCCTTACGCTAAAATTCATATTTCTCGGAAAGTAGTGCCGTAGAAAGCTGAAAATTTATATTTGTACTTCTAAAGGTTAGTAGTATACAAGTAACTATGTACGAAAAGCACAGCATTGCTTCAACAACAACATGCAAGTCTTCGTTTTCTTTTTAACCAAGAGAAAAATACGGCAATTTACGCGAGCAAGTTAGCATTTTTTTAGCATTTTTTCAAACAAAGTTATGATTTTTTTTTCGATTTTTCGGGCAGTTAAATCTTTTTAGTTTTTGCCTTGAAACTCAAGATGGGCTAGAGCTGGTGCAAAAGCGAGACAGTCATCTTAAGAGCTTGCTTTGCTTTATCGAACGGTAAATTATAACCTGTCTAGATACAAGAAATTCGTGTTTTATGGGGATTGAAAATGATAGTAGCTCAGCATACTGGTTTGCATTTTAGCATCACTCCAAAGGCAAATTAGACTCAAGTACAAATGACATATCTAGACAGTAGGCACGAGGAAAATCAGAGTAAAAATAATACACCCGGATGCTGGCGACCCTATTCCAATGTCATTGCGACACTGATTATTGCCTATCGAAATACGTCTGACTCTTTTACGAAAACAAGCTTAGTTCACTCGGTTATGTAACCTGGCAGCACTTCAAAAAACTTATCGCCATTTGCATGAATGTTAAGAATGAAAACTTAATTCGACGCAAAATTTCGACAGTAACTCGCAACATTTCCGTCTGCTACCCCCCCCCCACCTTGCATGAGGTCTACGATACGCGGAAACGTAGGAGTGAGCAAGCTTTTGTTGTATATTACGTAGTGATTTGCAGGGGTTGCAAGCATGGGATTGCCGTGACCAATCCGGGATTCCAGTAAATATTAGATTGAACCGAAGTTTTTGTCGCACCATTTTCAAAAAAATCGTAACTTCTTCCTTTCGCGATGATTTTGCATGTCTAAAATTTTGTTGGAAAGAGCAATCCATGAACTTTCTAGCAACATCCGGCTGCTATCTACTTCACTCTGAATGCAGAGATAAAATTGGAAAAAGAAAATCACTTCAAGTCTGGACTTTTGAGGCAAGCCCTTTAAAAAATCCAAAACTGTGCCATAAAAATCAAAACAGCCAGTATTCTAGACTATTTGAAACCCTCTTCCTAGCCGTGTAAAATTCGCGCTGATTAAGCTGTTCTTCGAAAAGTTATGTTTTTGAGAAAAAATGCCAAAAAAATCATTCTTGAGAAAAATTTATGTTTTAGCATTTCTCAAAAATCATAACTTTTCAAAGAACAGCTTAATCAGCGCAAACTTTGCACAGTTAGGAAGAGGATCTCAAATAGTTTAGAATACTGGCTGTTCTGATTTTATGGCACAGTTTTGGATTTTTTAACGGACTTGCCTCAAAATTCCGAACTTGAAATAAAGACCCCGCGAAATCCAACTGCCCACGCGTCGCTTTGAACACCAACGCGCGGCTGAAAACATGTGTTCCCGAAGCGCTACAGACTTTTTGCGAGCGACAATGAGCGCGCACCCTTTCCACCCATATTTTTTTAAACTTTTAAAGGGAGCTTTCGTCAAGATAGACCTCGCATTGACGAGAACAACATGAAAGTTAAAGAAAGATTTCTTGGAATATAGTGAACGCCGACAGTCGTTCGCGACGACCGCTCGCTTACGCTGGTGTTCAAATCACGGCGCGGGCAATTAGGTTTTACGGCGCCTATAACTCCCTTTCTCAAATTTTATCTCTGCATTCAGAGTGAAATAAATAGCAACCAAGGCACTCTTAGAAAGTGCATGATTTGCTCTTTTCAACAGAATTTTAGCCATGCGAAATTATCGCGATAGAATGAAGTTACGATTTTTGGAAAATGGTGCGACAGAACTTTCGGGTCAACCTAATACTTCCAAAATATCACGAAAAATACTTGTCATGCAATGATTAGGTTTTGCACGAATGCCGTTCAGCCGTAGCACTCTTTCTGACATGTCGCCCTTTACAATATTCTGTTCCCCCTACGAAACTAATTCGTATCAAAAAATAATAAATCTTGCTGAATAGTGTTAGAGCAGCTAGATACTAAATCAAGTTTTCGTTCATTGTTTAATTCTTCTTAGTGAATTAAGACCTGCTTAATTAAAATCTTTTTCAATTTGCAGATTTCTCCAGCTGTCAAATTTGCGAGGCGTTGTCGATTTGTCTATAAACACTGTTCAATGCTAGGATGTGTTTTACAAAATCTAAGAACAACC
Source organism: Cylicocyclus nassatus (assembly GCA_958299035.1). Lineage (NCBI taxonomy): Eukaryota > Metazoa > Nematoda > Chromadorea > Rhabditida > Strongylidae > Cylicocyclus > Cylicocyclus nassatus. The sequence goes on from CATQJL010000112.1 coordinate 68,108,659, forward strand.
CTTTATCGCACATGCAATACAAACCTATGATTACAAAAAAACAAATACATAGGCCGTACATTCACTCTATTCTCATTCGTAAGTAATTTCGTCTGTTTTAGATTTGAAACAGCTTTAGTACTGTAATGAATTAGGGGCTTAAATAGCTCAAACTATTTTTCTTTCTCATCTCCTTGGTTCATACACCGTCAGGCTTTTTTTGCTTCGACTTTATACTTCCCGCCATGCTGGGAGTTGTTTGTCGAATTCTCTCTGCTTTTTGTAGTACACCCGGCTTCTGATGTGAAGAAACGCCGCTACTCGAGGCTTCACCTGCCGCTTTAGACTTCTCATCAGAAGGCAAGCCAATGGCTTCTTCTTTTATAGCTCGAACAAGTGCGGCACCAATATCGTACAACAAGTCACCAGTACGATTGCACAAAAAAGCAAAAGCTCCTTGTGCTTCTTCTTCTTCGGGTTGAGTATTATCCAGCTTTCCCGCAAAAACCTCCTCGGGAGTTGGAATCCCTCGTACTTTCTCAGTCTCCTCCATTTTCTCAGCAGAAGGGGGAACCACTTTCTCAGCAGAAGCGGGAAGGGGCTCTTCTATAGGCTTGGGCAACTCCTTTGGTTTGGCAGGTTCTTTGGGAGATTTGGGAGCTTTTTTCGGTTTTTCTGCTTCCGCTTTACGTTTTCCTCCCCCTATCATGACCGCCTCGAACACATCACCTTCATGTTCAGACTTTGATACAATATAGTCCACGTCAGTAACGTATGCTGCAGTGGCGCTTTGGTGGATCTTACTCTGAAAAAAAAAATAGAATGTTATTGATTTTGCGTTTCTCAAGGGCTATAATTTTTGAAAGGCGTTGATAATCAATTTCTATTTGTACACACCTCTCCCGATTCTTTTATCTCAAGTTCCATTCCAGTATACTCCGACAGGAACTTTACAACCTGAATATAATCTAAGTTTCTAAGTAAGCGAAAGTTATAACTGGTAATACTCACTGCCTGCATAGTGGGTCGATGGCTTGGATTTAAGTTCCAAATTTTGTCTTTCACATATATTGCGAGTTTTTTCGGCGTTTGGTTGGGGAAGATGTTCAAATTTCCTTTTCGAATCTGAAATCATTTGTTTCACATTTCTAGCTATGGTTGATCGACGTTTAGAAAATGAACTCCAACTGCAAATTATTTTTGTTTACTTCTGATGATATGATAATGTTTTAACTGCTGTAAAATCTTCTGATTATGATCTCTCGCATTTTTCTGCCAACTGTGCTGCGCTTGCGCTTATATCTCAGACTTGAAATAAACATCACTTACTTCAGCTTCTGCCTCTTGCTTTACTTTTCCCTCGTAAGGTTCTCTTTGTGCAAAAATTTCGTACACAAGTACCTGAACGTCAAATCTTGACACTGTTCATAACAGCTACAATACGAACCCCGTAAGAGTAGATATCAGATTTTTGCGAAAATCGGAACATCTCCACCGATTCAGGTGCCATCCATCGAACTGGCAATTTTTTCAGTGACTTTATTGTGTAAACGAGTGCCTTTTGCGCAAGATCAAAACCGTAAATCTTTACCTAAAAAAGTAAAATTTCAATTGCAACAGGCTTAAGAAACCCTATGCTTATGTCCCCATACATTAGTACGTTGCTCATTTATCTCTATCCCCCTTCCTCTCTCTCCCCTTCTCTCTGTCTCTGCCCTTTGCACAATTTTTTTTGCTCTGTGTCTCCATCGGTTAGCTACCAATGTGCTAGCGCCCTGTGATCTAATAACAAAACCCCCAAAATGCTTGCCGAGTGCAATTGTTTTATAAAGAGAGTGACGGGGCTGAGTCGTTTGTAGCTCGAGTATCTGCAGCATTAAACAAGCCTCCTTCGCATACTTCCATGACAGCAATCTGTCTAATTAAATTCTGCGCATATTACGATTCCACTGAATTCTAGGAACGATAAGTGGCTTTGTGGATAATGACCCCTAGAGTTTCAGGGATCATGCAAATTATCGAGGATCTCAACTCCTATGCCATGTAGTGCCATTCATCAATCGGGTATTAGTGTAATAGAACATTTTAAAGTTAAAGGCAACGAAGAATAAGTTTATTCAAAGCAACAAGATATAAAGCGTCCCTGCAGAATACCCTCCCTCCCGCAATGTACGTTCATTCGGTCTCCAAAGTTTTTTCGATCAGGACTCCAGACAAACGCTGATGCGCGGAATTCTTTGGATTTATTCTGTAAAGCAACTGGAAGAGAAAGGAGAGATCTTGTGCGTGATAAGCGGAGCAGGCCACAAAGGTGGACCATAGTACATAGCGAATTTACCGTCTCATGATGGCTTTATTGGCTCCACTTTCCATTCCTTGCATGCATACAAGCCATTTAAGGAAGCTATACAATCCAGGCTTGTTGCTCCAGCCTGCTCAGTATAGCAAAAAACCACACGTAGCCTTATTGGTGATCACTCATCTCAAGTTTTCTTATTCAATTTTAACCGTTTACCCTCTTTCGACGTATCACCGGAAGAAGCAAGGCTGCAAGGACAGCTGAGGGTCTTGCCTCCTATGATTTTACCTATACCACCTCAAATATCATCACTATCATTGAGCTTTTTGTTTCGCGCGTTTTCTCCCTCATACTTCTGGATCTTTTACTATCAAGAGATCTAGTTCGTTTCTATGTAAACTCCTAACAATTGAAAACGCCATTTCAAAAAGAATTATTATTCAAAGTCATGGCCATAGTCAGCAGTGTATTGTTGCTCTATCGGTTAGTGTTCCAGTATAAATCTTTGATGAATGGAATTAGGGAATCAAAGAGGACATTCATTGTTGAGAGTAAAAGTGACTATGCATCCGAACCAGATTTATATTCATGCTGGAAGGCTTACCACTCTTTGGTTATAAAAACAATTTTTAGCAGCGACATCCAAATGCAGTATGCCTTTTGAATGAAGATAGTCCAATCCCCATGCAGCGCTGATCGTCATTCGTAACATCTCATCTCTTTTCAACTTCCCGCGCTGCTTAGTCAGGTATAAGTTCAACTTTTCTCCTGAAGACTTTCCCATTATGAAGTCAGCTACAAAAGTTAGTATGTTTACCTTGTACATATTCACACAGAAATCGACATGGTGGCGCCATCATACTCATACCGTAATACTGCACAATGCAAGGATGTCGTAGGTCTCGAAGTAAACGACATTGCCTTGCTCTACGTTTCAAGATTTCCAGGGAATTTGGTGATAACCCGGCTATCTGTAGAATTTTCTCACGGTTAGAAATGTAAAAATTTCGTCGACGCAAATTTAGAAAACTTACTGTAATTGCTACGGCCTCTATTTCGTTCTCCTTAACTTTTATATTACACTTGCATACTTTTTCATAACCCGTGCCGCCTATTCGTTCCCCGATCTTCACACTTTTTGATCCGAATTCCCACCGAGCCAGAGTAATACCTTTTTTCAGTTGCACTTTCTTCTTAACAAAAAAAACGATACCGTTTCAGAAGAGCAATTCGACCTACCCCTCTAACAACCACAGTATTTTCTAAAAAGTACTGTATTAGATTATGAACAGTGTTAAAGACTTTTCCTTGATCTATGTAATACTTCTTCTTCGATGTGCTCTGTATTACCAGATGGATGACCTACAAATAACTCTCAATAGATAGTTTAATAAGAAACTTAGGCTTACAGAGCTGTCCTTGTAACTTTGAACTTTAACGCGATCATAACGATGCTCCGGGTCGTGAAATACGGATAAAACTAATTCTAGCTTCGTCACATTTTTATCCGCCTAAAAATTATCAACCAGAATTATAGTTGAACTTTTTAGCGCACTGCTTGTCTTTGCCTCACTGCTGGAAGAACGGATAAGTTCTGTGAGACGATAGAAAGCTACAAATCTATGTTGTCACGTTTTTTGGTATCCACAATGATACAATGTCAACTTCCTATTACTCCTCACTAAGACTAATCTTGCAAACTTAAAAATTATCTTTGTCACCATTGACGACATCTTCAGTCGTCATATACCTGACTCCTAACCGCCGTAAAGGAAAGGAAAAGGGACAGAGAGCGAAGAACTGACGCTTCAAGGAAGCTCCAAGCAAAGGTTGAATAGTCATAATTTTTAGGAGATTTTGTTGCCGGAGTTTTGAAGCTCAACGCGCATCAAAAAATTAACTCAGAGAAAGCCATATTTCTTATTTGCTATTGTAAAAACTTCTAGTGGACGTCATTTGAAGAGACAGGTTGAACAGCGGACGAATGTCACACAACATTACAACATCAAGCCAGAATAACAGCAGCAACAACAGCAATATTGATTCGATAACGACTATGTGGGAGGATTGTTTGGTGCACAACTCGAGTAGCCCAGCTGGAACTAGATAGAAGTAATTTCGATGTTTAAAAATGCGCTTTTACGCTGATGCCACCGCTTGTAGTCAGATAAAATTGACTATTGCGCCACTTCTGCTTCGCAGAGGCTTCCAGTGGTCAACATGGAACCGTCAGGAAAACTTACATAGTATTTTTCGACCTATTATCGTTCCTCACTATATTTTCGAAATGAACAAACTCGACACAGCGACAGATTAAGCGACCTTTCATAATTCATGGTACTAAGAGAGACTTCGCTTGCGGAAGCAATATACCAATGGTAGCAGTCGAAGGCGGTGTATGCACCTATTACTATATTTGGCAGGCGAGTTGCAGCGACTTGCGTGCTTTTGAACCCATTACGAGTGTGGTGGCTTCCCACGCAATAGCATGTAAGCCGGCAAGTTGTCCGTCAAATACGATAGCGAGATCTGATTTGGAGATGTATACCTCAACCTTCGCTGCAGCATTGATCCTCAAAAAGGTTTCCTACATGCGTGTGTCAAGACGTCTAAATGCCCTTGTGTCAAGATTTGTAGACGCTGGTTTAGAAGACAAGCTGAAACAGCATCAATCTGAAGAATATTAGCCGCCTAAGGTAGCATCTCAGCAACAGGTTCTAGGACTAACCTGAAATCTTGTTTAACCTAATTGACCCACCTTCGTTCAACAATTCAAGTTTTATGTAAAGCTCAACACATTTTTTGATACTTATCTTTGAGATAATGCTTTTGCGTAAATCGTTCAATTCAATGCGCCTGCGTCTGTAACGACCGCCTAGCTCTCCCGCGGCAGCGCCGACCAATCAGGGGCGCGCAGTAACTAGGCTGCTAAGGCTAGCGGTGCAGAAGGGACGGAAGAACCGGGGCGGTAATCATCTGTCGAAGTGAGAGCTTATGTTTTGGATCGTTCCCCCCGAACCGGAATGGGAGAATGAATTTGGGTTTTATGCAGGCAAAAGCCCGAGCCTGGATTGCCCCTCTCATTCTTTAACGTGAACCCCTATTTGCGCACGAGCTGGGAATATTTTAATGCATCAAGGTTATTGAGAGATGACATTTCATCGGAGGAGTTTTTACTTACATCGGCTTTACATTTGGGACATGAGAGCCTTGCCGAGCTCGCATTTCTGGGTTTCTCTGAGCTTTGTCACTAACACGATGTTAGACATACCCCAAAATACGGATGTGGTAACTCTTAGCTAACCACCTTATTGTTGCTAAATAATGATAGGAAATTGCGGAATCTTGAGCAATCTACAGGATCATGTTGATAAACTTATTGAACCTTGTGTTTGATTATTGTTTTCCAGATCTCGCGCTGGCCAGGCCAGATCCCACCGACGTCTGGTTTTTTGATCGCTAGGCGGTTCTGCTCCCCGCTCCAAGCTCGGGGTCAGCGATCGCCGCGTGGAAATCAAGAGTTGGCCTAGTAAGTTTGCTCTTGTAAGGGAAGAATTTTTATTACTCGATCAGCAAAAAGAAGAGAAGTAAACCTTGCACATTGCATCCCGTCTACGGCGCCGGGTGGTAGCAATAACGATGTCAGGGTACTCAGGGCGCCTTTTGGATTAGATAAAAACGACACGTCTGCTCGGACGACACGCCATGGAGACTGCCTCATGCTCTGCACCTACAACGAGGACAGTCTCCACAAATCGACCTCCACGCTCTTCTCGACGCTGCAGAGCACATCAAGTACCACGTCATCGCTCTGCAGGAAACGAAGTCTAGGAAGAAGGACGTGCGACAGATGAGTGATAGAACCCTCATTATTCGTGGTGAAAAGGTTCCATCACGAGATGTTGGAGGCGTTGGCTTTGTCGTACACCCATCTATCGTCCATCTTGTCGATTCGCACAAGATCCTATCACCCCGACTAGCCATCCTACGACTACGCCCTCCACGTTAGAAGACCATCAGCATCATCAACTGCTACTCTCCAACATCAGCAGCTGACGACTAGAACTAGATGCTTTCTACGAAGATGTGGAGGTCGTCCGCAACGAGAAGTCCTTTTACAAATATGTTGCGGGCGACTTCAACGCGAAAATCGGGATGCCACTAGAAAAAGAATATAGGATCGAGAAGTTTGGATATGAGCTTCGGAACGAAAACGGTAACCGTCTCTTTGAGCTTCTCTCCGCCGCACGACTTTTCCATAGAAATTCCATTCATGAAGAAAGAACATCGTCGGTGGACTTGGGAATCGCCCAACGGAAAGACTCATGCGGAGATCCATAACATTCTCACCAACCGAAGGTAAGCTTGCTCGATGTCTCAGTAGTTCCATCCTTCTGCAGTGGCTCTGCTCACCGCCTCCTTCGAGTGAATATGCGACTCAGTCGAAAGCTAGAAAAGAAAGACTGTCACAGTGCCGCGAAAAGAAAGGTCGTTTATGACGGTAACAGGCTGGAAGAGCTCATATCAAGTTGTGGCTGGCCCATCGACGAGGTCCCAACGTACGACTACAACCGGCTTCTGAGAGGACTGCGAGCCTGCGAAGAGTGCACCTCAGTGACTTTTGCGAAGAACTTGGATCGCATCTCGAAGACCTCCAAGGAGATGCTCGAAAGAAGAAGATTACTGAGGCAGGATCCGAATGCAACTCATCTCGAGCGAATGATAGCCAACGCTAGTTGCAGAACAGCTTTGCAGGAGCATCTCAGGAAGACAGGCAAGCCAAGATACTGGAAGCAGCTGAAGGAAGACGAAGTCTTAAGAAGTGCCGAAGGGATCTCTTTGAATATCACGTACTGCTGGCTGCACTGAACGAAGACGAGACTCCGACTTCTTCCCGTTACAAGATGGAATCTATCGCGAAGAGCTTCTACACCAACCTTTTCCGCTCATCAACACCCGCGCCGATGCCCGTTGTTCCCACCGGACAAGTACCGCCAAGGATTCTACCTGCTGAAGTGCGTGTTGCGATAAAGACTATGAAGAGGTCCAACAAAACCAGATCATCTTTCCGTCGAACTTCTGCGAGCCGGAAAACACCATCTACACGAGGTTCTAGCGTCGCATTTAACATCTTACATTTAGAAGAAGATTCCCGACCAGTGGAGAACTCAAGAAGCGTCCTTCTCTTCAAAAAGGGCGAACGGGAGGATCTTCGAAACTACCGTCCAATATGCCTGCTGAGTGTGCTCTACAAACTTTTCACGAAGACTATCCTCGAAGATTTCGAGGGTCAAGTCTGTCGGCAGTACCGACTGCCTCTCGTCCTAACCTTCGTTGACTACAAGAAAGCCTTTGACAGCGTCGAAACCAACGCCATCCTGTCAGTGCTAGACGGTTAAAGGCAGTGTCCGGGCAAAAACTCGATTTTGAGATTTTGTGCTTACTTGGGCCTATTCGCTACGCTGAATCCGAAAATGCACATTGTAGAGCGCGAAAATGGCGAGAAACGGCTCTAACACAGGAGGGAAATTAGCAGGTGGGCGGGGCCCTCCCACTGCGAATTCACGTTCCCGGCTTCCGGAGCGACCTTCTTGCTTCCGGTTTCAAGTCAATCATTCGCACTTGACCGGTAGCGATGTTAGGACGGCTAGCGGAATCGAGAAAATTGCTCCGGGAGCCAGGAGCGTGAAATCGCACTGGGGAAAACCCCGCCCACCTGCTGATTTCCCACCTGTGTTAGGGCCCTTTTTCGTCGTTTTCGCGCTCTCCAATGTGGATTTTCGGATTCAGCATAGCGAAAAGGCCCGGGTAAGCACAAAATCTCAAAATCGAGTTTTTGCCCGGACACTGCCTTTAAGGAGTTAACTCAGCTTATGTGAGGACGTTAGCCGACTTTTACAAGGACTGTAAAACGACGATGCAGCTCTTCCACGACCCCCACCATACCAATGGAAAAGGAGCTCGAAAAGGCGACACTGTTTCCCCGAAGTTGTTCACCGCGGCTTTGCAGTGGGTGACGAAATCACTGGACTGGGACGAGAGAGGCATACGAGTTGATGGGAGATTCCTGTCCGACCACCGTTTTGCGGATAACATCGTTCTCTTCTCGAGCAGTATCTCTGAAGCAGAGACGATGCTGAAAGAACTAAACGAAGTAGGGAAGAAAATCGGATTGCGAATAAATTGGAAGAAGACTCAGTTCATGGGGAACGCCCTTTGCGAAGATGCATGGAATTGAAAGGCACGTCGATTTTGGAAACGTCTTCTTACGTATATGTCGGGCGTTCGATGAACATGGAGAACGACTGAGAAGTACTTAATAGGAGAAGAAGAGCAGCCTGAGAAGCCTTCGGGCCTCTGAAGGAAGTCATCGACCAACTGACGGACCCGGAGCTTCGTGCCCACCTGTTCGACTCATCCGTTTTCCCGGCGCTCTGCTATGCAGCTGAAACTTGGGCAGACACTGCAGCCACGTCGAAAGCTTTACGGACCACCCAGAAAGCGCTCGAGCGCAGTCTTCCGAAGGTGACCCGACGAAAGCAACATCTAGACGGACTTAGAGCAGTACGGATTTGAAAAGATCCCGTCTTCGTGACACCCAGCGGAATATATTGCGAAAGCGAAACACCGATGTTCCGGTCAAATCATGAGAAGTACAGACAACAGATGGACACTAAGAACATCTGAGTGGATTCCTCGCGAAGCCAAACGTCCCCGAGGAAGACCACCAAAGAGATGGGCAGACGTGTTTGTGGAACAACTGAACCAGCTGAGAAATCAGCTGATACGATTGCACCTGGAACTCATGCACGCAGCCACCGACGGCAACCAAGAAGATCGTGGATGTCTGAAGCGAGGGACAGAACAAATGGCAACCTTTTGTGCTGAGGCCCGCACGCCACGTGAAGACGGGCCATCTAAGTATCTAAGTAAATCTCGCGCTGCAAATTTCCTGCACCTGCCTGAATCTGCGAGATGATTCCAACAATTTGAGCAGTGTAGGGTGGCAATGTAGATCGTTACAAACGAGTCTCTATCTGTAGTGTTGTGCTGTTATGAAAACGACAAACAACTGAAACTGAACAGATCACTCGATAAAGTAAGGGTAAACTTGAAGGTTTCGATTGCACGTAACGCCTCTTATATTCAAAGTTATGTCTCATGTACACTTTTCGACATAGCGTGTTCTTCTCTGATAACAACTCGACAGTCTTGATTTTCCTCGTTAACCGTCTTTGAAGGTGATCCTTTGGCAGATACATGGAGTTCGCAAAGCAGACTGCTTTTGAGAGCCTAACTAGAAAACTGCCCAAGCGGCAGCGCAAGCAATGCACTCGGCTGAGATACAGGGTATCCCAAAAATATGTATGCACTGTCTGATCGTTAATATCTCTCTCCCCAAAAAGTTTTTTGCCTTGCTTCAGGTACCGTTTTGTAGAGCTGGCTTCAACTTAGATTTGCATTATAAAACGAATTATCCATCTCTCTTCATTACTGCAGGATTACGGTAGAAACTTGAAACATATGGTGTCAATGTGGAAAAAGCTGCCAACTCAAAATTTTTAAAAAAAATGTGAAAACTTGTGTAATAGGGTTTTTATGGACGCTGAGTTCATTACTCAATTATTCAGAAGATTACGAAGCTTCCTAAACGGTGTATCCACTTCCTAAAAGGTGTATCCACACTTTTTAGGAACATTGAAAAAATGGCCGCTACCTCTTACCCGGCATAACTCTTTAATGAAGCATCATAACAAGTTGGGAACTTTACGGTTAGAATCAGCAACTTTAGTTAACTTAGTGTAAAAGCTTTCAGGCTGTTTTGTTTCCTTTCTGAAGCAAAATTGCCTTTCATTGCTCAAAACCCTTTTTGAAGTTTCTACCGTAAACCTACAGTAATGAAGAGAGATGAGTGATTCGTTCTATAATGCAAATCTAAGTTGAAGCCAGCTCTACAAAACGGTCCCTAGCGCAAGGCAAAAGACTTCTTGGGAAGAGAGATATTAACGATCAAACAGTGCATACATACTTTTGGGACACCCTGTGTTTGAACCAAACCAGACCGCTTTGATGGAAGACTGACATTGGGTTGGAAGCTGCTTCTTAGGAACTCTCCACCCATATGACGGGTCCCCGCAAAACCCTGTGAGCCGATGCAAGTGTCCGCCAAATACGGAAGAAAGGTCGGAAGGAAAATGGGGCGCATTTGCTGGGATTATTCTTCCTGCTATTGGGTATGCTACACTGATGTGCTACGGATGCAATTAATGCAGCGTATTGGACTTCCTTTATATTGACCCGTATGCTTTGTTACTTATCCTGAACCTTTAAGCAACCACCCTCTGATTGGCATCAATGGAAATGAACTCAATCTACCCTCTCCTTGTCCAGAATAATAAACAGCTGCAGTCTCTCATAACAATTTGACTACGATGGAATCGTCCAAGCGGTGGAAGATCTACCCTCGCTGGGTAAGACTTTTAGTGACGGCTGCTTGAGATAAAATTACACAAATCTTCTCGGCTATTATCACTGTTACGAAGGAAGATATTGCGCAGTCATCACGTTACTATGTTATATTCAAAGATGACAAAAACTTTGCCAACACACTGATACTCGCCTAGCCTATTCGGTCCTACATACCCGCATAAGCTATCTTCAAAATCTGCTTTTTTATGGCGAGATAGGAGTTTGTGTAGCGCCAGAGAACGAATGATGTTCAATGGATCAGCATAAAGATTATTGAGCCCATTACGCAGAGTTTGACAATAATGAAGAATTCCTCTTTTCAGGAGCAGTTCAGGAGCAGTGGGGTACAATTTATGGTCATATTGAGTTATTGTGCTATTCCTTCCTCCCTGTACTTAGAGCTTTGAGCCCACCTGTGCAACTCTAACGAGAAATTCGCCATGGTGATGCAATAAGTACGGAACATCATCTCGTAACAATAAGCCGTGGTAATAAGGTTGTCGCATGAGATCTACATCAAACTGAAACTGCGGATATTAAGACAAAACGAAATCGTGTCTGGTAGCAGTCCTCACATTTTCACATACTGGATTGTTCGCTGTAAGGGACCTGCTCGCACTCGACATTGACAATAATAGAAATGAAGAGAAATTGCCCAAATTGTTCTTTTATGTAGTGACGTTATCATCTATCAGGAATGTCATTTCTTGAAATGGTAAGGTGCAGAATAGCAGAGAAGAGATTGAAGAAGGGAAGTGATGCACGATTCATCCGTGCCAAAAGAATTCAACCCTGACATCACCCTTCAATCTTTCCTGGTGCACAGTAGAGTGCGATGCGATGACTGGTCTGCTGTGGGGGAGTACGATCTGGGCGAAATTCAAAACTCAATTGTGATGCGTGACTCTGAGGCAAAATGTCGATTCGGAAGCGAGAAATCGCTCCGGAATAACCAAGATGCACGAGGACCCCAGACGGCACCGCCCTCCCCATCCATGCCGGCCCATCCGTGCGCGCCCATCCAATCACCATTCCGGAAAGCCGGTCTGTGGTTCTTTGGAACGGGACTCTCGGGGATTGCACTGATTCTCGACTTCATATTCGGATTCAGGGACATGAGAAGGCCTTGAAAAGAAAAACCTGGAATTCGAGAATCTGGATGGACGGTGCCTATAAAGGCTTTAATAATGATAGTCAGCTGCCTAACCAAACATCGACTTTTGGAGAATGCCGATAGAAATTTAATGCCAGAGCGAGCGTGGAATGATTGGAAATATGCCACTGCCACTCACATCGTCTCCACCGAGTCAGAAGATCTGACCAAAATAAGGAGCGAGCTCGCGTGTGATGGTCAGACATTCTTCCTAAAGGCTCATTTTAGGGCATTGTGAATCCAAAATGCTTATAAACTTTGCAAGCCGATGTATGTGATCCAAAATAATAATATCCTCCGCGAGTTAGCCATCCGAGCTGCCTAAAAAAGTCGAAGTGCCCAGATAAACTGGACGTTACTTAACAGATTGTTAGAGATGGGGCATATGTATATGACTGTAACTATGAATGGATAACTAACTCCCACTTGTCGTGGAACTTAAAATAGTGAGAGCCTTGTAACTCCGAACTTAACCGCAATTAGCATTCTCTAATACTGTCCCGGGGACGAGTGGCGTAATGGTATGAGACGCCGTATGACCAGATCGGACACAGGTTCGATGCCGGCCCTGGGCCAACCAAGCCTACCCTCTGGGCACGGTATGGTACCAGAGTAATCTGGGAGGATAAAAGCACTGTCTGGTAAACGCTTGGCCCCTGCAAGTCACTGTATTAGACTCGCAATAGAGTTGCTTCTTCGACTATGAAGTAGTGTGCGTTCGGCGCATGCCCGCAGAGGGTATTGAAGATGCCGAATCCTTTATCCTTCCACTTAATACTGCCCCAGATGACCAGTATTCTGGACACAGCTGCGATAGTAACTGAGGCGTGTGAAAATATGAAAGTTATGAAAGGTGAGAGAGTTATTTACCACCCACCTCTGATCCTATAAAATTCTTGAAAGATTGACGGAAAACTCAGTCTGCACACTAACTGAAGATCGGATATCATTTGTCTAAACAGCTTGCGAATTCGAAATTTAGTTTCTCATGTAAGTGATGATAAAGAGGCTTTGCCTAATATCGCCTAAGCGTTACCTCATACGGTTCCCTGGCTAGACAATCTAATTCCAAACATTCCAGATCGTACCTTGATCGCAGATTGGTTCGCACAAAAAAATTACGATTTGGTCAGAGTCGAATTGCGTGTGGGAACAAACCAAGGAATCATAGAAGCTGCAGTTCAGATATTGGCTCAATTAGGGTTCTATTCATCTGCTCAAAGAAATAGGTCAATTCAATTTGGCTCTACACTCTCGAACTCGTCAACGGTACGATTTTACGATAATTTTTGCTACCATTAGAAAAGGCAGAAGAAAGGCCAAAACTCAAAACCTTTTAATTTTTTTCATCATCGATTTCGACATTTCCTCGCCAAAGTGGGTCGGCGTTCAGGATTTCATTGCATGATTTCAGGAAACTTCGCTTCGCTTATCATAGCTGATATTTCCCTGAATCAAGCTTGCCGCTTATCATCAGGAAGGCTTTGTCGGCAACGACGGGTTCAGGGTGCGCGGCGTTGAACGCGGCTATTGTTTCCTTTCGCTGAGAGATGCGCGGCATCAGCTCAGTGAATTTTCTTCCGTTTATAAACTATGCTGACACGCCCCTGGAGATAAATGACGAGGATAAAATCAGTCATAGCCGTTAGCGGTTGAGACGTTGACCCCGTCATCCCTTTCGGCTTGTCTGGCATATTCTCAGTGAATCGCTATGATTTCTCGAATTCTTGTTCTTTTCGCTGTTGCTGCTTCGTCACAGGCTTGTGTACCCACCAATCCTATCACTACAACAACTCCTCGTAAGTATTTTATGACAGAGTGAAACTTACCAAACCTGTAAAAAATTCTCTCTACAAAAAAAAGTGAAAAACAACTATCCTACATAGTTCTCAAGCTCTAAAGACAGAGCTAAGTTTCACGTGAAATTCCCTTGCTCTTGCATCTTCATATAATTTGATCAATAGTTTTATAAAATTTGTTGTAGTATGCTGCCCAATGCTTTCTCAAAGCACTCTGCCCAAAAGGAACCCGTCATCAACTGCTTTTGAACAATGCTCTATTCTGAGACGATTGTCATCCACATGTCCTATAGATGGCATTGTATTCTGCGATGCTGCCGATGACACCAATGTAAGTTTGATTTTTCTAGCTTAGATATAAACAAGTATCTTACAATCCCAAATCAAAGATTGTGAAAAAAGGGAGGACGCCGTAAGGTGGATTTCTTCAGCTCCGACTCTGACAAGCATAGAATAACTACCCTATTTTCAGGTGTATAAGCCGCACTTTTTCAAATTTTCGCCCGGGCTGCTCAGCTGCTTCATTGTGTTTCGAGAAGAAATCCTTAAGCTGCACGATTATTTCAGGCAATACGCAGCACGGTATAGGGTCCTTTGGTTGCGAGGTCCTTTAATGTGTTTGGGCTGGTCGATGTAAGCTAGGACCAACCCGCGGCTTATACACCTGAAAATAGGGTATTAAAATTTAGGGCAATGTCTCTCCAGAATTTCATTTACCAGTTTTTCGCCTTTTCTAAGCCTATGCGTCATGACGGATCCATATCTGGTCTTTCCAGCGCATGAAAATGGCGAAAATGAGCTTTTTCTGAAGCTTTCCGTCAGTGGAGAATACGTGTAAGCGGGCGGGGCCCGGAACGAGGGAGGCGGGGCGCGGAAGATTTCCGGCGTACCTTCACTGAAGGCGAACCTGGAAAGTCGTGGAAAAAGCTCATTTTCGCCCTAAACATAAAACCTTTCAAGACCAAACAAAGTTGTTAGCTAAATCAGACGACTGTCACAGTTGTGATTTTTCTTGCTGGAAAATGAGGAAAATAATGTTGAAATGGGTACTAAACTAGTTCAAAAGTTTTGATCTAGTAGTCTAAATTATTTGTATCTTTAAAATTCAAAATCAATTATGGCAATGCCATACCTGTGAATCAACAACTATTCGAAGTTTCAGAACTTTGCTTTTTTGTACTCGAAAGTTAATCTGGCAGGAACAAAGTCTTAGTTTGCGCCTAACACCTTCAAAAGATTAACGTCCATCCAGATTTATCTCCTGCAAGTTTTCTTACAAGGAAAGGACCCTCGGTCGAAGTGGGGTTTCCACACGTGATGCATATCATTGTGCTGGCCTTAGGGCACTAATACCAAATCCTTGTTTTTTAGCTGCTCAATGATCTTCTGGGAAAAGTTACGAGTGATGGTTTTTCCAGGATGACCACGGATAGCTTGAGTTAGCGGCCCGAGAAATGTCAGTTGTGGATGGATGGCCGAGTGGATAACTGTGGAGACTATGGAGGAAGTGGTAGAAAGTTCAAAATACTTACGTTTCAAACATTCTTGCACATGCAAGTTATTCAACGGGTGCAGGATGTTTCTCTGCCTTAGGGCCCTCTAAAGATACGTATCAAACAATACAATCTACAGCATGGAAGGATGTTTGGAACATAAGTATTCCAAACTTTCTACCACTTCCTCCACAGTTGCCACAGTTATCCATTCGGCCATTCATCCACAAATGACACTTCTCAATCTCGCTAAATAAAGCAATCCGTGGTCAAACTGAGGAAACATCGCTCGTAACTTTTCCAGAAAATCATTGAGCAGTTAAGGAGCACGGATTTGTTGTTAATGCCCCAAGATCAGCACAATGATATGCATCACATGTGGGAACCCCATTTTGACCGAGGGCCCTTCCTTTGTTAGATGTTTTCTTAGATAGACGGAGCTCTTCGTTTCTTATGTAGAAGAGACAAAGATCAGACAAGGGTTTCACTTCGACCTGTCCATTTTTCTATAAGCGCACAAAAAATACAACGACCAGGATCGAATCTATGTTGTAACTTTTAACGACAAACTAATTTGTAATCCTATGTATAGTTTTGGTCCACCTGTAATAAGTTGTAAGTTTCTGTAGAAAGTTTTATCATCGTAGCTTGTTGCGCCGTTGTAGCTTTCCCATGATATGTTCTGGAATTCTTTTTCTATCGCATTCGAAAAAAATTACAAGGGATTCGTAAGTTCCACCAATCATCTTTTCGCATGCATTGTTGAGTAATGGGAAGTACAGTCTCTATTAAAGTCACAAATTCTTTTGCGTAAACACTGCGCCCAAATCAAGGATCTTGCATAGGAACTCAAGGTCTGCTCAAGCTATGCGCGCGCGAACGCAGCGCAAACCTCTGGCGCAGCAGTTGCGCCGACTGATAAGAGAGTACGAGCTTGACGCAGTCTATATGGCTTGTAACATAATTGGGTGAAAACTTTAGAAAACGTTTTCTTTTAAAAGATCTGCTTAATTTTTACATGTATGAAAGAGAAATTAAATAGATATCGAACATAAGAACGTATAAATGATTTTGGCTTTTTCAAAAGATGTTCTACCACTAACGTTTTTCATTCAAATCATTATTTTCCTTTTCCCTTTTATTCGCAAAACTATCTCTCCCGAAATAATCTCACAATGCTTTAGCCACTCCGCATGCAAATTGAATTCTTCGATGCAGCTGGTAATGTCGTTCGAACAGTACAAAACACTGGCGATTCACTTGCCGTTACTGTAAGTCGTTTTCTGAGAAAAGGGTGTAATTACAGAATTTGGTTCTTTATCGCAGGTCTTCTGCCAAAATGGTGTTTTCACCGTTCAAAGCGCTACATCACCAACAACTTTCATTCCTATAGCATCGGTACGTCAAACAATACCCTTAGACATTTTTAATGGATTTTTAAATGCAACTGCGATTTTTCTTTCAAACAACGATTCAAACAAAATGCTACTTATAGGTATCCTGCGCGCAACAAGGATCTAGAGGTGCTGACAGAGGTTATTTCATTGGACAGGCAACTCAGTAATCCCTTGCTAATAATGGCATAATAACTCCATATAATTAATAAATAAAAATACATAATAAAATCATTAAGTGCTTTTACTTGTCAAGTCGCTAATATTTTTTGAAAATGTTTCTTAATACAAAATCTTGGAAACTGAAGCAAAATTTATGAACAGCATTCGTGAGCTATCAGATGCTAATCCCACACCAAGAGAGGGGGGGGTACCCAAAGCGAGACGTGCGCGGACGTGCAGGTCTAAATATGAAAGATGCCCAAGAGCGACGCTCGCTACTTCACAAAGTAAACCGATCGCCTTCCTCACAAACACTTTATTTTTGAACACCCATTCAGTCGCTCAGATCCCTCTCCTCTACCCTGCCCCTTAGGAGTGATACCAAATTTGCCCATAAGGAGGGAGACGGCCGTTTTGCACTGCAGTATACAATACCCAGCATGATTTAGCAAGCCGCGCATGAGGGGAAACTCCACCTCCTCTAACTGCTCTTCCGTAAGATTGTAGTCCTGTATGGAAACGCCTTGACAGCATTAGCCCTCGGACAGAGTTCACGCGATTTAATCGTCGCGATTCATCGCTACAAGTGTTACGTTCATTGCATGCCGACCTTCTTGTATTTCGGTTGTGATAGTTAGTCACAACTAGTCGTTGTTGGAAAACTATCACAACCGAAATGCAAGAAGATGCATGCAATGATTCTGTTACAGTTGTCTTGTCGCGATCAGTCGCGATGATAAAATCGCATGAACTCTGTCCGAGGCCTTACGGTGGTGCAAACCTGCCTACATATGTAATACGTATCAGAGCTTCCTCAGTGGCAAGAGAAGTGATGGATTTAGGTTCATGGATTTTTGCGAATATCGCTGATGGTTGGTCATGATTATTATTAGCCGCGAAAACTAGGATATAAACTCTGACCGAGAGTGAGAGCGCATTCGGACCGGATAAGGCGAATGACTTTCACCTTGCGCCGCTGATTGACAGACATAATCGCACTTTCTTTTCGTAGACATAGGATTGATGGGCGTTAATCCTATCACGGATATTTCGAATTGGATCGGAAACATAAACCAAGGTATTGGAAAGGGGGAGGAATTTTCTCAAACTTTTTCAAACATAAAACCTCTATTCCCTACAGCCAACACAGTCGATGAATAACAAAGATTCATTAAAATTTCCTTTTCCTAAATATCAACAACAATAGTGATACACTGAACAGGAGGAATAAAACAAATATAAGAGGATGTGGAGATGATGAGCAGAGCAACCCTCAATAAAAATATAACAGTTCCTAGGCTTCTAATGAGATAATGACTGAAAACAGTATCATATGATAATGGGTATAAAACAATGGTCTTTCGTGAGTCAGATATTTTTGCTTTTTCGCTTAGCCACTGGGATTTTGTTGATTGGAGCAATTCGACGAAACGTGTTGATGTAGACATATCTAAAAATCAAAAAAAAAATTTACAATAAAACTAATTTTACGTAACTTCTTTTCCCTGGATGAAGTTATGGGGTTAGCATGATATAAAAATAGGAATTTGTGTAATTAACAAGAGATTACATGAGGATATAAAACCACACAAACCACAAAGTGAAAATCCTTTCCAAAAATGACTGTGATCGAGATTTTGTACACAAGCAGGTCGTTTAAAATAAGCTGCTTACCACGAGGAAAAGGGAAAAAAGATTGGGGAAAAAAGAAAACACATTCCAGCATTTCGTTGTTTTTATTACAGTATGTAAACTAGCTACAGACTGGTCACTGTAATGAAGGAAAACCACATAATATTTGCTTATCGAGAAAAATGGTTGAAGCAAAAGGAATGGAAATTTGAAAATGATGAGAAAACCTCACAACACGCTCACCTGCTGAAGATCATATACAGAAATCGGAACCATACAAATTGTGAGCGATGTTTGCACATAGCACGCCATGCAGCTGCTACGTCCCGACCTCTCGCGAAATAGTGAAATGGAGCACGAGCTATTGACATGGGAGCGTCATAAATGCCTACATACCTAAAAAGAAAGTGTATCCGTAGAAAGAAGTAATTTATAAAACAAAACCCACTTTCGAAAGATCGATACGGAATCGAGCACAAAAATCTGCACATCTTCTGGGATCATGCCTCGAGTATAAACTTCTTGCAACGCATCGAAACAAGCTATATGATTTTTGTGACTGGACACACCGCCACCATCAAAAGACATCACCATATCAACAGAAAGCACCTGTAGTAAACAAAATAGTGAAAAGGATTTTTTCATCAACAAAGAGCACCTGCAGTGCACCATCAACTGCAGAAAAAAAATGTCTTCAGTCAAAGAATGAAAAACTGTGCTGCACCTTACCTCCATATGTCTCAACAATACATCGCCCAAGCCTTGTTTATCCCATTGCCCTCCGTCTTGAAAGACGTCATAGTCGAGTACGGTGACGTCAGAAGGCGATACACCAAGGTGCTGTACAGCATCTCGAAGTTCGTAAGTTCTTTTCCGACCCTAGATATTTAATGAACCATGCGAAAAAAAAGTGAAAAGGAAATTATGCAAGAAAAAATAAAGCAAAGACTTACGAGTCCTTCAAAGTTGCCATTTGATACACATAAGATAAAAATGCGATGACCGGCGAGAGATAGTGAACGTAAAGCTGGGGTAAAGAACATAGTTTCATCGTCAGGGTGAGCAATGACGAGAAGCACCTGGAAGTCAAAGAATGGATCATTTTCTCACAAATTATGAAAGGGTCAAGATGCCAGGTCAAACTTCTAAGGGTTAGACACTCAGTCTTACAAGGAAAGGATACTTGGTGACAGTGGCTTTTTGCAATGGGGTGTACACCAGTAGATGCGCCTTGGAACGCTGATTTCAAATCTTTGTTCACGATCTGCTGTGCGACTCTCTGAATGAAGTTATGGACTTTTTTCCATATTATTTTCACGAGATAAAGGCAGTCAGAATCATCAGTATTCAGGATTTTTAGACTTTGATATATTGGAGACAGTTTTTCTAAGCTTAATGTAAAGCTTCATTTTATTTGGGCGCTTTTTTGTAGTGCGTAATGAACATTCTAACTATGCTGGTGATTCCTGTCATCAAAACAGTACAAATTTTGGTGGCAAGAAATGTTCATAACTTCTTTCGGAACAGCGTACAGCAGATAGCGAAAGCAGATTTGGAATCAGCGCCTCAAGATGCATTTAATGGTATACGTTTCATTTCAGAAGGCCACGGTCACCAAGTATCCTTCCTTTGTTAGAGGCTAAGACTTTAACAGTATCGCGCCATATGTTTCGATGAATACTGCCAGACTCTTACAATTATAGAGTAAATATAAATTACGAACATGTATAACAGTTTAAGTAAAACTGATACTCTCAATGAAAATTTCGAAGAGAAAATGTGAAGAAGACAGAAGTATTAGGTTGTCAAGAAAATAATGTCCGTTTTTATTTGCTTGCTTTAACAAAGCAACCAGACTCGACCCATCAAAGGGTAAGGGGTACTGTTCGATAGAGCAAAGCAAGCTCTACAAGATAGCTTTCATGATTTTGCGCCAAGCTCGACCCATGGAAAGTTCGAACTCAAAATCTGAAAATATCCAAATGTCCAAAAAACTGAAAAAAATTAGATCTTTGTCCGTATGATTTCTACAGGCACTCGCTCACATCAATACTATCGATATTTGATATCCATATGTGCGATTGCCGTATTTTTTCCTTGACTATAAACTGAGAAAACGAAAATTTCCCTGATTTTCTCAAAGCAATGCTGAGCCGTTTTTGCATATGTAGTTCTATACTACAATCCTAGGTAAGTATAACTGTAGATTTTCAGCCCATTCCAAGCGGTAGTTTTCGAAAAATGAAGAATTCGGATTTTTTCGTTTCAGTTTCAGTGCTAAAATCAACATTTCTCGAAAACTACCGCTTGAAATGGGCTGAAAATCTACAGTTATACTTACCTAGGCTTGTAGTATAGAACTACATATGCAAAAACAGCTCAGCATTGCTTTGAGAAAATCAGGGAAATTTTCGTTTTCTCAGTTTCTAGTCAAGGAAAAAATACGGCAATCGCACATATGGATATCAGATATCGATAGTATTGATGTGAGCGAGTGGGAGGTCCGTAGAAATTATTTGGACGAAGATCTGATTTTTTTTCTTTTTTTTGGCATTTGTAAATCTTTAGATTTTGAGTTCGAACTCTCCGTGGATCGAGCGTAGCGCGAAGACATTAGTGCCATCTTGTAGAGCTTGCTTTGCTCTACCGAATAGTATGCCTTAGCCTTTGTTGGGTCGAGTCTGGTTGCTTTGTTAAAGCAAGCAAATAAAAACGGACATTATTTTCCTGACAACCTAATAAAAATTACAAGCTATCGATATTATGTAATTCGGTGCTCAAGGTGCGCAGAAATGATGACGTTACAACTGACAACAAGGTATATTTCCTACCAAAGATAAAAAAATGTCACAGAAAAGTCATGTATCCTCAAATAATTCCCTCGGATGTTTCTACAGAAGCGATTTGGAAAAATCTGACTTCTTCAGATCCACCACAATTTACTCAACAAATCTAATACAAAAATCGTAACGCCAATTCTAGAAACATGAAATGGCGAAAAACCGCGGAGCGGCCCCGAAGCGTGCAGAAGCAATCTAGCACCTTTAATTATTGGTTCATTATAGTCGAACACTTACCTTTGAAGACGGTCGAAGTGGCAATGGCCTATTGTTTCGCAGTGATAACAGTAACAATATAACGAGAAAAAGCAGTACAACTAGGATACATATCGTAAGCATCCCTAAACAAAACAAACTATTTAGATCACAACCAAAAAAAAGATAGCAAATGTACCTGTTCAAGGCGGTAGGAGTCCCCGTCTTGCGAGGAGGATAACAAAAAATGAAGTAATTTAAGGTAAGGAGGTTAGATAATCGACGAACGGAAAGACACTTTCGCTGCACCTAACTGCAATCTGATAACTCTATTCTTGCTTCGTCGGCGACGATGACGAGCTAAAAACAGAATGTATGCTTATTTATAAAAGCAACATGTAAAAAAATCTAATGATTATCATGCAAAAATTAATAAGCAATCCAGTGGAAAAAAATATTCTGACAAGAAAATAAGAAACAATACTCAAATATTCAAAAAGTTGCTAGGTAAAGGTAAACTGTTTGACTTACTTTCTCTGCTTCTCTTGCGTTTCAAGACTCAATATCAACTCCTCGAAGGTTTGCGAGTTTTTACTCTGTGGTAATCGCAATGAATCTCCAAACGCTTGGCGCATGGCGCTGCCAAACTGGCGCGGTGTGTTCACGTTCAATGCCCACGAAATACCGACGACGAATAGAGAGAAGCCAGAAACTGAAACGCGTATCAGATTTCAGGTGTGGTGGTGCTCTCAAAATCAATTGAGTGCTGTTCAAGAGTTTGTGAAAAAGAGTGAATTGCGTGGGAAGTTCTAGAAAAGGAAACACTCCCACAAATCGAAATGTACGACTATTCCTCAAGGGATTGCACAGCGCGCGATGACAGAGATGTTATGATCTCATAACTTCATCTTTTGCGTCAAATGATAATCCAGACCCTGTCACCAACCAGTTCGAGAAATAGCATAAAGCTATGAATACGAACATTAGCACACTTAAAAAGCAATGTACGGACGATTGCAGCTTTTACGATGGAGACGAATTCCGCTCCATAACGACGATGAGATGACGTAAACAGCCCAAATCATTGGAAAAACATTTTAGCGCACTATACGCATATGATAAACTAAAAAAGAGCCATAGTGGCCCACGAAAATCAAGATCAACAAAACTCCCAGAAATATACAGAACCCACCTGTTATCACTGTTGCTATACCCAGCGCTCTCGTTGCAAATCCCACTCCCGAGAAAATCTGAAATTTGACCGCATAAGCGTAATGCAAATTTCAAAAAAAGCCTCTGTTAAGCAAATAATACATTTAACAATGCTAGATAAGCATTTCTGCATGGCTGACCACTTCATATATCCCTTCATTCATTGTAATGACTTATAAAAAAACTGAATCGATATGAAACCAGAAAATATCCACAGACAATCCCACCAAAAGTCGCAGAGAGCAGTTTGCACGAACACCTGGTATGATAAAGTGCAAAAATCGAAGTGATACCACAAATGGTCAAACGCCCTTTTATCAAAATGTTCGCTAGTGCTATGGAAATACTACTTTGCATTTATTCCAGTATCATCCCTAGTATGTTGTACCGAAATAATTCGCTCGAAAATTTGAATTATGATAGTTCGATGAAAATAAGAGCTTGAAACCTCAATTTTCTAGAGAACAAGGCTTAAAAAAACGAAAATGCGATTTTTACGACAAAAAATTGGATAAAACGATCTAGTACGTGAATCTATTTGAGTTCAACAAAAAGGTTTGTGAGGGTTGTCTATTTCCTTGCCTTTCTATACATCTGTAATACAGAGCTACCATGGAAAGCGGAAGTGTACTCACCAGATTATGCAACGAATTCTGGGAATGTAGACGTATCATACAAAACAAGATGTAAATTCCTGAGGGATCCAAAAACCTTTTGAAAACTAGTTCTATTATATTTTACAATACAAATGCTGTAATCACTTCTACCACATAATCAGCTTAGGTCTCGAGCATACTTCACGCGATTTCAGTCGCTACGCGATCTGGCAATTTGCCAGATTTCTTCAAATCCAACACTGGCAGATTACAAATGCATAGCCAGTATGACTACCGTAATCTGATATAACCCCTACTTTCTTACATTTAGAATGCGTCCAGGATGAGCTATAAACATTTAAAATATTGCCGAATCGCGTCGCGAGTGAAATCGCGTGAAGTGGGCCCGAGGCCTTATCCTTATTCTCAGTTCAACCGCCCCCCCCCCCGCCCCCATTCTCCAGTCGGTCTCCTCCACCGTTCTACATTACATTAGCTACTTTTCGATAAACTATCTTCACTCGCACCTGCTTTCATTAGCGAAAAATCTCCAGAGACTGGCAAATTCAAACACGAAGCAAAGCAGAGCTCAAATTTTTCTACCAATAGAAAACCAGTGTGTGGCCGGCGCATTTACCCTTTGCGTGTAGGTGGCGATTTGCATACATGCGTTTACATTAGCGTGCCGGAACCGGATTCAATGCGTCACCGTAAACCGTACGCTAAAGTGCATGCACACCGGCACAACAGTTGTATAGACGTTTATCGCCCGGAACCACCCCTCCCGATTACCAGACCCGGCTTGAGAGGTTTCATATGAAATCCTTAACAAACCGTCGTGAATTCTTGGATCTTGTATTCTGTTTTCAAGTTCTGAGAAGAGAGAACAAGCTAAAAGCCAGTAAATACTGGATTTTTGTTCCTACAAGCGAAAGGTCAGGCTCTTTGAACTTGCAATATCCAAGAATCCGGCGCAAGAGATACTTGCTCATGTTCAACAACGTGTTCTACAGGTCGGCTAGGTGGCTTTCGCACCTCCCGGTTGAGACCACTAGTGCAGAGAGTAGTCATATTTTCAGGAGTAGACTGAGAAGGCTTGACTTGTCAAGTATCGCTAACACTGATTAGTGTTGCATGACAGGGCGAGCCTTCTGCATTAGACCTTTTGGGCTTCCATTGGGTGCTTTGGACGTGCTATGATGGTGGATGGAATCGCTTTGGGCTTTGTTTTCTATCACTTTTCTTCTCCATTTTACCTCTAAAACCTGTCTTTTCAGGTGCTCGGTGATCTTGCATTGACCTGCGGGTTCAGTTGTGGCTGTAAATTATTTCTTTGACGCCTCTTGTGTATCTCCTCACGTTGCGTCAAACTTTTATTTTTGGTGTACTCGTTTTGTTCTAGTTACTAACACAGTTACATCAGCATCTCAGTCCGAGTCTTTTTCGTTCAGCTAACTATTAGTCAGTCGTACAGCTTGCTATTTCAACAAATGGATTCAATGAGAATCGTTTCACCTTTGGGGTCATTGGGCCTCCCCAGCAGTCCGGCTAGGTTGGGTTATGGTTATTATACCTGAGCCAGTAGACCTGCCTTATAAGCCGCCGGATTGCTTTTAAGAGTAACTAAAGATCGTTCCGCTGGCAACGAGGGGGCATGCGTCCCATCTCCATGGATTCAAAGTTTTGGAGTTATAAATCTCATGCCTACATCTGCATACTTATCTATTAGCCTACCAACATATTCAGTGCAAGCTGTTTTATCTTCTCACATTAGTCTGATTAGGATCAGACTCGGACTGACATGATGATGTCTGCATTTGTTTACATGTCTTGTTCGTTTCCGCTGTATTACTAACTTCCTGATGTGTCTTTTTTTTTATGGAACGCCTTGAGCGTACAAATGAAATGAAATGAAATGAAATGAAAACAGAGAAATAAGTGGCGACCCCCAAATAGGAACAATCACCAGCAACCCGGCCGTGTAACAACACAAAAGTTCCAAATATTGCGAATACAAAGGTGTAGAGAAAAGTTTGTAAACCCTATGTGGATTCGAAATCCAGGTAACTTGTTTATTTGTTTACACATCTCATACAAATCAGACTGGGCAGGAAAACTTTTGGATAAGTGGCTGGCGCCACACATTATTCGAGTTTGCAACGCTGTCTGAATAAAGTTGAGAAGAAATCCCCCCCCACGGGAACTACCCCTTCATGTGTAAAATTTCCAGTTATTCAACAAAACCTAAGGCAAAATAAACCTTGGGAGTATAGCCGTATGCTGAGTCGATTACCTATATCTCAAAGTATGTGAAACATAATTTGAGCCGTTGACTCGTACTTGATGATGCACATACACTGGCTCGAGATACCTTGTTCTGTGCTGAGAAAATTTTATCATAAACCTCAGGCAAATCCTACCCCGAAGTGGGTTAAGGGACCGAGGCATGTGCCACATAGAAATGCGCTCTCTAATTTTATCTAACTCACGTTTCTTTGTATTATCTGCCTCAGCCTTTCTTTATGGATATGACCACAAATCGCTTCTCCCTTTTCTGAGAAAATCCCGAGATCGTCAAGAACTTTTTTTACATAATGCGCTTTGAAAATGGGTTCCAAAGACTAAGACTTCAACGGCTTTGCTTCTGTTGGTTCAGTAGATGAGCTTAAACGAAAGGCCCACTCATCTTCTTATAACAGCGTTTCAAAACAAGAAACTATGTAAACGAACAATGGGATAAGGATAAACAATGAAAGTTTAACGCAAAACTTCTTCAAAAATATCTTCCATGTGGTCTTTTCAAACATCAAGTAGAGTTGAATCATAAAAGACGTTACTCTCCTCCTTCAAAATTGAAGGATGTATGAAAAATAAATATTGGGCGTTTAATGGATTAAAGACTCTATCTAGAGATATTAAGCTCGCACTTTTCCAATCATTCCAATTGTGAAATCGAAAAATTGAAAAAAAATCTATGCACTATCGCTCTGGGATGTGGAATTAACAAACACTGTTATCACCATTCAACACTCGTCCACATAACCAATCCTTAGCATATGAGAAAACAAAGGAAAGTGCTCCAATGTCACATGAAGAAAAAATACGAGATTGCATAGAGAGGAAAAAAGCTTTGCAGTCAAGAAAGATTTCGAATGGACTCATTTTTTGACATTTCTCTTACAAAAAAGAAATCAAACGCTAGCAGAGGAAGAATGAATGTGGCAAGCAGATATGCAAATTTCGATGTTCACTTTTGTAATTGAAAAGATAAATGCCCTATCACACTGGAGGATTCGCTCCGGAAAAATCAACAATAGCAATGTGAACTTGGGAATTTGGTCTGGTTTAGAAACGGAAAAAATCATGAAAAAAAAGCAAGAGCAGAAACCGAATGTATCCAAATATCTTGCATTCCTCAAAAGCCCGAAAAAAGAAAAATAACAAAAAGTGACAGATTTTAACTACAAATTCATCAAAACTAAAACTGCGCCAACCTACTGGTCAGCAAAAAAAAACTCGGGCCACTAACGAACGCTTGTGTTATCTAAATCCGTGTAATTGGACACCAACGAACGAACCTGTGCCCGTCGTAGATCGGCCGCTTCAGGTTGTCGACTATGTTTCCACGCAGTGCGAACTCCAGCAGCTAATGTCGTTAATGATGCAAAGCCAAGCACTAAAAAGGGAGAAAATTTACAGAATTTAATAGAAACAAATATTTCAAAAATCAATAAGTCATCAACTGCCTAGAATTTCACTGAATGGGACACTAGGCAAGGAGATGGCGAGTATTATCGCATAAAACCCGTGTAATCGTCTTATGATGCATAGCAAGGAAGAGTCGGCGATGTGCTACTAGGGTAAAATCTTCCAGAACGATGGGAAAAATGACAAAAGAATAGAAACAGAGATGCCCTGAGGAAACGGACGGTTGAGGTTACGTGTGATTCTCACATTACAGCGTAAACAGCGTCACTTCGGAAAATGATTATTCCAAGACTAGAAAATAGGCATCAAATTTTTCCAATCCCAATGAAAACTTATAGATACACTTTGACAGCGCAAAAGAGTAAAAGTTTAAGAAATTTGACGATTATTTGAAAATACAGATTTCTCGTATAAGTACTATACCGGTTTCTTACCGTGTCTGAAGCGCCCCTTATCAAATTCTAAGCACCTGTTTGCCCTCTCAATCAACAAAAATGAGTTTTTCTAGAAAAATATACACACAACCGCGGAAATGCATTTGCACATCAATCTGATGCTGCACGCAAAGCTTAATTGAATATGGAAAAGAATGAGAAAGCGCATGCTTGATGAGAAACCACGTGTCATCGAAATAGACCTTAACGTGGTAGGCGAACACTCTGACAGGAAAAAAAAAAAACGAAAACACAAAAGGAGAAAGGCACTTGTAACTTTCTAAAACTGGATTCTTTCCGAGGTAAACCAGATTCTCCTTGCTAGCTATGAGTACTGCGAACTAACTTTTTCGAATGCATAGACCATCTTACAAAGTCACTTATTTCAGCTTCTATAACAAATAACTTCAACAAAAAGGGGGATAGAAGATTTAGCTCCGGCAATAGAATTATTTCATGGAGACATTCCCAGAATATGTATTTGTAATGCCTCAGTTGTTTTATAAGTATCGATTTCTATGACGATTACCAGAACTAACATCTATCCAATGACGACAAAAATGATTTAATTCATTATTCATACAGCTTTGAAACCAAACGTGACAATGTCAAAGCGACTGCATGGCAACAAAGTAAGCACAGCGACAAAAAAAAGAAACTAAACGCGTGATTCCAAAATGCATACTAGGATATCTCTGAATCGACGAAAGTACCCGGATGTGGTAGCCTCATGGCCTAATCCTACTACAAAAACGTTTGGAGGGAAGTTCAAATGGATTTCTTCCGCTTATTTGTATTGATTGTGAGATATATGAGAAATTTTATCCAGCGCTGAATTCCGAGTGAATAGACGTAACGATAGATCTTCAAGTAGGTCAGTAGTGCACACAACTGATACTTATCCACACTCAAGCTATTAAGATCACCCGAATCCCATCACCACAACTCTGAGCTAGACAATAAAGTTCATAAAAATATACATAGAGAATCACAAATATTTAAATTGGGAAGTTACTGATAGAAGAAGGATAAGAAAATTCTTTACAGTTTCCACAAACTAGAATCAGGGAGAAATATTTAGGAGACAAAGGTTCTGTTGATTCAGAAACAACAAGCACAAAAAGTATGAGGCATACGAAAACAAAGCAGCATTTAACACGGACCATGTACAAATGGAACATCGGGCTGAAAGTTCAGCAACGCAGGAAACTATGACGGAAGCACTCAAAAGAGCAGGTGATTTAAGATTTAGGCTATTTTCACTGGATAATAGTTAAGCACTCACACCTGAGATTATACGCACAAGTACGAAGCTGCACGAAAGAGAAAACATTATCGCTCTGCTTGATCATCTAGGCGGAAGTAAATGCGTGTCAGATCGATATCGGTATTGTTTTTATGCGTGACCGGATCTGTTGGCGATGAAAGAGAAAACAAATAATTAGATCTGTTTATTAGATAGATTTTAATAGATGAGCAAATTGAGTTAATAAAATGTAAGTCCGCAAAGATAGTTGAAAGCATCTCAAATGCATCAAATAGTCAATTTGCCATTGCTTAGAGAAACGAAAATAGAGGGTTTCAATGAAAGCAATAGCAAAAGCAAGACCATAAACATGTTGATGGTCTACGACTGTTCGAAAGCAGACTTTCAATTTCACATAGCGCACGGATGGAAGTAAACACCATCATGTTCACACATTCACAAGCTGCATACCAATTAGAGTTTTGTATAACTACACGCTGAAAACTTTTGATATGAGTCTCTCCAGTGAAGTTTGTCTTTCATACCGTTTGCGAAATCGGCATGGCCTCTTTTGTCAGATAGATAGCATTTCATGTTTCAGAACAACAATTTCGTCAGAACAGATGCTGCGCCACTGCAGAATTTCAACAGTCGATATTCCAACAATGAAAGAACTAATACTTTCTATGACATGGCAGCTTTCAGATTTCCCCGAAAAAATTCTGACCACATTTCCAGATTCGGATTCTCGTTCTCTAGTGCTGCTGTATTGTGTTCACTGCAAAAACTGAAAATTATCAGACAAACAAATGAAAGAAAACATCTTGAAGTAATCCAAAATATGTGATCTGCCAAGAAGTGCCAAGTGGAGTTTAAGTGTTGCTTGTGACAAACTTGTTTTGCTGGTGAAAGTGAAGTAACAAGTACTCAGCGGATTCACGTGGGGTTCGACGTTTCCCTTTTTTTGAAAGACTTACCACTTTGCATTAATATTTTTGAAACTATGTCTCAAATCCCATTATCAATTTTTTTCGCTCTTTTTCAGAGATCACATAAAGTGGAAGAGAAGCTTCCTCGTCTGACACACTAAAATCAACTAAAAAAACTTCTGGAAAAAATGCAAAAAGACTGCATTAGATTATAACCTGATGCTGGTCGCCCGAATAAGTTTCTCTTCCAACTCATATGATCTCTGAGGAAAGCCCGAAAAAAAAAGTAGATAACGGATTTCAAGAGACATAGTACTAAAAATATGATTGCAAAGTAAGTCTTCCAAAAAGAAAAGTTGTACCTCACGTAAAATTCGCTGAATACTTGTTACTTCGCTCTCACCAGCAAAACAAGTCTGTCACAGGCAACACTTAAACTCCACTTGGCGCCTCCAACATTTCCTCCTCTCCCGAAAAAAAAAGGAAACTTGCGGCTTAACACTATTAGCACAAAAGCCCAACACAGAAAGAAAACCAGTCTCAAAAGAAAAAAGTGCAACTAATTAAGCCGTAGGCAAACTTGCAGCAATTGTAACCAATGATGAGGCATCATCGCCGAGCAATTTGCACATAGTGCAAGACACCCTACTACTGTCACGACGAGGAAAAGAATACTGCACCAGTTGTGAGTGACTCGAACATCATTGATCGAAGTCGTATAATCGCATAGTGCAAAAGTAAAACCGCTTATTTGTCAGCTCACTCAGCAGACGCGAGAGACTACAAAAAAACCAAAGCTGCATAGAACTGCAAATGACGGCCAGGTAGCAAGACAACTCGAACGATTGCAAGAAAGGCTTCTAGAATATGGAGGGAAGAAGGAACAAAAGAAAAAAGTTGGTGCAGAGCTGGAAAATGGGCTAACGGATAACCAGTTTAGAAATGTAAAGAACATATCGACAAGTTTCGACTCACAGTTTCGTTGACCCGCATTTGCGAACAAGAAAAATAGAATGAACGGCGAATGAACTACAACACCAAGCGGAAAATGTTGTTCACGGCCAATGATTGCCGCATTTGGTCACAGTTACGCGATGACGTTCAGATGGCGAACAGTAACGACAACTCAAATAAAAACCCAAACCACTTCACAAACTTGGAAATCCTTGAATAGTGAAAAAAAGAGATTTGAAGGTCATTGTGAGTGGGTGTTTTCAGTCTTACAAAACCTTATTCAAATACAAGAACTTGAAGATAAAGCACGCATTATGATAGAACAATAATAGGAAGGACTTGAAAATCGAATGCCCTAGGCTTATATGCGCAAATTTGTTTTGTGCAGATGCTATATAAACAAAAGTAGTGCACAATGAAGAAAAAAAGTGATTCATTTTGAACAAAATCCTCCCACTGTCCACTGAGTGAACTGATGTGCGCAATTACAGTTGAGTCATATAACTAACTGTAAGCACTTAGCAAGATAGTGCAACAAGGAAAGAAAACGTAGGCGTCCTGCTACAACAATGAATCGCTCACTGAGCAAAGGACAACTGACGTCACTGCTGCAATTAGGAGCGTGTTGCTTTACAACAGCGTTCGAAAGACAGAAACATCAGCATTCCCGAATTTAGCGTGTTTTACGTAATAATACATCAACAGAAAAACGTACATCAATTTTGACGCATCGATAAATTTCGGAAGAAAAACGAACACGTAATCAGTGACGTACATGCATTTTACTGGTAATTAATAGCAGGTCCAGATAGTACGATTTCGAACATGAAAACAATATGCAGAAATGACTGTAATGGAAGCATGAAATTTTCCCGATTCCTTAGCCTGAACGCTCCTTCGCAAGCATTTAGAAAAGATAAGGCAAAAACTCAAAAAGAGAAAAAAGCAGTGCTATGAAAGAGACTGAGAACAAAGAATTTACAAAGACTTCTCACTGCTAAGAGGAACCAAGAGTGTAAAGATTTTGGCAAAGAATAAAAAAAAACGGCCACACAGAGGCAGGCAGCATTCAAAGGGATCTCAAAATACTCTACGTACCTCCTTTTACAAAATTCGGAGAAACCGACGATGAATCGACTTTATTAGCAGCGCGTGCGGCCGATTGTAGTGCAGCAACCGTTACACTCGCAGCCTCTATTCCAGCTGTTGTGCTGTTTTGCTGCCGTACATCACCCATATACTGCGAGAGGACGAGCCTCTGAAAGAATTTTCGAATTATTTCTTTTTTGAAAATAACAAGATGTTCAATGTCGCAGAGACTTGTAGAAGACATTGATACACCCTCTTTTGCTAAATTATAGAAAAGCACGATTTTTATGGAAGCTGTGATCCTGAAAAATAGCGGCGGCGCCCCGATTTTCTGCACTACGATCTTGATGGAATAAAAAATGAAAAAAACCTTTTTTGAAGACTGGTTTCGCCCCTCCCTACCCCGAAACGATTTCCGCAACAGCCACTGCAGTACGGTGAATACTGGAATGAAGACAGTTGATCAAACAGATCAAATGCGAACTATTTTACTCTCTGCTCTGGAGCACCTGCTCGAATGTATACGCTCCCGCAAACGCCTCGCCTATGGAAAAACCGTCTTTCGCGAATAGTCTAACAAGAAAAAGATGGTTAGTCCAATGTTTTGAGAGGGTTGTATACCATTTTGGAGGGCATAAAACGCTGATTTGAAACCTGTCTCCCTTATCCACAGAGCACCCCTGCACGAGGATTGCGAGCGTTTGTTGGAGCAGAAAATTGAATGTGTAAGTGGAGAAAATATTCGGAATATTTTTCTTAAACGGAGCGGTGATAATTAGCAGAGCACATTATAGAGTATGCACCACTGCGTTTTTAAGTTTAACAACTGGTTTCAACTTAGATATCACTCGGTTTTTTGCTCCAATAAACGCTCCGCTCACAACTCGTCGACCATGAATGCTCCGCAGATAAGGTAGACGGATTTGAAATTAGCGTTTTACGCCGTACAAGACGGTATATATTTCATCTGAAAAGGCTACTTTGACCAGCCATCCCTCCCTTGTAAGCTAAAAACTGCGAAATCCTGTCCAGTTTGCTCAAACTTTCGCTAACGCCCTGCCTAGCTATGACAGTCAAATGTGAGAAAAAGCGCCGCCTTATTCGTACGCAGTATAAAAATGTGCGAACATCTTATCAATCTGAATAAAATCTGGATCCTGGCACGATGTGCCTTGAAAGTCAAGCAGACGCCATAATTATCCACCTCAACCGTAACACCCACGTTATCAGTCAGTTCACCGATTTGACAACAGAAGTGGATGAAGTGGAACAAGTAGGTTACGTATGGCGCGTGTCTTGGAAATCTGACGATGCGGATGCGCACCGCGGCAACTTTGGACAGAAGGGAACTGACTGTACGTAGTCTTTAACATCATTTCTTTCGAACGAACAAGAGCAGACAATAATCTATTCGTACAAAAACGCAAACCGAACTGATAAATCATTTTCTGGTTAAAAAACCGCAAACAATAGATATGGTCACGACCTGAGGCTCCTCATACAAATATGTAACAAATACTTTATCTAATACACTGAACTTCATAACAGGATTGAACGCAAAGAAAGCAAAACTCCAACAACACAACGCATCGGTTGAATAGGAAATTGAGATGCCATAATTTCAACACGAGCCACCCATCAAAGCTTGTAATTTACAGATGATTGAATCAATAGACAAATACAGAAAAACGCTCAAGAAATCATTCTTCAAAGGTAGTTGTCAGAATACAACGGTTATTCACCAAAATAAGAGAAACCGCAAGAAAGAATACCATGAAATTAACATTCAAATACTAGACATCACTACTCTGTGTCACTCAAGGAAGTACTGCTTGGAGTCGGAGACCTCTTCTTTTCCTTCTTCTTTTTTTCCTGAAAAGGCATAGTAAACGAAGCCGCGCAATTGCAGGAGGAATATGACCATATTTTCATATAACACAGTGCATTGATGATTTCCCCCCATTTTATGTCAAAAACTTGCTCATTTTTTTTCAAATTGTTGAGATCTAGTAAATGAAAAAGAGTAAATAGGTATAAGTGTTCATTCTTAACCGCACTGCATCTGCCCCATTCTTCGCGTTTTGGCATAGAAGGTGGTGACTGCTAGAAATACATTAAAGAGTTAAAGGCAGCGTCCAGGCAGATCTGGACCTATGGGGCTTTTACGTGGAAAGTACTTTTGGGGCCCTAACTAAGGCACTGCCCAAGCGGCAGCTCAGGAAGTGCTGCAATGGCTGAGATATTCTCCTCGAAACTGGACCCCGCGACCGTATTTCGCATGGGTTCATGGCGCAAAGCGTGGATCCCGGGGCGAAACTGCCATGAATGCATGCGAATAGGTTCGCGGGGGCCAGTTTCGAGGGGAATATATCAGCCATTAGAGCATTACCTGTGCTGCCGCTTGGGCAGTACCTTAGTTTAGGCCCCGAAAGCACTTTCCACGTAAAAGCCCCATAGGTCCAGATCTGCCTGGACGCTGCCTTTAAATCTACCAGTTCCCCTGAGATATCCTCGGAGATGGATCGGCACGATATTATTATTATATTATCATAAAGTTCTTGCGCAAGCATTGCTAGATTTTCAACAGGTGCATGGTGATCCACGAACCCTTATCCCAGCAATAGTTTTGTGCATTTCCCCTACCGCAATTTGCAAGCAAAGCAAATCGGCGGCAATGTCATTACCATGACTGAAAGAAAAAACATCTCGAAATCATAAAAAGTGACAAAAAGACGGACTGTACTAAGATGGAAGTGGAGATCTGCAGCTGCCAGTACAAATTAATAACGGAGCAATGAAAAGATACCGAAGTGTGGAATGCTGCACATCTTTGCTGCACTGCACCAATACAGGAAAATTACATGATTCAGAGAAGACAATACATGGTCAATTTGCATATAACGTTTATCAGCTGCAGTGTAGGGTTTATCAGCTTTCCGCTCCCGAGCGGCCGCCATTCAAATACTAGACATCACTACTCTGTTCACTCAAGGAAGTACTACTTGGAGTCGCTCGCTTGGACTCTGCGCATCTTTCGCGAACATGCTCTCTGATCATTCTCTCACCGCGAGCGTGGGAAAGGCGGAGCCTCAATCGATTGCAAACGATTGGGGGGCCCCATTTAAATCTACACAGTCGGCTGCGCTGGCGGTCGCGTCGCGTGCGCAGCTTGTAACCAGGCCACGCTTGCTGGTTCTCATCATTTTCGACCACTTGGTTAGATAGCAGGATAGAAGATCCGGAAACCACTTCATGCATTCTTCGATGAATTCACACTGTCGGAGGGAATAGCGCTGCGTTCTTCTATGTGACACTGTCACAGGCTTGAAGAATGTGAAGGGTTCATACATCTCTGCAAGCAAGTTTGAATGACGATTGTGACCGACCTCACGGGCGGCATCTGTGTAATCTTCTGTTCTTGCTTTCTTTTGATAAGTTATTTGCTCGGCTTAGGCTAAGCTGTGCCAGTAAAATAGCGTGATTGAAGAAGCAGGATTGGATGTTTGACATGCCCAAATACCTTTTGAGAGTTACGCTATCACAGATGACCTTTTTTCACGTAAGGCATAGAAGGAAAAAATTATCTAGATTATGTTATTGTTTTTTTGCTACATCTTAATTGAGCTCCTCTGGTCTTAGAGCACTATTCATATCAGCGTTGCCTTGCTTGGGTTGCTGGAACGCTAATTTCGATGGGGTCATCGTGTTTTGAGTTTGAGTTCTGGTACGACGTGCACATTTCTGAAGCTATCACTTTTTGTGTCGAAGATATGAGTATAATCTATTCTGAAACAGAGTACGCTTTGCACATCGTCTCAACAAGGTACTATCTTATAGGTACTCGTTCTTCCATGGTTCAGAGTAGTAAACTGATAGATCACAAGTATTGCTAATCACACACGAGCTTGTTTAGACAGTGTATGCGAAGCGTGCCCGAGTCTTTTAGTCTTTGTATGATCATCTACTCTGTGAATAAAATACTCAGGAATACGGCTACATGTTGTCTGACAGCTGATGACTATGTCTTTCGAGTTCCAAGTACAGTGATCCAAAAAGAGATGAAGCACATGCACTA
The DNA here is from genome assembly GCA_958299035.1 of Cylicocyclus nassatus. NCBI lineage: Eukaryota > Metazoa > Nematoda > Chromadorea > Rhabditida > Strongylidae > Cylicocyclus > Cylicocyclus nassatus. The sequence continues at coordinate 68,144,317 of CATQJL010000112.1, forward strand.
ACTCGTTAGTTAGTCGTGTGCAAAGCATACTCGGATATCCAAGTCCGAGAATGGACGATAGTATAGCAAACATTTTCAAGCAAAGAGCAAAAGGGGACAAACTCAGATCTCAACAGATTAGTTGACTAGGAGAATGCAATCGAAAACTTTCAGTGAACATTCGCTCATATGGAAAGAGCAGAAAACTTCTTTAGACCAAAGTTTCAAATGCCATGATCCTCTTAGACATCGCACTAATCCAGACTTAGGGTCCGATTCAACACTTCTCCGTACTTGGCTTGTTATGTGCACGCGCCTAGTGATGAAGCGTCACATCCTGAACCCAAAATCCTGCACAAGTTCAAGTGATCGAGAGGTTAAAAGGTGAACATATAGAAGCAGTGCAGGTGCAGTAAGGGAAATCAAACTCGGAATCAAAAGCATGCACTCCTGAATGACTTCTATCCTGAATGACAGTGAAATATTCTTTCCTGAGCGCGACCTGAACAAGCGTGACCCAAGCACACAAAGTGGGTGCGCGACGCGACCGCCCGCGCAGCCGACTGTGTAGATTTAAATGGGGCCCGATTGGGGAGCATGTTCGCGAAAGAGGTACAGATCCCGCGCGAAAGCGGAGATGCGTGCACCCGACAGTGCAATTGAGCACTGTAAGGCCTCCGCCAGACTTCGATTAAAAGCCCAAGTCCCCCTAACCTCCCTTCAAATTCTCCCATCTCTCTTACATAACAAAGTGAAGAGACATTGGAGGATTTTGGGGGCGCTCTTAAGCAAAGTTTGGATGGGGCCTAAGTGAACTTGACCCCATTCAGCAACAATAATATTGTTATCTGGCGCAAATAAAGAACGCATGTACTTACTGGGTCCTCTATACCAACTGCGTACTTTTCACTGTAGCATTACAATTTTCAGTATCAAATCCTTACCTTCTTATGCTTCTTTGATTTCTTCTCCTTTTTCGACTTCTTCTCGTAATCAGATTCATCAGTGCTCGATCGATACTTGCGCCTGCTGGCCTTCTTCTTTTTCCTGATATAAAAAATCACTGAAATTTGAAGAAAGAAGAACTAAGCAAAATTCACATACCTTTCCTCTTCTGAAGATGATGTGGACGAAGTGCTAGGACTGCGCTTGCGCTTACTGCTCGAAGTCGTTTCGGTGAATCGCCTCTTCACAGGTGATCTCGACCTCGATCTGCTTCTGCTCTTCCTCCTACGCCTTTCTCGTTCCCTTTCTTCGGCTCGTCGACGCTCTCTGAAGACTACCAGCGTCAAGCTACAATCTCGTGACGAATACATCAAGAATTAGACTCTGCTTACCTTTCCTTTGCTCGCTCCTCATCTCGTCTCCTCTCGCGTTCCCTCTCTTCAGCGCGTCGCTTCAGCCTTTCCTCTTCCCTCTTCTTCGACTCCTCCTCTCTTTTCCTCTCATCTTCTATACGCTGCTGCCTGCGTTGTTCACGTTCTCTGTCACGTTCTCGGTCTCGATCCCTCTCCCTTTCCCGGTCGCGATCTCGATCGTCGTAAGCTCTCTAAACAATAAAGGATGAGAAGTCTCAGATAGAGGATCTTCAAACTAACCCTTCTGGGTGGTGTGTCATCACCACGATTTTCTCTACGTCGTCGAGGAGGTGTACCGCCGCGCGGGCTAATTTTTGTGATACGGTCATCAGGTACTTCCTTCTCTTTCGTGGGACCAGTGTAGCGACCACCAGACAATGAGCTGTACCTGCAAATGCAAAATTCTCAGTAAACATAAATAAAAGAAGCAACAAAGAAGCTACCTGCCCAGCTTAATTGATTTGAAATAACTGCTTCTCTTATGTTACCCCGGGAAGAAATCAATTTCCAGACAAAATCGTTACTACAGCTATTAGATTATCGTTCGCAGATGTAACTATGTATGCAATTTATCGTATGGTTTTACTCTATCAAATTCAGTTTCAATCTGATACGCTTAAGTGAAGCTATGCGTCCAGTGGTCGTAACCACCTGCGAACCTAGGTGGTCAGGCCACGCAGCGGCTAGGCTAACCCACAGCTCTAGAAAGCTACTAGATTAGCACCCTGGGTGCTTTCATCAACGAACCTAGAAGGTTAGCCTACCCAATGGGTTCTGCTGATGACGGTCAAAGATCGCACTACTACACACTACTACTACTACACTACTACACTATAAGAAAGCCCAAATTGATGCCTTGGAACGAGTCCAACGATCTTTCACATCTAGGATCTTTGCCCGGGCTGGAATGTTTCGACTGTCATACAAAACTAGACTCTCCATACTCGCCGCGACCTCCCTTCGGTTTAGAAGAGTGATGTACGACCAAGATCTAGTCTTCAAAATTATGACTGGAAGAGTTGAGCTGAGAATGCAAGATTTTTTCAGACTGTCAACTTTTAACAATCTCACTAGAGGACACAACTTCAGGGTTGTAGTAGGAAAAGTTAGAACTAAGCAGTTCTTTAACTCCTTCTTAGTGCGCGTAGTCAAAACTTGGAATGATCTCCCTGTGGAAGCTGTTACTGCGAGAAACGCCTTCATTTTCAACAGAGAAGTTCAAAAATATTTGAAATCGCAAGGGTCATTCTGATTTTTAATTGCAGAAGCGGAAGAGGTCGTTCCCCTTTGTCCTCTCAACAGCAGCACTCTAGCCGGTTTTGGTTCCTCTATCCAGAAGAGGAAATCGCACTATATGCTATTCCTCCTATTCTATTCCCTAGGAAAAACATTTTAAAAAAACCACTGCAGTAAGCCATAAGCCATACATCGTTTCTTTTCTACCTCATTTCCCTTTCTCGGATGAACTATCCACCTCATGAAAGTTTCATTGATTTTCTGTTCGTTTTTTTTCTTGTTCTGTCTGCATGTCTTGCTGTCCTTTTGGAAATACTTTTTGATGGGGTTATAGCCAGCTAGCCTCCGCCCGTAGGCTCGCTGGCCTTCAAAAAAATGGGGACACAATTTCTGAGAGGCAGCAAGATTCCTTAGTCGACCGTGGATGTACTTTCTTTGCCTCAAAAGATATGATTGTTTTGTTGTCGACTTTATCAAATAAACAAATACACCATCACAAGCAGAGGCCTTGGCCAACGTCAAACGTCCAGAGAGACTGAGAACTTACTTACGTTAACTTTCTTACGTATTTACGAGTCTAAAAACTACAGTGCCATGACTGCTGTCTTCGACCAGCAAGCTATTTTCAAAACGTGAACATCATTTTATTTCAACCGCACTAGTCCCCGCTTACATAAGCTAACCACCCTCCCATCGTAGCTCATTTCGACAGAAGAGATGCGAATGTTGAAAGCAGAGTTTTACAAACAATATCATACGTGCGACTCGCTAATCATTTAGCGACCTGGAAAATCTGTAAAGGGCACAATGAACAGTCTATGCGACAACAAGAGCTCATGGTCTTCCATCCCTGTAGCAAGTGGACAGAAACATAGTGAAACTGCGCTCACGCTGAGGCTTTTCATCGCATTTGCGATCACAGCATTACTAGAGAAATCAGAATTAGCCAGAACTACAACTTACAGTTTGTAGAGGTCAAGCAAAAGCATGCAGAATCGGAGGCGCCACATACTTAAGGCCAGAGCCCAGACTGGCGAACTGTTTCGTAAAGATAGGTGCCAGAGTAAACGAATATTTTGTTCAAGTTGGGGTCCTGCGGTGAACTGACGTCTCTCACCATACTGGCATCAATCCAAGTGACGTCAATTCTCCGCAGGACCCCAACTTGAACAAAATATTCGCTTAGGTAGGTGCCAAAGTAAGCGAATATTTTGTTCAAGTTGGGGTCCCGCGCAGAACTGGCGTTACTAATCACTGTGGCACAACGCCAAGTTGGCATTATGCCACAATGATTAGTGATGCCAGTTCTGCGCGGGACCCTAACTTGAACAAAATATTCGCTTACTCTGGCACCTACCAAAAGCATTCTCGTGCCGGGACTCTGCCGCATCCAGTCGCTCTCCTTGTTTCAACCAGTGCTTTTCATCTCGCTAAAGGCACTGTCCGGGCTTCTGGATGCAATGGTTTTTGCGTGGATGATGAGGGAGTTTCAACTCATGCTCTGTTCACACGGCAACGCAAATGATCCGATCACAGCTGGAAGATCCATCTCGAATGACTAAGGACGGGTCCCAGCGCGAACGTGGACTTGTCAGAGCAAATCAAATTGCGGACGGTCATTGTGCAGCTGCGAACAGCTCGGTAATGATATTCTCAGCCGTGGATGGATCATTTGCGCTGATGCTTGGGCAGTGCCTCACCAGGGAAGGATGCTTGATCGAAGTGGCTCTTGAGACCGGACATATACCATCTTAAAGGGCATAAAACGCTGATTCAAAATCCGTTTTGCTTAGTTACGGAGCATTCCCGCGTGAGGAGTTATGAGCGTTTATTGAAGTAAAAAATCAGTTGTGTAAAAAGTGAATGAAAACACTCGTAAGACTTTCCTTAGCTCTTGAATGGAGCAGTTATAATTATCAGAGCACTTCGTGCAATAAATACTTTTAGATAAATTATATTCGCTCTCCACTGCCACACTTGAAAGCAAAGGAAATTCTAACAACTAAATTTACCTTGAAAAGTCATTCAAACTTTACTATATCAAACGCTCATAACTCCTCATGCAGTAACGCACCGCAGATAATCAGAACAGATTTTGAGTTAGCGTTTTATGCCCTTCAAGATGGTATATATACGGTCTCGAAAGGCCATTTCGACCAACCATCCTTCCCTTGTCAGGGACTCCCTCATCGGTTTCCACGTAGAAAACCCATGTGCCCAGATTGAGTGGACACTGCCTTGATTTTCTGCAACAAAGCGTGTACTACATACTGTGTTGGGATCATGTAAGCAGTGGTACTTAGGATCAACCACAAACTGGAAAATAATATGCTCTCCCTAGCGGCTGAAGCACACAAATTTTTCGATGCCCTGTGTTTCCACCTGCTTGAGGGAGTCTGCGCACTCTCTTTCATTTATCAAGGCACATGGAAAGGATAGCTTACCTAGTTGCCCAATCTTCTGATTGTGGTGTTGGCTCCGGTTTCACATCACCATTCCCAGGTCGTGGTTCCTTGCGTAATTCTTCAATTTTCTTCTCTACCAGACTGCGCGGTATGCCATCCTCTGCTTCATCAGCTTCGACCAACAGTGCCCAGAGCTCTCCCATAAACTCTCGTGCGCGTCGAGCATTGAGGAATCCGGTAATGTTTATCTGGAAATACAGACTAGTGAAATGATTTCAAAACGTGACAGGATGAGGTGAAACAAACCTGCATAATTTTTGGATTAATATCTTTTTCCTCCAATTGACTCATTATATACTCAATCACAACATCGTCTTCGATACCGAGAATGTCGTTGATACGCATAGTGATCCACGGCTTGATCACGTCCAAGTTGATTTTGTCCATGTTGATCTTAGAAAAAACCATGCCGAAAATCCTTTAAACATTCGGTTTAGAACGCTCTAAGCTAACCTACTTTCTAAGCTTTAGTAAAAAGTATTCCAAAAGCATTAACGTTAAACTTAGCTAAGCGCTCCTAATAAAAGTAAAAGTACCTTCCGATCTAATGTGTTCTCGAATTTCATCTGTTTGAGCAACTTCTTCTCCTTATCAGAAAACCGACCATCTTGATCCGAGCTTGTACCTCGGAAAAATCCAGCATCACCCATTCTAAAAATAGACAGCGATCTAGTATGACTGATTAGCAATCAACATCAATAACTGGTTGTGAGATGAAAAAAGAAAGCAGCTGTTCTCAAGCTATTTCTCACTTGCAAAATCTGTTTCTTATTCAAACTGCCTCGCTGATGCAAGAAAGTAGGTGAAACGAGGAAAACTTTGACTGCATATATCTAGACTAGAAAAATAGTGAACATTTGACTAACGAAATAATTTCGAAAGCAATTTTGAGCACTATCAAAACTTCTCGCTCAAAATAGCTTCACCACGAAGACTAGTGAAGTTAACAGCTTTCATGGGAGCCATTTGTTTCCAACACTGATTCGTGGTAGCCACAGCAACAAAAAATTTGAAACACTGAACAGGGACGCCAAAGAAACCGAACCCACGTCGAGTCCGGCGGCGTCGCAGCGGCGATTCAACCCGATCCGCAGGCGCATCTACTGCATTGGAATTTACGCCATCAAAAATGCAAATACTCGTTCGGCACACAGAGGCAGATTCCTTGTTTCTGTAAACCACGGTCAAGCCCGGGGTGTGGCAGCACCTGAGGGATCGTATTGAGGGGTAGGGAAAGGGGTCGTTATCAAGGTGATGCTGATGTTAGCGGTTACATGATATTCGTTAACAATGTCAGATAGGCCTGACATGCAAAATACTAGCACATACAGTAAGTATCTACAACGATCAATCATTTTTGTAATTGACTTGTCGAGTAACCCCTGTGGACCAAGCTTCAGCAAATTCTGAGGTTTCCAAATATTGGACCACCAAGTAAGATGGTCATTTTCGAACATACTGTGTTCCTAAGATAGGTTAACTAACAATAAGGTGCCATCATCTATCATAACTTAAGGGCTAAGGATGTTTACGTGACTACTTTTGCCTAGATGGATCGTGCTGACGTGTGATTTTCAAAGGATCCACTGAACGGATCCGCCTCAAGCTTTGGTATATTGGACTCTCATG
>CATQJL010000112.1:68151483-68634836 GCA_958299035.1 Cylicocyclus nassatus
AAGCAGTGGTATCAACGCAGAGTACTCGACCAGGCAAGCTATTTTCAAAACGTGAACATCATTTTATTTCAACCGCACTAGTCCCCGCTTACATAAGCTAACCACCCTCCCATCGTAGCTCATTTCGACAGAAGAGATGCGAATGTTGAAAGCAGAGTTTTACAAACAATATCATACGTGCGACTCGCTAATCATTTAGCGACCTGGAAAATCTGTAAAGGGCACAATGAACAGTCTAATGCGACAACAAGAGCTCATGGTCTTCCATCCCTGTAGCAAGTGGACAGAAACATAGTGAAACTGCGCTCACGCTGAGGCTTTTCATCGCATTTGCGATCACAGCATTACTAGAGAAATCAGAATTAGCCAGAACTACAACTTACAGTTTGTAGAGGTCAAGCAAAAGCATGCAGAATCGGAGGCGCCACATACTTAAGGCCAGAGCCCAGACTGGCGAACTGTTTCGTAAAGATAGGTGCCAGAGTAAACGAATATTTTGTTCAAGTTGGGGTCCTGCGGTGAACTGACGTCTCTCACCATACTGGCATCAATCCAAGTGACGTCAATTCTCCGCAGGACCCCAACTTGAACAAAATATTCGCTTAGGTAGGTGCCAAGTAAGCGAATATTTTGTTCAAGTTGGGGTCCCGCGCAGAACTGGCGTTACTAATCACTGTGGCACAACGCCAAGTTGGCATTATGCCACAATGATTAGTGATGCCAGTTCTGCGCGGGACCCTAACTTGAACAAAATATTCGCTTACTCTGGCACCTACCAAAAGCATTCTCGTGCCGGGACTCTGCCGCATCCAGTCGCTCTCCTTGTTTCAACCAGTGCTTTTCATCTCGCTAAAGGCACTGTCCGGGCTTCTGGATGCAATGGTTTTTGCGTGGATGATGAGGGAGTTTCAACTCATGCTCTGTTCACACGGCAACGCAAATGATCCGATCACAGCTGGAAGATCCATCTCGAATGACTAAGGACGGGTCCCAGCGCGAACGTGGACTTGTCAGAGCAAATCAAATTGCGGACGGTCATTGTGCAGCTGCGAACAGCTCGGTAATGATATTCTCAGCCGTGGATGGATCATTTGCGCTGATGCTTGGCAGTGCCTCACCAGGGAAGGATGCTTGATCGAAGTGGCTCTTGAGACCGGACATATACCATCTTAAAGGGCATAAAACGCTGATTCAAAATCCGTTTTGCTTAGTACGGAGCATTCCCGCGTGAGGAGTTATGAGCGTTTATTGAAGTAAAAAATCAGTTGTGTAAAAAGTGAATGAAAAACACTCGTAAGACTTTCCTTAGCTCTTGAATGGAGCAGTTATAATTATCAGAGCACTTCGTGCAATAAATACTTTTAGATAAATTATATTCGCTCTCCACTGCACACTTGAAAGCAAAGGAAATTCTAACAACTAAATTTACCTTGAAAAGTCATTCAAACTTTACTATATCAAACGCTCATAACTCCTCATGCAGTAACGCACCGCAGATAATCAGAACAGATTTTGAGTTAGCGTTTTATGCCCTTCAAGATGGTATATATACGGTCTCGAAAGGCCATTTCGACCAACCATCCTTCCCTTGTCAGGGACTCCCTCATCGGTTTCCACGTAGAAAACCCATGTGCCCAGATTGAGTGGACACTGCCTTGATTTTCTGCAACAAAGCGTGTACTACATACTGTGTTGGGATCATGTAAGCAGTGGTACTTAGGATCAACCACAAACTGGAAAATAATATGCTCTCCCTAGCGGCTGAAGCACACAAATTTTTCGATGCCCTGTGTTTCCACCTGCTTGAGGGAGTCTGCGCACTCTCTTTCATTTATCAAGGGCACATGGAAAGGATAGCTTACCTAGTTGCCCAATCTTCTGATTGTGGTGTTGGCTCCGGTTTCACATCACCATTCCCAGGTCGTGGTTCCTTGCGTAATTCTTCAATTTTCTTCTCTACCAGACTGCGCGGTATGCCATCCTCTGCTTCATCAGCTTCGACCAACAGTGCCCAGAGCTCTCCCATAACTCTCGTGCGCGTCGAGCATTGAGGAATCCGGTAATGTTTATCTGGAAATACAGACTAGTGAAATGATTTCAAAACGTGACAGGATGAGGTGAAACAAACCTGCATAATTTTTGGATTAATGATCTTTTTTCCTCCAATTGACTCATTATATACTCAATCACAACATCGTCTTCGATACCCGAGAATGTCGTTGATACGCATAGTGATCCACGGCTTGATCACGTCCAAGTTGATTTTGTCCATGTTGATCTTAGAAAAAAACCATGCCGAAAATCCTTTAACATTCGGTTTAGAACGCTCTAAGCTAACCTACTTTCTAAGCTTTAGTAAAAAGTATTCCAAAAGCATTAACGTTAAACTTAGCTAAGCGCTCCTAATAAAAGTAAAAGTACCTTCCGATCTAATGTGTTCTCGAATTTCATCTGTTTGAGCAACTTCTTCTCCTTATCAGAAAAACCGACCATCTTGATCCGAGCTTGTACCTCGGAAAAATCCAGCATCACCCATTCTAAAAATAGACAGCGATCTAGTATGACTGATTAGCAATCAACATCAATAACTGGTTGTGAGATGAAAAAAGAAAGCAGCTGTTCTCAAGCTATTTCTCACTTGCAAAATCTGTTTCTTATTCAAACTGCCTCGCTGATGCAAGAAAGTAGGTGAAACGAGGGAAAACTTTGACTGCATATATCTAGACTAGAAAAATAGTGAACATTTGACTAACGAAATAATTTCGAAAGCAATTTTGAGCACTATCAAAACTTCTCGCTCAAAATAGCTTCACCACGAAGACTAGTGAAGTTAACAGCTTTCATGGAGCCATTTGTTTCCAACACTGATTCGTGGTAGCCACAGCAACAAAAAATTTGAAACACTGAACAGGGACGCCAAAGAAACCGAACCCACGTCCGAGTCCGGCGGCGTCGCAGCGGCGATTCAACCCGATCCGCAGGCGCATCTACTGCATTGGAATTTACGCCATCAAAAATGCAAATACTCGTTCGGCACACAGAGGCAGATTCCTTGTTTCTGTAAACCACGGTCAAGCCCGGGGTGTGGCAGCACCTGAGGGATCGTATTGAGGGGTAGGGAAAGGGGTCGTTATCAAGGTGATGCTGATGTTAGCGGTTACATGATATTCGTTAACAATGTCAGATAGGCCTGACATGCAAAATACTAGCACATACAGTAAGTATCTACAACGATCAATCATTTTTGTAATTGACTTGTCGAGTAAACCCCTGTGGACCAAGCTTCAGCAAATTCTGAGGTTTCCAAATATTGGACCACCAAGTAAGATGGTCATTTTCGAACATACTGTGTTCCTAAGATAGCAGGATAGAAGATCCGGAAACCACTTCATGCATTCTTCGATGAATTCACACTGTCGGAGGGAATAGCGCTGCGTTCTTCTATGTGACACTGTCACAGGCTTGAAGAATGTGAAGGGTTCATAAGCAGGTTTGAATGACGATTGTGACCGACCTCACGGGCGGCATCTGTGTAATCTTCTGTTCTTGCTTTCTTTTGATAAGTTATTTGCTCGGCTTAGGCTAAGCTGTGCCAGTAAAATAGCGTGATTGAAGAAGCAGGATTGGATGTTTGACATGCCCAAATACCTTTTGAGAGTTACGCTATCACAGATGACCTTTTTTCACGTAAGGCATAGAAGGAAAAAATTATCTAGATTATGTTATTGTTTTTTTGCTACATCTTAATTGAGCTCCTCTGGTCTTAGAGCACTATTCATATCAGCGTTGCCTTGCTTGGGTTGCTGGAACGCTAATTTCGATGGGGTCATCGTGTTTTGAGTTTGAGTTCTGGTACGACGTGCACATTTCTGAAGCTATCACTTTTTGTGTCGAAGATATGAGTATAATCTATTCTGAAACAGAGTACGCTTTGCACATCGTCTCAACAAGGTACTATCTTATAGGTACTCGTTCTTCCATGGTTCAGAGTAGTAAACTGATAGATCACAAGTATTGCTAATCACACACGAGCTTGTTTAGACAGTGTATGCGAAGCGTGCCCGAGTCTTTTAGTCTTTGTATGATCATCTACTCTGTGAATAAAATACTCAGGAATACGGCTACATGTTGTCTGACAGCTGATGACTATGTCTTTCGAGTTCCAAGTACAGTGATCCAAAAAGAGATGAAGCACATGCACTAACTCGTTAGTTAGTCGTGTGCAAAGCATACTCGGATATCCAAGTCCGAGAATGGACGATAGTATAGCAAACATTTTCAAGCAAAGAGCAAAAGGGGACAAACTCAGATCTCAACAGATTAGTTGACTAGGAGAATGCAATCGAAAACTTTCAGTGAACATTCGCTCATATGGAAAGAGCAGAAAACTTCTTTAGACCAAAGTTTCAAATGCCATGATCCTCTTAGACATCGCACTAATCCAGACTTAGGGTCCGATTCAACACTTCTCCGTACTTGGCTTGTTATGTGCACGCGCCTAGTGATGAAGCGTCACATCCTGAACCCAAAATCCTGCACAAGTTCAAGTGATCGAGAGGTTAAAAGGTGAACATATAGAAGCAGTGCAGGTGCAGTAAGGGAAATCAAACTCGGAATCAAAAGCATGCACTCCTGAATGACTTCTATCCTGAATGACAGTGAAATATTCTTTCCTGAGCGCGACCTGAACAAGCGTGACCCAAGCACACAAAGTGGGTGCGCGACGCGACCGCCCGCGCAGCCGACTGTGTAGATTTAAATGGGGCCCGATTGGGGAGCATGTTCGCGAAAGAGGTACAGATCCCGCGCGAAAGCGGAGATGCGTGCACCCGACAGTGCAATTGAGCACTGTAAGGCCTCCGCCAGACTTCGATTAAAAGCCCAAGTCCCCCTAACCTCCCTTCAAATTCTCCCATCTCTCTTACATAACAAAGTGAAGAGACATTGGAGGATTTTGGGGGCGCTCTTAAGCAAAGTTTGGATGGGGCCTAAGTGAACTTGACCCCATTCAGCAACAATAATATTGTTATCTGGCGCAAATAAAGAACGCATGTACTTACTGGGTCCTCTATACCAACTGCGTACTTTTCACTGTAGCATTACAATTTTCAGTATCAAATCCTTACCTTCTTATGCTTCTTTGATTTCTTCTCCTTTTTCGACTTCTTCTCGTAATCAGATTCATCAGTGCTCGATCGATACTTGCGCCTGCTGGCCTTCTTCTTTTTCCTGATATAAAAAATCACTGAAATTTGAAGAAAGAAGAACTAAGCAAAATTCACATACCTTTCCTCTTCTGAAGATGATGTGGACGAAGTGCTAGGACTGCGCTTGCGCTTACTGCTCGAAGTCGTTTCGGTGAATCGCCTCTTCACAGGTGATCTCGACCTCGATCTGCTTCTGCTCTTCCTCCTACGCCTTTCTCGTTCCCTTTCTTCGGCTCGTCGACGCTCTCTGAAGACTACCAGCGTCAAGCTACAATCTCGTGACGAATACATCAAGAATTAGACTCTGCTTACCTTTCCTTTGCTCGCTCCTCATCTCGTCTCCTCTCGCGTTCCCTCTCTTCAGCGCGTCGCTTCAGCCTTTCCTCTTCCCTCTTCTTCGACTCCTCCTCTCTTTTCCTCTCATCTTCTATACGCTGCTGCCTGCGTTGTTCACGTTCTCTGTCACGTTCTCGGTCTCGATCCCTCTCCCTTTCCCGGTCGCGATCTCGATCGTCGTAAGCTCTCTAAACAATAAAGGATGAGAAGTCTCAGATAGAGGATCTTCAAACTAACCCTTCTGGGTGGTGTGTCATCACCACGATTTTCTCTACGTCGTCGAGGAGGTGTACCGCCGCGCGGGCTAATTTTTGTGATACGGTCATCAGGTACTTCCTTCTCTTTCGTGGGACCAGTGTAGCGACCACCAGACAATGAGCTGTACCTGCAAATGCAAAATTCTCAGTAAACATAAATAAAAGAAGCAACAAAGAAGCTACCTGCCCAGCTTAATTGATTTGAAATAACTGCTTCTCTTATGTTACCCCGGGAAGAAATCAATTTCCAGACAAAATCGTTACTACAGCTATTAGATTATCGTTCGCAGATGTAACTATGTATGCAATTTATCGTATGGTTTTACTCTATCAAATTCAGTTTCAATCTGATACGCTTAAGTGAAGCTATGCGTCCAGTGGTCGTAACCACCTGCGAACCTAGGTGGTCAGGCCACGCAGCGGCTAGGCTAACCCACAGCTCTAGAAAGCTACTAGATTAGCACCCTGGGTGCTTTCATCAACGAACCTAGAAGGTTAGCCTACCCAATGGGTTCTGCTGATGACGGTCAAAGATCGCACTACTACACACTACTACTACTACACTACTACACTATAAGAAAGCCCAAATTGATGCCTTGGAACGAGTCCAACGATCTTTCACATCTAGGATCTTTGCCCGGGCTGGAATGTTTCGACTGTCATACAAAACTAGACTCTCCATACTCGCCGCGACCTCCCTTCGGTTTAGAAGAGTGATGTACGACCAAGATCTAGTCTTCAAAATTATGACTGGAAGAGTTGAGCTGAGAATGCAAGATTTTTTCAGACTGTCAACTTTTAACAATCTCACTAGAGGACACAACTTCAGGGTTGTAGTAGGAAAAGTTAGAACTAAGCAGTTCTTTAACTCCTTCTTAGTGCGCGTAGTCAAAACTTGGAATGATCTCCCTGTGGAAGCTGTTACTGCGAGAAACGCCTTCATTTTCAACAGAGAAGTTCAAAAATATTTGAAATCGCAAGGGTCATTCTGATTTTTAATTGCAGAAGCGGAAGAGGTCGTTCCCCTTTGTCCTCTCAACAGCAGCACTCTAGCCGGTTTTGGTTCCTCTATCCAGAAGAGGAAATCGCACTATATGCTATTCCTCCTATTCTATTCCCTAGGAAAAACATTTTAAAAAAACCACTGCAGTAAGCCATAAGCCATACATCGTTTCTTTTCTACCTCATTTCCCTTTCTCGGATGAACTATCCACCTCATGAAAGTTTCATTGATTTTCTGTTCGTTTTTTTTCTTGTTCTGTCTGCATGTCTTGCTGTCCTTTTGGAAATACTTTTTGATGGGGTTATAGCCAGCTAGCCTCCGCCCGTAGGCTCGCTGGCCTTCAAAAAAATGGGGACACAATTTCTGAGAGGCAGCAAGATTCCTTAGTCGACCGTGGATGTACTTTCTTTGCCTCAAAAGATATGATTGTTTTGTTGTCGACTTTATCAAATAAACAAATACACCATCACAAGCAGAGGCCTTGGCCAACGTCAAACGTCCAGAGAGACTGAGAACTTACTTACGTTAACTTTCTTACGTATTTACGAGTCTAAAAACTACAGTGCCATGACTGCTGTCTTCGACCAGCAAGCTATTTTCAAAACGTGAACATCATTTTATTTCAACCGCACTAGTCCCCGCTTACATAAGCTAACCACCCTCCCATCGTAGCTCATTTCGACAGAAGAGATGCGAATGTTGAAAGCAGAGTTTTACAAACAATATCATACGTGCGACTCGCTAATCATTTAGCGACCTGGAAAATCTGTAAAGGGCACAATGAACAGTCTATGCGACAACAAGAGCTCATGGTCTTCCATCCCTGTAGCAAGTGGACAGAAACATAGTGAAACTGCGCTCACGCTGAGGCTTTTCATCGCATTTGCGATCACAGCATTACTAGAGAAATCAGAATTAGCCAGAACTACAACTTACAGTTTGTAGAGGTCAAGCAAAAGCATGCAGAATCGGAGGCGCCACATACTTAAGGCCAGAGCCCAGACTGGCGAACTGTTTCGTAAAGATAGGTGCCAGAGTAAACGAATATTTTGTTCAAGTTGGGGTCCTGCGGTGAACTGACGTCTCTCACCATACTGGCATCAATCCAAGTGACGTCAATTCTCCGCAGGACCCCAACTTGAACAAAATATTCGCTTAGGTAGGTGCCAAAGTAAGCGAATATTTTGTTCAAGTTGGGGTCCCGCGCAGAACTGGCGTTACTAATCACTGTGGCACAACGCCAAGTTGGCATTATGCCACAATGATTAGTGATGCCAGTTCTGCGCGGGACCCTAACTTGAACAAAATATTCGCTTACTCTGGCACCTACCAAAAGCATTCTCGTGCCGGGACTCTGCCGCATCCAGTCGCTCTCCTTGTTTCAACCAGTGCTTTTCATCTCGCTAAAGGCACTGTCCGGGCTTCTGGATGCAATGGTTTTTGCGTGGATGATGAGGGAGTTTCAACTCATGCTCTGTTCACACGGCAACGCAAATGATCCGATCACAGCTGGAAGATCCATCTCGAATGACTAAGGACGGGTCCCAGCGCGAACGTGGACTTGTCAGAGCAAATCAAATTGCGGACGGTCATTGTGCAGCTGCGAACAGCTCGGTAATGATATTCTCAGCCGTGGATGGATCATTTGCGCTGATGCTTGGGCAGTGCCTCACCAGGGAAGGATGCTTGATCGAAGTGGCTCTTGAGACCGGACATATACCATCTTAAAGGGCATAAAACGCTGATTCAAAATCCGTTTTGCTTAGTTACGGAGCATTCCCGCGTGAGGAGTTATGAGCGTTTATTGAAGTAAAAAATCAGTTGTGTAAAAAGTGAATGAAAACACTCGTAAGACTTTCCTTAGCTCTTGAATGGAGCAGTTATAATTATCAGAGCACTTCGTGCAATAAATACTTTTAGATAAATTATATTCGCTCTCCACTGCCACACTTGAAAGCAAAGGAAATTCTAACAACTAAATTTACCTTGAAAAGTCATTCAAACTTTACTATATCAAACGCTCATAACTCCTCATGCAGTAACGCACCGCAGATAATCAGAACAGATTTTGAGTTAGCGTTTTATGCCCTTCAAGATGGTATATATACGGTCTCGAAAGGCCATTTCGACCAACCATCCTTCCCTTGTCAGGGACTCCCTCATCGGTTTCCACGTAGAAAACCCATGTGCCCAGATTGAGTGGACACTGCCTTGATTTTCTGCAACAAAGCGTGTACTACATACTGTGTTGGGATCATGTAAGCAGTGGTACTTAGGATCAACCACAAACTGGAAAATAATATGCTCTCCCTAGCGGCTGAAGCACACAAATTTTTCGATGCCCTGTGTTTCCACCTGCTTGAGGGAGTCTGCGCACTCTCTTTCATTTATCAAGGCACATGGAAAGGATAGCTTACCTAGTTGCCCAATCTTCTGATTGTGGTGTTGGCTCCGGTTTCACATCACCATTCCCAGGTCGTGGTTCCTTGCGTAATTCTTCAATTTTCTTCTCTACCAGACTGCGCGGTATGCCATCCTCTGCTTCATCAGCTTCGACCAACAGTGCCCAGAGCTCTCCCATAAACTCTCGTGCGCGTCGAGCATTGAGGAATCCGGTAATGTTTATCTGGAAATACAGACTAGTGAAATGATTTCAAAACGTGACAGGATGAGGTGAAACAAACCTGCATAATTTTTGGATTAATATCTTTTTCCTCCAATTGACTCATTATATACTCAATCACAACATCGTCTTCGATACCGAGAATGTCGTTGATACGCATAGTGATCCACGGCTTGATCACGTCCAAGTTGATTTTGTCCATGTTGATCTTAGAAAAAACCATGCCGAAAATCCTTTAAACATTCGGTTTAGAACGCTCTAAGCTAACCTACTTTCTAAGCTTTAGTAAAAAGTATTCCAAAAGCATTAACGTTAAACTTAGCTAAGCGCTCCTAATAAAAGTAAAAGTACCTTCCGATCTAATGTGTTCTCGAATTTCATCTGTTTGAGCAACTTCTTCTCCTTATCAGAAAACCGACCATCTTGATCCGAGCTTGTACCTCGGAAAAATCCAGCATCACCCATTCTAAAAATAGACAGCGATCTAGTATGACTGATTAGCAATCAACATCAATAACTGGTTGTGAGATGAAAAAAGAAAGCAGCTGTTCTCAAGCTATTTCTCACTTGCAAAATCTGTTTCTTATTCAAACTGCCTCGCTGATGCAAGAAAGTAGGTGAAACGAGGAAAACTTTGACTGCATATATCTAGACTAGAAAAATAGTGAACATTTGACTAACGAAATAATTTCGAAAGCAATTTTGAGCACTATCAAAACTTCTCGCTCAAAATAGCTTCACCACGAAGACTAGTGAAGTTAACAGCTTTCATGGGAGCCATTTGTTTCCAACACTGATTCGTGGTAGCCACAGCAACAAAAAATTTGAAACACTGAACAGGGACGCCAAAGAAACCGAACCCACGTCGAGTCCGGCGGCGTCGCAGCGGCGATTCAACCCGATCCGCAGGCGCATCTACTGCATTGGAATTTACGCCATCAAAAATGCAAATACTCGTTCGGCACACAGAGGCAGATTCCTTGTTTCTGTAAACCACGGTCAAGCCCGGGGTGTGGCAGCACCTGAGGGATCGTATTGAGGGGTAGGGAAAGGGGTCGTTATCAAGGTGATGCTGATGTTAGCGGTTACATGATATTCGTTAACAATGTCAGATAGGCCTGACATGCAAAATACTAGCACATACAGTAAGTATCTACAACGATCAATCATTTTTGTAATTGACTTGTCGAGTAACCCCTGTGGACCAAGCTTCAGCAAATTCTGAGGTTTCCAAATATTGGACCACCAAGTAAGATGGTCATTTTCGAACATACTGTGTTCCTAAGATAGGTTAACTAACAATAAGGTGCCATCATCTATCATAACTTATAATAACGGGCTAAGGATGTTTACGTGTTTTTGTGTGGATGTGTGTGTGTAAGTCTGTCTGTCTGTCACGAAATTCGTGGAACGGTTGCCAACCAACATCTTAAGCCCAAATTTTGCACAGCGCATGCTACCAACATGAGAGTCCAATATACCAAAGCTTGAGCGGATCCGTTCAGTGGATCCTTTGAAAATCACACGTCAGACGGATCCACTTTTCTTTTTAGCCGCAAAAGTAGTTCAGTATGCAAACTTTTTGCTAAGTTATGATTATTTTTAGCATATAAATCCGCAAGATTTTCTCCGGCAACTCAAAAAACTACGAAAAGTTTAATCGCATGCGAAAACGGCGCCAGAACGTGGCAGGTGCTCACTTCTTCGATTTCCAGAGGTTCTATTAGACGAAATTGAAAGATTTTTGCTCAGAGACGTAGCTCACATTATCAGTTTTTATAATCGCAACTATTGAGTTTTCAAAAGTTTAGTATTCATTCTGAAAAAGTATTTGTTCTCCGTTCGAAAGAACCCTTTCATACAAAATTACCGGTTACTTACGACAGTGCATCTGAAATGAAAAGCTTTCCCCATTTCATTCGTGATGCTCGGTGAGTTTCATTGCTAACTTAACAGAGGAGGAAAGCAAGACTCCCAACGCGCTGGCCACACGTGTCAGACCTTTGGACAGGCGGAAGCAGTTTGACTTTACAACGCATAAATTAGTCTGTAAGACATCAGCGTTTACAAGCACATGCATAGTTTCATAGCATACCGTACCAGCGTGTAGGCCCACCATGCAGAAGGACGAGCCGGTTCGATAAGTGGGTCCTCTAAAATTTGCGCCTCAAACGGGTCCACCTGGCTTTTGGCGCGCAAAACTAGGTCACAAATTCAACTTTTTGCAAAATCTGATTTGCCTGACAAGCAGATCTGTGCTCCAAGAATTCTAGCTCAAGAAGTACTCAAAAAGTTTGCTTTTCTGCAAAAACAGCGCCAAAAAGTAGTGGTCGCGTAAAGAGTCGATTTGGCAAGGTTTCATCTTAGTGGTCGCGTAGAGAGTCGATTTGGCAAGGTTTCATCTCAAAATCTGAAAAGATTTTTGCACGGAAATGTAGCCCAAAATGAATATTACCTTTATAACATTTATCAAGCTAAAACAAATTCAATAATCTGTTCGAGTTCGTTTTATTTCTTGGCAAAAAAGTTTTCCTTTTCGAAATTACCGATCTTACATAGGAATGCTTCAAGAATGAACAGTCGTTTACAATTCATTTATCATTACTTATAATAACGGGCTAAGGATGTTTACGTGACTTTGTGTGTGTGTCTGAGAGTGTGTCTGTTACGAAATTCGTAGAGCGTGTTCCAGCCAACCTCCTGGGCTCAAATTTTGCACAGTGCATGCTACCCGCATGAAACTCCAACATGCAAAAGAACGAGCAGATTCGTTGAGTGGATCCCTCAGAAACTGCGTGTCAAACGGATCCACTTTGCGTTTGGGCCGCTAAATTGGGTCCGTAATTCCACTTTTTTTCAGAGTCGTGGATGTTTGTGCCAAGTAAATGTGCAAGCCATGAACTTAGGCTCAAAAAAGCGATCAAAAGTCCATTACTTTACAAAAATGGCGCCAAAAAGTATTGGTTGGCTAAATGGTCAATTTGCCAAGGTTTTACCAGACCGTTTGACGAAAATTTTGCACAAAGTTGTAGCTCACGGTGACTGCTGTTCTCATTGCAACTGCAAAGACCATGCGAAAATCAAAAACCTATAAAAATTTGCATTTGTTTTCCTGCAAAAAGTCTCATCCACGCGAAATCACCGATTTCCCATACAAAAGCTTTCGGAATGAGTAGTTGTTTACATTTTGTTCGTGATAGTCGGCATTGCTCGGTGAGTTTCCAATGCCATCATTATACGAGAATGAGTAGGGCCTGGATAGCAGAGCCAGTGCGAGCCTCTGCGAAGCAGAGGTGACGCACTGGTAATTATAATAACGGGCTAAGGGTGTTTACGTGACTTTGTGTGTGTGTGTGTGTGTGTGTGTGTCTGTCTGTCTGTAACGAAATTCATACAGCGGGTTCCAGCCAACATCCAGAGCTCAAATTTTGCATAGCGCATGCTACCAACGTAGAACTCCACCATGCAAAAGCACGAACGGATTCGCTGGGTGGGTCCCTCAGAATTTGCGCGTCAAACGGATCCACTTGGCTTCTGGCCCGCAAAGCTGGGTCCGTATCAACACTTTTTGCAAAGCCGTGGATGTAATTAGCAGGTTGTTGTGTAAGTCATGGACTTTAGACCAAAAATTGACCAAAGGTTTGCTACTTTACGAAAACGACGCCAAAAAGAAGTGTTGGCCTAAATGGTCAATCCGCCGTCGATTTACCTGAGCATTTGAGAAGATTTTTGCATAGAGATGTAGCTCACGGTAACTATTGTCCTCATGGCGACTACCAAGCCAAAAGAAGTTTAAAAACCTAATCGGATTTGCATTTGTTCTTCTGCGAAAAATTCCATCCACGCAAAATTACCGATTTCACATGAAAAACCCTTCAAAATGAGTAGTTGTTTACATTTCATTCGTAGTAGTCGTCATTGCACGGTAAGTTTCAAAGACATCATTAGGTGAGAACAAGTAAAGCATATAAAGTAAGACCAGTGCGAGCCTCTGCGAAGCAGAGGTAACGCACTGGTTCATTTATAATGTGCAGCATCGTGCGGTGAGTTTCAAAGTCATCATTTTGGGAGCATGAATAAGGCAACAGGGTAGCAGAGCCAGTGCGAACCTCCGCAAAGCGGAGGTGACGCACTGGTAACTTATAATAACGGGCTAAGGGTTGTTTACGTTTGTGTGTGTGTGTGTGAACTTCTGTCTGTCACGAAATTCGTAGAGCGAGTTCCAGCAAAGGTCTTGAGCTAGAAATTTGGTAATAGCACCCTATCAGCAGGCAGGTAAAATATGCAAAAGCACAAGCCGATCCGATAATTGGAACCTGTGAAATTGTGCGCCAAACGGATCCACGCGACATTTCGCGCGCCAAAATTGGCCTGCAATTGGACTTCTTTCAAAGTCATGGTTTCGTTTAGCAAGTAAATCCGCAAACCATGGACCCTAGCCTGAAAAGTGAGCAAAAAGTTTACTTTCGCGCAAGATCGGCGCCAAAAAGGAATAATTGCATAGATGATCGATTTGTCAAGGTTTTACCTGGGAATGCGGGACAATTTTTGCTCAGAGGTGTAACTCACGGTTGCTATCATCTTTATGGCGAGTATCAAGTCATTATAACCCCAATAACTAATTCATAATCGCATTTAATTTTTTGAAGAATACTTTCTTTCCCTTAAAGTCACCGATCTTACATGAAAAAGCTTTTGGAATGGGTAATTGTTTACATTTCATTCGTGATAATCGGCATCGCGAGGTAAGTTTCAAAGCCATCATTTTGCGACTACCAGGTTGGTATGTGGATAGTACAGCCAGTGGGAGCCTCTGCGAAGCAGAGGTGACGCACTGGTATATATATAAAACTGAAAATTGTGAGTTTGGAGGCTATGTGCGTTATAGAAACGCGCGCCGTTCAACCGATTCAGCTGAAATTTTGCACACATACGTTTTCGAACTCGGCGCAGATGATAGGCTACTTTTCACGGCGATTCGTTGGGTCCTTCCATCGATTTATCGATTTGTTTACGTTTTTCTAGGGAAATGATGGCTTATCATGTTTCAACCCATTTTCTCACATTCATGTAAGCTAGGGCGGTAAATCTCATTTCTACTGCAGGCTCACGAGGATGCGGTATCGAAGGGATGTTCCAGGGTAAGTCATTCATAACATGGAAGAGGAGGGGGGGAGGGTACCCGGGCTGCACGACAGGAAAGAAGTATGCGGAACGCCGCGCCTAAATTCCGTGCCCTCACTCTCTGGTGCTAAGTTGACACAGCGGAGGACGGGGATTGCGGGGTGGGGCATGTACATGACTCGGTGCCATAAGTTTTAGCGCAAGAGGAGCACTATTAGATGATGTACTGTTGAAGACACGTTGTGGCGTTTTGCGAAAAATTTGCGCCGATCGTACCTCTTGACCGTTCCCCAGAGAATAGCAGTACAGTAATCTTGCTGACAACCTATAGTATCTACCCCAAAGCCAGTGAGCAATGGCCCGGGCTGGACCGGGAAAGTCATCTAGTAACTTATAATAACGGGCTAAGGATGTTTACGTGACTTTGTCTGTGTGTGTGTGTGAGAGTGTGTCTGTCACGAAATTCGTAGAGCGTGTTCCAGCCAACCTCCTGGGCTCAAATTTTGCAGAGCGCATGTTACCCGCATGAAAGTCCAACATGCAAAAGCACGAGCAGATTCGTTGAGTGGATCCCTCAGAAACTGCGTGTCAAACGGATCCACTTTGCATTTGGGCCGCAAAATTGGGTCCGTGACTCCACTTTTTTCAGAGTCATAGATGTTTTTGCCAAGTAAATGTGCAAGCCATGAACTTAGGCTCAAAAAAGTGATCAGAAGTCCATTACTTTACAAAAACGGCGCCAAAAAGTATTGGCTGCGTAAATGGTCAATTTGACAAGGTTTTACCAGACCATCTGACTAGATTTTTGCACAGAGATGTAGCTCAAGGTGACTGCTGTTTTTATAGCAACTGTAAAGACCATGGAAAAATCAAAAACCTATAAAAATTTGCATTTGTTTCCCTGCAAAAAGTCTCATCCACGCGAAATCACCGATTTCACATAAAAAAGCTTTCGGAATGAGTAATTGTTTACATTTTGTTCGTGATAGTCGGCATTGCTCGGTGAGTTCCAATGCCATCATTATGCGAGAATGAGTAGGCCTAGATAGTAGAGCAGTGCGAGCCTCTGCGAAGCAGAGGTGACGCAATTGTAATCTATACACTGAGTGTCCCAAAAAGATATGTACACTGTTTGATCGTTGATAGCTCTCTTGCTTTCACGTCTTTTGTCGAGCTGGTACCATTCTACAGAGCGAAGTCCAACTTAGGCCCGTATGCACGTACATCCCCGCGGGGAGGGGAGGGCGCTTAATCATTGAAATGATCCCCGCTGGGGCTCCCCTTCCTTCCCCACGCGAACCCCCGTATGTACAAAGACAATATCGGGGAAGGGATCCCCTGGGAGTAGGGAAGGGGAACCCCCTTATGCAGAAGGGGGATCGAGCGGGGAAATCATCTCGCTTCCACTTTTTATGGTAATCATTACTCTTTTCTCATCTTTTGGTAGCACTCGCCTCCAGCGTGTCATCGACAATACTTTAGTCGCTGTGGAATGCAGTCTGCTGTAATTGCTCCCGGCGCACTAGAAAGAGTATTTCTTACGCACAATATACTCCTGCCCCCACAATGGTCGGCCGCCTCATCGTGGCGTGGGGGTGACACTGGGTGTCGAACTGCGATGCACAACCGAGTATATACTCTGGCAGGGCCTCCCAAGCTGTGAAGGAGTTCGACGTTTCCGGTTTCGGCCGGATGCCTAGCTAAGAGCCGGCCAGGCCAGATCCGCCGCCGTCTGGTTTTCAGGTCGCTAGGCGGTTCTCCCCGCTCCAAGCCCGGGGTCAGCGATCCCCCCGTGGAAATCAAGAGTTGGCCTAGTAAGTCTGCTCTTGTAGGGGAAAAAATTTCATTACTCTACCAGTTAGAAGAATAGAAAGAAACCCTGTACATCGGATCCCGCCTACGGCGCCGCGTGGTAGCAAGACTGATGTCAGGGTCCTCAGGGCGCCTTTTGGATTGGACAAAAACGACACGTCTGCCCGGACGACACGCCACGGAGACTGCCTCATGCTCTGCACCTACAACGCCAGGACAGTCTCCACAAACGCCGACCTCCACGCTCTTCTCGACGCTGCAGAGCACATCAAGTACCACATCATCGCTCTGCAGGAAACGAAGTCCAGGAAGAAGGACGTGCGACAGATGAATGATGGAACACTCATCATTCGTGGTGAGAAGGTTCCATCACGAAACGTGGGAGGTGTTGGCTTTGTCGTCCACCCATCTATCGTCCATCTTGTCGATTCGCACGAGATCCTATCACCCCGACTAGCCATCCTACGACTACGCCCTCCACGTCAGAAGACCATCAGCATCATCAACTGCTACTCTCCAACATCAGCAGCTGACGACTCAGAACTAGATGCTTTCTACGAAGACGTGGAGGAGGTCGTCCGCAACGAAAAGTCCTTCTACAAGTATGTTGTGGGCGACTTCAATGCGAAAATCGGGATGCCACTAGAAAAGGAATATAGGATCGGGAAGTTTGGATATGGGCTCCGGAACGAAAACGGCAACCGTCTTGTTGGGCTTCTCTCCGCCGCACGACTTTTCCATGGAAATTCCATCTTCATGAAGAAAGAACATCGCCGGTGGACATGGGAATCGCCCAACGGAACGACTCACGCGGAGATCGACCACATTCTCGCCAACCGAAGGTGGAGCTTGCTCGATGTCTCAGTAGTTCCATCCTTCTGCAGTGGCTCCGATCACCGCCTCCTTCGAGCGAAGATACAACTCAGCCGAAGGCTGGAAAAGAAAGTCTGTCACAGTGCCGCGAGAAGGAAGGAAGTCGTTTACGACGGTAACAGGCTGGAGGAGCTCATATCAAGATGTGACTGGCCCATCGAGGAGGACCCAACGTACGACTACGACCGGCTTCTGAAAGGATTGCGAGCCTGCGGAGAATGTGCCTCAGTGGCTTCTGAGAAGAACTTGGAACGTATTTCGAAGACCACCAAGGAGTTGCTCGAAAGAAGAAGATTTCTGAGGCAGGATCCGAATGCAACCCATCTCGAGCGACTGATAGCCAACGCCAGTTGCAGAACTGCTTTGCAGGAGGATCTCAGGAAGTACAGGCAAGCCAAGATACTGGAAGCAGCCGAAGAAAGACGAAGTCTTAAGAAATAAAAAAAAAGGGACCTCTGTGAATATCACGTACCCTGGCTGCACTATTGAACGAAGACGGGACTCCGACTTCTTCCCGATACAAGATGGAATCTATCGCGAAGAACTTCTATACCAACCTCTTCCGCTCATCAACACCCGTGCCGATGCCCGTTGTTCCCACTGGAGAAGTACCACCACGAATTCTACCTGCTGAAGTGCGCACGGCGATTCAGACCATGAAGACATCCACGGCTCCAGGACCAGACCATCTTTCCGTCGAATTTCTGCGGGCCGGAGGACAACGTCTACACGAGATTCTCGCGTCGCACCTGACATCTTACCTTCAGAAGGAGAGGATTCCCGACCAGTGGAGAACGTCAAGAACCGTCCTTCTTTTCAAGAAGGGTGAGCGAGAAGATCTTCGAAATTACCGTCCAATCTGCCTGCTGAGTGTGCTGTACAAGCTCTTCACGAAGATTATCCTCGCACGCATATCTAGGACACTGGATGAAGCCCAACCCCAAGAACAAGCTGGATTTCGCAAAGGATTCAGCTGCATGGACCACATCCAGACGGTTTCGAGGGTCATAGAAGTCTGCCGGGAGTACCGACTGCCTCTCGTCCTAACCTTCGTCGACTACGAGAAAGCCTTTGACAGCGTCGAAACCAACGCCATCCTGTCTGCGCTAGTCGATCAAGGAGTGGAACCAGCTTACGTGAGGACACTAGCCGACTGCTACAAGGACTGTACAACAACGATGCAGCTATTCCATCGCCCCCTAACCATTCCAATTGGGAAGGGGGTTCGACAAGGCGACACTATTTCGCCGAAGCTGTTCACCGCGGCCTTGCAGTGGGTGATGAAGTCACTAGACTGGGAAGAGAGAGGCATACGAGTTGATGGGAGATTCCTATCCAACCTTCGTTTTGCGGATGACATCGTCCTTTTCTCGAGCAGTATCACTGAAGCAGAGGCGATGCTGAAGGGACTAAACGAAGTAGGGAAGAAGATCGGACTGCGAATAAATCGGAAGAAGACTCAGTTCATGAAGAACGCCCTTTGCGAAGATGCAGAAATGGAATTGGAAGGCACCCCTATCATGGAGACGTCTTCTTACGTGTATCTCGGACGTTCGATGAACATGGAGAACGACTTGAGGGAAGAACTTAACAGGAGAAGAAGAGCAGCCTGGGCCGCCTTCGGGCCTCTGAAGGAAGCCACCGACCAACTGACGGACCCGGAGCTTCGTGCCCACCTGTTCGACTCAACCGTTCTCCCAGCGCTCTGCTACGCAGCTGAGACTTGGGCCGACACCGTAGCCACGTCGAAAGCTTTAAGGACCACCCACAGAGCGCTCGAGCGCAGTCTTCTGAAGATGACCCGACACAAGCAACATCTAGTCGGACTTCGCAGCACGGATATGAGAAGAATGTCCCGTCTTCGTGACCCAGCGGAATACGTTGCGAAAGCGAAACACCGATGGGCCGGTCACATAATGAGAAGAACGGACGATAGATGGACACTAAGAACATCTGAGTGGATTCTTCGCGAAGCCAAACGTCCTCGAGGAAGACCACCGATGAGATGGGCAGACGTGTTCGTGGAACGGATGGACCAGCTGAGAAATCAGCTGGATACGATTCTTGCCCCTGGAACTCGTGGACGCAGCCACCGACGACGACCAAGAAGATCGTGGATGTCCGAAGCGAGGGACAGGGATCAATGGCGACTTCTGTACTGGGGCCCGCACGTCACGTGAGGACGGGCCATCTAAGTATCTAAGTAAGTAATATACTCCTGCTGTTTTCTTAGATGTTCTTCACTTTCGCTAATGCTGCCCATTTCAGCGTAAAAGTGTTACATTAAAATTCCTGATGTCTACAGTGAATCGGTAGAAGATGTTATGCTGCTGAAAAAAGGGGCGGGGAGCCTTTCTTTTCGAGGCGCGAATCTAGAAGAAGGAAATAAGATCGCAGGCTGCAGGTCGCCAAGAGGGAACCCAGCTTTCGTAGAAAATCCTTTCATCAAATGGAACGAAAGGCTTTGTAAGATCCGATTGAAACCAGAGTATTCGCTCTCTGGCATGACCTACAGCATCGAACCCCTACTCCATCCACTCCCCCCCCCCCGTCGTCAAGCTACGTTCGTGCATACGGGGAGGGGAAAAGAGGGGGTCACCACCGGGGTTCGTCCGATCGATACCTCTGAAATCAAATACGGAATCTGAGGCAGCGAAAGAGTATCGCACTCGTAAACGTTGGAGAGAACCACAAAAACTACAAAAAGCTGCACCCTCGCGAAGTCTTTTGTAGGAAAAGTGCAGCCATAACATGATTGCGAGGAAATCATTTCATGGACTGCTACATAGACATACCACTTCAAAAATCATCATTATCACTACTGACAGCACGTAGCCTTAGAACTAGTAATATGGGAAAAAAGAGAGCTGAGGAGAGAGATATAATGGGAGAGGTGAATGGAGAAGTATGAGAAAGGACGAAGGCACGCGGAATTAGTGTTCTTGTAGTTTTGTTCCAAAAGCCATTCTGGTGCACAAGAATTGACCAAAAACAACATTTTTTTAACGAGGTAATGTAGTAGCCGCGAGATAAAAGCGACTAGCGCAATCACACCATCCCCGCTATAGGTGCATGGAAGGGGATCGCTCCCTTCCCCTCTGTCGTAGCGGGCTTCAGTGAAGGAGATCGTTCTTGCGGGGATCCAGCTCCCCTCCCCTCCCCAGCGGGGATGTACGTGCATACGGGCCTTAGATTTGCGATATGGAGCGAATCATCAGTCACTCTTCGTTGCTATAGGATATGGGTAGGAACCTTCAGCATACAGCGTGACTGTGGAATAGGCCTTTTAATGAAATAAGTCCAAAAAAAATTCCAAAATTTGTGTAGCAAGGTTTTCAGGCGTGCTGATCTCATTACATACTTTTCGCTAGTTTTTCGAGCTTTCTTGATGGCGTATTCACATTTCAGACGAACTTTGGAAAAACGGTTGTTACCCTAAATCTGAAATAACTCATGAAAAAGGCATTATAGTAAAAGTGCAAATTTCTTTGTAATTAGCGAGTTCGATTAGCCCAGTTCAAAAGTTTCTGGCTTGTTTAGCTTCCTTTCCGAGGCAAAATACCCCTTTCAATGACCTAAAATCCTCCTCGAATTTCCTGTCGCAATCCTACAGTAGTGAAGAGCGATTGATGACTCGCTCCATACTGTAAATCTAAGTTGAACCTTGATCTACAGAGTGGTACCTCGAGCTTGAAAAAGACGTGAAAGAGAGAGAGAGAGTTTCTAACGACCAAACCGTGTGCACATCCTTTTGTAACACTCTATACAGGGTGTCTCAAAAAATGTGAAAACTGTTTGATTCTTAATAACTCTCTTGCTTTCAAATCTTTCGCCGAGCTCGAGGCACCATTCTATAGAGCGAGGTTTAACTTAGATTTACGGTGAGGACAGAATCGTCGATATCTCTTTATTACTGTGGGATTACGGTAGGAACTTCGACAAGGATTTTAGGCCATTGGAGGCCATATTCTCCTCGGAACAAAACCAAAGAAGCCAAAAACTTTTGTACTATGGTATTGTAAGCCGCTGATTTCGAATATGAAGTTTTCAGTTTACTGTGATGCTTTTTTCCAAGCTTATCGCAAGTAAACCGTAATAACTGAATTTCCAGCATTTGTCAGAAAAGTGACTACACCTCAAAAAAGCTAAAAGCACTCGTAAAAAGTTGTGCAGTGGAGTCAGCATGCACGAAAACCTTAGTACACAATTTTTCAGGTTTCCTGAAGACAATTTTGTCAAGTGACATTTCACAATGGATCCACATGCTAGTAGTTTATACCGTTCCTACAGTAACGAAGAGCGATCGGTGATTCGCTCCATACCACAAGTCTAACGTAAGTTATACCTCGCTCTACAGAGTGGTGCCTCAAGCTTGGCGAAAGACATGAAAGCAACGGAGTTATTAACGATCAAACAGTGTTCACATTTTCTGGGACGCCCTGTATAAATAAAATTCAATGTTTCTAATTCCGGTTTATTTATCTGTGTTGAGAAAACGCCCGCCGTTGAAACGATTGAGCTGAAACACTGCACGCTCATGTATTCGACCTCTGTGTAAAATGGAGGCTCCTTTTCAAGGCCATTCGCAGGGTCCTTCTAACAATTTATTGATTTGTCTACTTGAACTTAGGAAAATGAAAGCTTTTCATGCTCTAACCACTCAGTTTCCGATAAACATGTAAGCAGGAGCGGTCAAGCTCATTCTAATTGCAAAGTTGGCAGAATGCGGCAGTTTGTCTCAAAGTGCTTTTCGCGCATGGTAGAAGGAGTTTGAAAGCGTAAGTAACGGCCTTACTGATTTAATCTTGAGTGAGACCTCTGCGACTGTCCGGGGCGGCGGCACACGTGCGGCTGCACGTGCAGGCCGCACGTGCGCGGCTTCCTCGCGAACGCAGCGTGCAAAGGGCAAACGCTGCGCAACAGCAAAAGAGGAACATGGTTCAGCGAAAAGATCTAAATAATTCCAGTACATAAAATGACGATATTCTTATGAGTTTAGTACTTGAATGAATGGTGTATTAGTATAGAAACCTTCTTTCTGTTTTTGAAGGCCTCAATAACCTTTATAAATGCTTTTCCATCCACGGTGTTTCTTAATAGTGCCAACAAAGGTTCCTTCTTACTTATCTCTTATTTTTCCAGAGACGATCTATAAGTTATCGCAAAATCAGACTTTGGCTAGTATCTACAGCATTGGCGGCGTAGCGAGAGTCCGCGGCTAGTCTACTATAGACTCGTTCTTCCAATCACACTTTACAAGGCTGACATTTCCGTGTCTATCAACACGATCGATCTGGCCAAGTGCTCACTGAGTGCGAGAAAAGACGAAGGATGAAAACATCAACTCGAAGAAACCAGTCATAAGCTTCGTTCGCCGTTGCGTTTGGCCTTCATGCCTGAAGACTTTTGTTTCTCAACTTTATTTTATCTCACAGAAGTCTTTCTCATTATTTTATCTCACAGAAGTCTTTCTCATTCCTACAACGTTTTTCTGACCACGTTGCTATACACATTATCGGGATCCAAAATGAACTAAAAACCTACACAGTCTCGATTTTGCTGGGAGGCAGGGAAACAAAGCAAACTGCAACAAGAAAGGCAAGGGCAAGCTCAAAGAGGGGAACAGTAACGCAAGTGCCTCATGGAGACCTATGCCGGCTTCACCAAGCCTACATTCGGAAATCCTCTCAAGACTGGAGAAACAAGAACATCTATTCCTCGCGCTACTGGGTCACATACTTGAATTGATGAGGTCCTAGGATAGAAAATGGCAGCAACGTCATGAAGAAACAAGGATTCTAGTGATAGGTTGAAAGAGCTCCACGCGACCTTAAGCGTGTCTTCTGTCAAGGAAAGCGTTGGTCACCACAGTGTTTAAAGTACGCACCTTTTAGAGATAGAATTACCGACTAGCTGAATTATGATAACCAACACTTTGAAAAATTCCAATGGTATATTGGTACATGTGAAACGATTGTGAAGTCAAAGCAAAATAAAAGTGTAGTTGAAAGTAGCCATTGACGACTCTTATCCTTAGCAACGCTATCTTTTTGGTCATAACACGGCAATATTATGTTCAAACATATAAGAAGAGGGCAAATGATGGTTGACAGAAAATTGTCATTAACAACTATATCATACTATATTTTGAACTAATAAAAATTGAGACGTTCGCTTGTAATTAACACTGCTATCAATATGTACAAAATCGACACTGTTCAGCTTCCTGCTATGTCGTCACGGACGGGGATGCAAGGCATAGCCTAGCGTTATAAAAAGGGTTGTGTCCCAGATGTCTGTAGGTCATAGCGAAAGGTGTCCGCATCCTTACCGCCCTTGTTTCTACTGTGAGAAGGTCTCGGGAAGCATGACTAAAGATTTTAGACCCAAAGATGATGGACATCACAAAGCTCTTTGCCCAGTACCAAACGCTGAAGACATTCTTCGACAGCGAATTCGAATTGCGAAAGGCAAGTACATACAAGTCGGAAGGGACATAGAGTGATGGCATGAACACTTGTGCGCCCTCAGAAATCGAGCTGAACAATTTCATCGTCGTGACCAGCCACACCGCGAGCGACTAACTAGCCGCTTCAGTGTCGTGAATACGACTTCAATACAAGTTAAGTACGTTTTGATCCATTGCTTTACTATTTTTTCGCCATGCTTCTATTTCAGAATTCTTTGTTAACATCTTCGCGCGGAGCCGATCCAACAGATGGCAGCGTCCGATAGCATCGAGTGTCGGCGTCTATGACAAGCTACATCTTCTCACTGCTCACGCAGATATCTTGAATAATTTGCATTTCTTTTTCATATCTTTTCATAACTCTATCATCGAGATATATAGGCTTGCGGTATGGTATGCGGTGCGGTAGGTATAATTTTCTGACTTCGAGTTTGAAGTATCGAGTAGGAAAAAGACAGTAAGTATCGTAGCATTCTGATGGGCACATATATTTTTTTACCATTTATTCCTGTCATTATCATTTTAGCGCTACACTCATTCGTTATGTAGTTTCTAGTTACATGTTTATGTATATTTGTTGCGTTTCATTCATCGTTTTTGAAGTGAATGCGGTTTAATTACTCAAGTTTTAGTTAAGGTACACTGTACCACATACAAGCCCGCGTGGCACAAGTACAACTTAATCACGCTCTGGAAACATAGTAGTTGGGAACCAAAAAGGAGAACCGCGTTCCAGTTATTTTTTTTTCTTACATTATTTTGAGTTTTGACGTGACCAGGATCCGGGTCACTTCTTCAGGTAAAATACTGATAGCATTCTGATGTACAACTAAGTTTTTCCTTTTTGAGGTGAAAAGGTTTTCGAACGAAATTAGGATAGCATACGATAGTAGAAAGCTATCGATAAGTAAGGAAGTTCGACACAGCTAAAAAAAAGAGAAAGGGAAAAAAACCCAGCGGCCCCTCTTTGTGCAAGCTTAGACAAGAAGGAGAATATATCAAAGAAATGATGAAAATGATAAAAATTGTAGCAAAAAAGAGAGAAAGCGGATTACCCTGCAGGGACAGAAGCGCCGAGATGCCAACCCACTTTTTGGTATTGTTGTTGTGCAGGGGTATCATTGTTCAGTTGTTATGGAGGGGGGCGTCAACGTTCACCTAAAAAGTTTACCTAAAATGCACGCAAGGCTGTTGAAGTGGGTAATAAAAAGTGTTTTCCTTTGCACTCTCGAGATATCGGTTCAAAAGCCCACGAGTACTGTTTTGCATTTTTTTTCCTCTTCAGCAGTTTTATATGGAGCTCGGCATTAGCTACTCGAGTAAGCTGTTTTTCTCTGAGTAAGCTGTTTTTCTTTTTCAAGGGCAGCTTTGCATGCTAGTTATTCAATCGTTCTAGCGTGAGCCGGCCTGATTGCAAGCTTAATAACACATCCCATCTTCGTGCTCTTCGTCAGCGCCGGCCATCAGCTTCCGTTCAGAAAGTTTTTTGTTTCAGCCGCAATAGGAGTTCTGCTTTTCTTCTTACTGATCATTTGCTAAATGTTAGGTTTTGTGGTAGCAGTCTAATTTTTTTTCTTTAATTCAAATGGAAAAATTCTCCTTTTAATTTTCTCTCTGCCATTTTCATTGCTACATTTCGTATTACGTACTCAATCCACGCGTGTTTATGCCTTTACCCGTAAATTCCAGGCATCACCACTTCACTGTTTTCCGTGGTCTGGTCTCCTCATTATCTTCCTGGATAATTCTCGCCATTCCCTAGCTTCCCCCCCCCCCGGCATCTAAACAGTTAGACTGATCTGCCCGATATTGGTGGTGGAATAGGTGCGCACGACGTATATTGGTACATATTCTGCAATATTTCATCAGAATGTGCAAATCTGGCCAAATATGCAGCGGGGAACACCATGGATTTATCGATGATGGCACGAGCTATCCCTGTAGCCTGTCACATCCTACCGTGCCCACCCTTAGTTGAATGACCCGGCCAACGTCTTTGTTTGGATGAATTTTCCAGAATGGAGTACAAAAGGAACATCGGAGTTACTGAATATCATGTGAGTACCAAATGGCCGCACCCCGTTATTGATGGCCGACGTAGCCGTAAATGCGGAACGTGCCGCGAGTCGCTCTTACTACAACGACGCCGAAGTCTATCGAGCTATCATTGAGCGCTTACGCGCTCGCCACATCCAACCCCACTCCCTTTGCATTCTCAGTTTCTACAAAGCTTCGTCGCTTGTCATTTTAGATTAAAGAGAACCACGTCGGGGTTACCACCGTTGACTCCATTCAAGGTCGAGAAAAAGATATTGTCGTCCTCTTCACGACACGCACCGACATAGACCCTGAGTCAACTGAATCTTGGACGACCGTAAATGAAACACAGCACTGCTCCGCGCGCCACAGCATGCTCCTCCTGGACACATGGCATCTTTGGGGAAAATCAACTCTTGGACGACCATAATTCGTTGGGCCGATGATCGACAGTCAGTCATCCAGGCCGCGCAACTAAGCACGTACCTTCCACCTCAACAACTGTATAATTTCTTATCTTTGCCCTTATGTCATATTCTGATCACTGCGACTCCCGACTGAGTGCGAGGACAGGTGTGTAGGTAAATGGGAGAGGTGTAAGAGATCGGAAACGGTATAAGATTGGAAATCTAAGGTGTGATATTAGAGTCACCAATTTAGCGGTGATCAATGAAGCACAGCTGAAGAAGGGAAATTCTTTTAAGAGTCGTCCGGTCACTGAGCGGCTGAAGCCTCCTTCCTACCGCATGCCCATTCGCCGCCGTTAGTCATCCATGATTCCCACATGATGTTATTCCACTGTGTCCTCTAACGTCAAGTAAGCCGCTTCCAGGCGCTACGTTTACTAAGTGAGCCGATGGAAAACGCTATTTTTTAACAAACAAACATAGCAAAACTTAAATGGCAGGAAAAGCAACAGGTTAAGCTAATAATAGAAACTATCGTCGCGATTACACATACTTGAGATTCCCCCCATGGATGTACAATGGTAAGAATGCTCTATGTTAGCCCTGTGCTTTGGGATTATGTTTCTTGTATGAGTTTTCTATTGAGAAAAGTAAAGGCAAGTTAAGAAGCAGATCGTTGATCGCATGCGGCATGCGCGACAGTCGCTCTTCGATCTCTATATTCTCTCCACTGCACACTTTCGTCGCGCTAAGGAAGATTTTTCATAAGCTCAAATATTGATTTAGTCTTACGAGGGAAGTACTTTCAATGGCGGTGGCCTTTTGATGTGAGATGCATATCATCTGAAGCAGCTACGAACGCTGATTTTAAATCTGCTTTCCTCTTCTGCGGAGCGCCCTTGTGAAGGGAGTTATGGAAGCCTGAAATTCCCAATTTGAGGGCGCTTTTTGAGTTTGAGAGCGGTGCTATGTGCGTCGCTGGTGCAGTGGTGTAATGGTTAGTTGTTGGCATTGAAGGCGAAAGGTCGGTGGTTCGAATCCGGTGCAGAGCGAGCCATTTTGCACTTTGGACGTGAGTATAAAAACCACTCTAATTCGTCTGCAGTTCTGGCAAATGTGAACTAAGGGAAAAATTTTGTGGCGAAACCGCTTGCTTGTGTTTTCTCAGCAAAAAACATGTACAGAGGTGAAGCGAAATTACAGAGTGGGCAAAACACAGACATTTCTCACAACGGGAAGAGCATATGAAGAAAAACTCCACGCAATTCTCATGCTCGCAAGTACCCAATTAAAGGCAGGAAAGAACATCTTCTCGATTATTGATAGTGTGCATTCCTTCAGCTTTACATGGTGGTGAACATGCTTCACTATGTTCATTCCTACTTTACTGGTAATGAAGTCAGGTAGAGTTTCGGGGCCTCATTACAAGCAGATATGCCAGAAAATTTTTCCTTTAGATCATATTTGCCAAGGATATTACAGTAAGTGACTGCAGACGAATTAGAGTGATTGTTAAACTCACATGCGAAGTGCAAAATGGCTCGTTCCGCACCGGATTCGAACCACGGACCTTTCGCTTCCAATGCCAACAACTAACCATTACACCACTGCACCACCGACGCACATAGCACCGCTCTTATAAACAAAGAGCGCCCCCAAATTATGATTTTCAGGCTTCCATAACTTTCTTCAGAAGGGCGCTCCGCAGAAAAGGAAAGCAGATTTAAAATCAGCGTTTGAAGCTGCTTCATGATATGCATCTCATACCAAAAGGCCACGGCAATTGATAGTACATCCCTTGTTAAGAAACTGATCAAGCTTTTCCTACATGGTTTAGGTATCGAAATGCTTTATTAATCGTTACGACCTAAAAATTGCTCGCTTGACTGGGCTATCTGATGTGCTGATCCCATAAATCCACCTTGAAAAGCGCGAGGATGGCGAAACATAGCAGTTACTGAGTGCCTCCAGTTTGAATATGGACGAATGAAGCATTTTTTGCGTCATTGAAGCCGAGCTCCGAGCGTCCGAACGCGAGTAAGAATGGCTTACGCGCTTGGGTTTGAGACAGGCTTGGCAGAGACGTGCGATTGGACTTGGTCGATTTTATATCTGGGAGCTAAGCTACCTAACAAATAAAAATTCAGTATGTCCACTACAGTGCTGGCCATAGCTATAAAGCCACCCTAAAAATCACTGTAATCAAAACCACTATTCTGTGTGCAAACCAACGTCATATCATTGACCAAAACGGCTCCCGATTTCATTCGATTTGGCCGGAGAAAAATTGAAAAATTTGAAAAAAGACGTTCCCAAGGCTGGTCACAGCTATAAAGCCACCTCTCCTTTCCAATCAGTACTACGTTTTTTGAGTCTGAAATTTTTGTACATATACAATATCAAAATATAAAACATTTACCACACTTGGAAGCAGTCGCCTTTTCAAAAAAAAAAAGATTCATCCTGCATTTTCTGCTTTAAAATGTATAAAAAGTTATAATCTTTGGAAAAACTGCCTTTTCACCGAATTCTCAAGCATTTGTTTGACTCGAATGAAGGTTCTAGGCTTCGCCGAGCCTTTGCAATGAGTATGGTAAAAAGCGCAGGATTCAACATGGCGTAGTCGCTGGTATTGATGAACAAAGCTCAATCTTACCTATGTGTAAACGCACTTCTGAAACGCAAATCTCGATTTCTGATGCGCGAAAATTTTCGGTTGGAAGTTGACACCTTGTTTGCATGATGACGTACTCATGAAGAAGCTGTCAGGCTTTTTACAAAGACGCATTGAATTTAGAACGCCTTGTCTGCAGTTCGGTTGCGGTGTATCTCATATGACTTCAAATTTTACTGCTTTGATCTCTTCTTCAAGTCAAATCTTACAAAACTGTCAGAAATACTAGAATTTTGAAGTTTTGAGCTGTTTTCGGCTCGATCGAGAGGTTAGAGTGTGTCACAATTAGGCAGAGTGCACCACTCATTTTTGGAAAAAAGGCGTTTGAGGCGGAACCAAAATCCTGAGAGTTGCGATGACGTTCAAGCTATGCGCACAAGTCTATCATTGTACAGACGACGTGCTGAGCACGTGACAGAGTTTTTCGGGCATTAGAACTCAATTTCTGCAGTTCGAAAACTCGTCGACCTAAAGGTGAGGTTGGGGCTCGTTTATCAATATCAGCGACTGCGATATGTTGACTCCTGCTCTTTTTAAAATAATCATTGCAAAGGCTTGGCGAAACCTATGACCTTCATTCGAGTCAAACAAATGCTTGAGAATTCGGTGAAAAGGTAGTTTTTCCAAACATTATAACTTTTTACACATTTTGAAGCAGAAAATGCAGAATGAATCTTTTTTTTTGAAAGGCGACTGCTTCCAAGTGTGGCAAATGTTTTATATCTTGATATTGTATGTACAAAAAATTTCAGCCTCAAAAACCTAGTACCGATTGGAAATGAGAGGTGGCTTTATAGCTGTGACCAACCTTGAAAACGCCTTTTTTCAAATTTTTCGGTTTTTCTCCGGCCAAATCGAATGAAATCGGGAGCCGTTCTGGTCAATGATATGACGTTGGTTTGCACACATAATAGTGGTTTTTTAGACAATTTTGAGCAAGAGAGAGCAAATCACAGTGGTTTTTGGGGTGGCTTTATAGCTATGGCCAGCACTGTATTGCTGAGCCACTGCCTTTGAGTAGGCATTATCATACGTTACTTAAGTAATGATCATAACTAGAATAAGATTTTCTCATTTGTATATCGTTTTCTTTGCTTGCAGGAAAAAGCAAGCTTATGAAAAAAATTTCCCGGTTAATTTAAAGAAGATTTGCAGCATAGTCGCAAAATGAATTATAAAATTTGTTGAGTCTGAGTATTTGAGTTATGAACACAAGTTACCTTATCAACTGCACTGTCAGGTGCACCAGCTCTCCGTTCCCGCGCGGCCGTGACTCTGCACCTCTTCCGCGAGCATACTCTCTGATCACTTTCTCACCGCGAGCATGGGAAAGGCGGAGCCTTAATTGATTGCAAATGATTGGCGAGCATGTTCGCGGAAGAGGTGCAGAGACCGCCCGCGAGCGGAGATGCTGGTGCACCCGACACTGCAATTGATACACCCTAAGGCTCGTCGTAGCTAATAGTTCCTGCTAAGAGAGGAGAGACTTTAATTGAGGAGAGGAGTCATTCTATGGAGTATCAAGATCCTATCAGATGCAGAAATTTGCGAATTTTATAGTATGCGTTACAATACATTGATAAAACAACTCTTAAATGTTTCTTTTTTTTCCAATAGGGTAAAAAATGATAAGAAATTTATTAGTTAAAAGTAATAGTCGATGAATGAAACAAGTGACTAGTGAATATGAAAGCGCTGATTGAGCGCCTTAGCTTCAATAATGCCTGAGATACTCGTAAAAATGCACAAAGTGAACAATCATCACGATAGGACCCTAGTCATGGAAAATTATAGTTTTAAAGATTTTTGGAAGCGCTATTCAGGTAAACCATTGGAATTCACCTAACAAGAACGGGCGCAATAAAGTCGCGCAATTATTTTCCAACGATGCGAAGTTCTTGAAAATGGAATGCTGTGTATATTGACTCTACGATGAGCCAGCTTCTCTATAATCGGATGCATCTAGGTTGAACAGATCCTCCAGTCGCCACTGCAAGGTCTCGAATGTAGGCCGTTTTTCTGGATCAGCTTTCCAACACTGGCACATCAGTTCGTACAATTCCAAAGGGCACACGGGCGGACACGGCATACGGTAGCCTGCGTCTACTTGTTGCAGAACTTCTGCATTTGACATGCCTAAAGAGTGCTCATCGGATTCAACAAATTCTTAATTCAAAATAAATTGTAATTTCCTTTTGCAGTAAACAAAAGAAAAAATCGTGCATAGTGAAAAGAACTCTACTGTCAAAGACTGGACTCCCCTGCGCCCGATCAAGATAGTTTGGGCACGAAAGAGACAGCAGACAGCAAGAGGAATGAAAGAGCACACTTTTAAAGAGACGCCGACAGTGTCCGCAGTGAAGCCTAGTCTGTGCGTGCAATGAATCGCCTTTACTTATTTTCGATATGGTCAGGATTTTGAACACTTACTGCGCAATAAAACGATTGACGATTACAAATCACCAAGACTAACCTGGATAAGGTGTCCTCCCATAGGTGGTTATTTCTGTAAGCAGAATGCCAAAGCTCCAAACATCAGATTTTGATGTGAATTTGTTGAAATTCGCAGCTTCTGGTGCCGTCCACTAAATGAGTTGTTGATTACTAATATCTTCTTAATTCTGTGGAGGATCAGCCACAGTTTAGTTATAGATAAAGCAGTTTTCTATACAATAATTTAGAAGAATAACGAATAACTCCTTACCTATCTTAGAAACGATTTACAAATCTTTACAACAAAAGTGAGTAACCCAAAAAACTTTTTCGACTTTTTTGATGCTTTGAAAGTTCTTTGGGTCGTTTTCTCAATGAAGCTTTTGCCGCTATTGAGAAGAAAATGAAGCAAAGCAGCTAGTCCAATCTTCCATCCACTCCACTTTCCCCTTCAAAAGTGCTAATTATAGCCGGTGAAATAAAAAAACAAAGTGCGACAGAAAATAGAGAGATTATTTATTGCTTGCATGACTAATTCAAGCGATTTTGAGGAAATAATAAACAAAGGCTATCGTAAATTGTCACATAGACCTAACAAGTCTTCTAAGACGTACTTCATGTCCATATGTGGCAGTAGTACCGTTTTTTTCTGGGGGGGGGGGGGGGAGAAAACACACTAATTTGTATTTTCCAAAAGAAACTGGCATCAACCCACCACAAGAATCTTTTTCCAAGCTTTGGTTTTTGGACATTC
This sequence comes from Cylicocyclus nassatus, assembly GCA_958299035.1. Classification (NCBI taxonomy): domain Eukaryota; kingdom Metazoa; phylum Nematoda; class Chromadorea; order Rhabditida; family Strongylidae; genus Cylicocyclus; species Cylicocyclus nassatus. Next base: position 68,183,493 of record CATQJL010000112.1, read on the forward strand.
AAAAGCTCTGTAAATTTGAATAAGTTAGCAAAATTTTTGGAAGTTGAGAGGGATTAATTTGGAATAAAAAATTGAAACACTCCCGCAGCATTATTACTGGTTATTCAAAAATACCAGTCCAAACCTTCAAGCCATTCTCTCAAGCTCCTAACGACAATAATCCCTGTTTTCCCGGTTCTGGCTAATGCTATTTTCTTTGCCGAAAGACAATTTGCAGAAAAAACATTAGCACTGTTACCGTAAACAAACGGGAACTAACCTTAATCGGGAACCTTGCCCCGACTCGTGCCTCGTACTGGTTCTCTTGATGCAATAATCGCGCCAGTCCGAAATCGGCTATTTTCACATTAAGGTTATTCTTTGTCAGAATATTACGGGCGGCTAAATCTCGATGTATAAATTTCATCTCTTCGAGGTACGCCATTCCTGCGGCTACCTGCAGAGTGGGGACTTGAGAATTAGGGATTACGGTAGTAGAATGTGGAACCAACCTGCGCAGCAATTTCTACCAGTTGGGGTAGGGTACATTGCCGACCTTTACCATGGAGGAAGCTGAGAAGATTCTCTTGCATTAGCTCGGTCACTATCAATATTGGCTGATCCTTTGTGCAAACAGCGTATAGGGTAAGCAACTTGGGATGCCTAAACGATTGGAGATTCGATCCGTTTGATTATCCATACAATTTTCCTTTCTTTTTTTATGGATGAACGATTGAATGAATGAGCAAACGGATTAAAAATGCGATTAACGAGAGTGGTTACGATTTTAAGAATGAGAACGGAAACGAAATGAATGAGTAATAAAGATGAAAACATTCTCATATAAATTCCTCCTTTTCTTTCATTCACATAATCCGTTCTTTTCTTTCCAAGCAGCATTTGCATTAGGTTTCATCGTTATTCTCGCTCCCATTCCGAATTCTCTCTTACGCTTTATGATCACTTCATCCTCATTTTCATTCCTGGACTCATATCCACGAAAGTCCATAATGGAGGAAAATGGACTTACTTAGTCCATTTTATTCGTTCGCGTTAAAAAGTGGTCGAAATCGGCTCCCGCTTACGATATCCAAAATTTTTCATCCCATCGCAACCGCGAGGCAAAGCGGTGAAATGAAAATGATTTAAGCTTACTAGAGCTATCGCTCGCGGAAGATGACGTCAAAAGTCCATTTTAGAATGGGGCAAAATGGAGTTCACCTCCATGTTCATTCTCTCTCACCTTTCTGATAAGCCCATTTTACTCCCAGCAGCCAGATGTGCTGGGACTAAGCCCATTTTTGACCTTCTTGCATATTTTTGATTGCGAATTTTTGAGAATATGTTCCCTAGCCCATTTTAAGATAGTAAGCGAACGGAGAAAGTTTTATCTTCTTTAGGAGGGCCAAAAAACTATCTTCTCCAAACAGCCTTGAAATGCTTTGAAAATCATGGAAAATTTTTTTTCGTAGACAGTTGAGACAGACAGACAGACAGACAGACAGACACAAAGACGGCAGTTCAAAATTCGCGATTTTGAGTTTGGTAGCAAGAAGTACTGAAGTACCACTAGCAAGTCAAAAATTCTGTGAAAAATTTCTTACTAGCTATAGTCTGTACATTAGTCACTTCTTGTTCTCGTATGGAAATATAAAAAAATCGCGATTTACCAAAATTAAACAAGTCATTTTATAGAGAAAATCTTCTCGATACGTCATTTTGTCACCGAAAACACTTTTCAATACCCAAAACGGTTACCTGATTGATACTGGATTATGCGAGAGCTTTTCCAACAACCGGTTAATTTGAATTCTGTTCAAAATCTATAACAAGGTTGCCAATAGCAAAAAGCATTGGTTCAAGCATTCCCTATATGCTGAGACGGATATAAGTTCGCTTTGCTTCAGTTGTTCGTAGCACTTTCCCTAAGCAACTTTGATCATCAAAAGCACATATGACTTGGGATCAGAGTATATGCCTAGATAAGGTCTAGACGCAAAATTGAATTCAGTGACTTTGTCATCATTCTAGTATCCACCTCTCAAACTCACACAGTTGATACAAGAAAAACAGCTTCATATATCAAACGCCATATTTGCATGAAAGTTTTGGGGTTGCTAACGTACAGCATGAGAAGCCATCAATTTTTTTGCAGATCCAAAGTTTTCCAGCTCAAAAGCCTTTGTGTTGTAGTGTAGTACAAAGTTTTATGTGAGATAAGCATTTTAATTCACAAATTGCAATGCAAGTCTAGCCAAAGTTTGCTTTCTGCTGGAAACTCCACATACGAATTTGATTCAATGCAGATTCATAGAAGTTTTGAAGAGCGAATGCCCTGATATTACTTGGATTTTAGATGGACTGAAACGTTAGATGCATAGTCATAGTTAATAATTGGCATTCTATGAGGTGTAATGAAATGGAAAAGAACGGAGTATCCACGTGACTGATATAGTAAAGTTAGATCAGCCTAGATATCGACCACTTGGTGGGAATGAGTTTGCAAGAGTGAGTAAACAGGTTGAGGCAAGTTGAAGAAAGGTTTGCTGAAGCATTTTTGTATGGAATGAATGGATTCGCGAACGCGATATCTTATCGCACCGCAGGGATTAAGCCTATTTTATTCGCGTTTCATTCGCGAAAAGCCCATTTTTAAATGGACTTTCGTGGATATCATTCCTGGATCATTCATTCGTCCATTCTTCATCACTTATTTCTTTCATTCATTCATTCACATTTACTTATTCATTCACATATATTCATTCAATCATTTATTCATTCAGGCAACTACATAATGTTTCTTCTTGATTCCGTCTTTGTTTAGTTTTCCGTTTGCATATCGTTACTTGTTCATCCACCATTCATTCTTTTCAGTTTCTTTCTCATCTCTTTACCCCGTCTTAAGGTTCTTATCCACTCATTTCATCGTCACTCATTCATTCATATCACTTCTTCCTTCCCTATCCTAGTCACTCATTTATTTCCATCCCTCTTCAAATCGCTCCACGGCAAGTGTTTGATTTTAGACCCAATAAGATATAAAAAGAAGAGTGTAATGATGATATCTTTCATCCTCGCTCTCATTAAAGAACCGGGGTCATATAGATTTTCAGTTTTTAATTTTTTTATATCCACCCAACCATTTATATCTGTCACGATCCATTCATTCGATAATTTTATCATTCACTCCTTCCATATTCACAAATTTCAATCGGTTTTCATTCAATGAAAACTTGATTCTATTCTCACCTTAATTTTTTCATAATTTGAGCCTCAGCCAGGAAATCCACAGGATCTGCTGTGCCAGATTTTAACTTCTTCACAGCCACTGGAACGGTACTGTTCCATCGTCCTTCCCATACCTATAATAGTAAATCATGGTCAAAACTTCAAAGGAATGTTTAAAATAGTGACCTGCAAAAAACTCAAGAGCCAAACAGCACTGAGTAACTCGTATAAAAACAGTGTCATTAGGTAATGCTGGGTACACATTGTTATTCGTTGTTCAGCAACCGGTTCATAGTAGGATAGCGGTTAAGAAGCTTTTTTTCTATGGAGCCACTATTAATGAGGTGGCTTCACCGAATAACTTGATTGGCTTTTACTCAACGGGTTGAGAGCAGCATTGCACTTGTTACAGAATAAAGTGACTTGCAGAGAAAAACATTTTCTTCTTAGGCAATCTCCTTTCCCCCTTTTCTAATTGTCAAATACATATTTGCATGCTATTTTTACCATAAACTCGCAGATCATCTGAAACTTTTAGAAAAGTGGAATTTGACTGAGGAAAATGGGGAAGGAAAGGAAAGAAGGAGGAGGGGCTTAGATTGAAAATTGTCAGTAATTTCGACATCCCCCACATCTCTAGAGTTTTTGTTTGCGTTCTAACCTTTTTACTTCTTGAGGAGGGTAAAATGTTTGAGACAGAAATTTTTTGCGTAAATGTGTGGCCATAAAGTTCCCTCGAAATCTCCTTTTTTAAAAGTTAATGCAGTAAAAATTTCTCAAGTATTTTTATATTTTTGTCCCCCCTTAATTTTCTCAGAAGTCTAGTAAGCACTAGTGTCGTCCTTCTCATAACTGATGTTACCCTTTTCCCATGAGTCAGAAGACCTTCCCATGTTTCTTTTTTGGTTCGCGAAGGAATTTAGGCTACCTGAAGGGCATTCGACAATCGCAATGATCTGTAACCAAATGCAATCATCGCGAGCTAAAGAGTTTTTGAGAGATCTTTGAAACCTTTGGAAATGTGATAGGTCAATCGGAAGTCGGAAGATGTATGACCTTTGTATCCTGTTGTGAAATTATTCTGAGCTGGCAGTATCCAGTTCTCCAGAATTTGGACTAAATTTCGGATAACTTGGCGAAGAATTATCATAGTTTGTCCGTTAACAATTAGTTAAATATTGATTAGTGTAAGACGGAGGAAGGGGTAAAGGGGCGAATTTGTCAGGGAATTTTTTGGAATTTACATATGAATCGTGAGATCATAAAAACCACTACTATTTATTTGTAAAAAATTGATAAGATATTGTTAGAGACAAGCTAGTTGTGAAGTAAAAAAAATTATAAAAGACATTCTGAGACTCATGAAAAAGGTACAAAAAATTTTGAAAATTTTGCTTTACTATTGAGATAATGTACGAATTCTGCTATCCATTTTTATATTTTGAAAATCAAAATTTTTCCACTCAGTTTTGGGAAAAGGGGAAAATTGTTCTACAACTGCTTTTTACCAAAAGTTACTGTCGCTGTTGGTTGTAAATTTTCTTAAAAAATACTTAGAATGCTTCCAAGCTTCCCACCGGGAACTGGAGGGGGAGGGGGCGGGGGCAGAGCTAACCTTTTGCAGAGATCTACCTATTGTATTCCATCATATTCATCACTTCGGAAAAATTTTAAGGGGTCCGTTTTTTGCAAGAGAACTGCCTACCTTTTTTACGTTGCTCTCAAGACCCTCACTTACCCACCCCTCTCAAGTCCCACGTAAGCTAATCAAAACCTGGTCCCCATGTTCAAGCACCATAACACATTTCACTAACGGCATTATTATGTCATTTTACGTGTGGTAGTGGGGGTAAATTGACCTAATTCTCTGGTAATTCTCAACGCAAAAAATATGCTGAAAACACATTCTGCTTTTTAGCCCATTCATTTCTCATGCGACTGAATCTATCAGTCGCGACCTTGGCGCGAGAATGATGATGTACAACCAGCTGCAAGGAGTGGCAGCGCACGGATTGTCGTGACCTCAATTCGTCTCGTTTTTGAAACTCTGGGAAAGTGTCGCCGCGGACACACCCCTCGGATTTAAAGGCTTTGGCTGGTGAGAACGTAGCGGCGCTTTGAGAGGTGTTTGTTATTTATACCCCCCCTCCCATGAGAGAGTGAATGAAACTGACCTCGCCGAATTGACCGGCGCCGATTTGTTTGATGAAGAGAATCGAGCGGCGATCAATTTCCCATTGATCGTCTGCAAAAAAAATCGTGGATATCATGATCATTCGCACCAAATTGCCTTGTCCTATATGGAACTGGCTCGGAAATTACCATATGTGAATGTGGAAGTCTGCGGTGCGTCCGATTTTGCACATGGTTGTGTCAGTTGTACGCAAAGTCCATCTGCGTCGTTAGTATAGTGAGTAATGAGATCTTGTAGGGTACTAAATGGCCGTCGCCTAGCGATGAAGTAACCGCCTTGGTCCAGTTGTCGAATACGGTAGTGCTTTACACAGTCGTCTTCCCGAACTGTAAGAATACGGTAATTATCCTCTAATAGCTAAGAGTTCCTGAGTAAAGCGTTGAGGCCTTGCTCGAATTGAAGATGAGATTAAATTGAATTGATTACATTGCAAGTTCGGAACGAAATCCAATTTACCCTAGGTATTCAAAACCCTTAGAAATAAAGTCTCACAAAGTCACAGTTCTTTTACGTCTCACTATCTACAAGAACTGCAATCCACTCACTGTGTCTCATAAAACTACATTTCACTTTTTTATATACACTGACCTCGAAAATGGTCTGAAGAGAAATGAAAACTCATTTGAAACTTATAGAATTTTATTTTGAGGGAAACAAGAATCAAATGAAAAGAAATGAAGTTTTAGTTTAAAAAAGTGAAATAATATTATTCCAGAAGCTTTTTTTCTTTCTCTTGGAATAGAATCAACTTTGTGCATATACTTATTTGTTCACTGTTTCAACTTTCCCATAAGACCTCGGGCATACCTCACGCGATTTCAGTCGAAACGCGATTTGGCAATACTCCAAATGTTCATAACTCATCCTACGGGGTTTCTGATTATACGTAAGAGGGGGCATTTTATCAACCTACGAAAGTTATATATGTGCATTTGAGGTCTTCCAGTATTGACTTTGAAGACATATGGCAAATTGCCAGATCGAGTGGCAACTGAAATCGCGTGAGGTATGTCCCTTGCCTAAAAAAGATATCTCAAAGAATATACTCTTCTTTTATTGGACACTTGTAATCAAATAGTGAAAGTGAAAATTTGAACAATTTAGCGAAAATAAAATATGGGATAAAATATCCAAATCCCTGAAGAGGATTTTTCTATTTCGAATTGAAGCCTCGTAACTTTTAATATATCATGCCAATGGAAAAAAAAATCGAGCAAAAAATTTAGTAGCAATTTTCAAACTATTTCCAAAAGATTAGCATCCTTTAAACTGTCTTTATGTTCAGCACTGAAGCTTGCGAAACTCCACAAAAACCAAAAAATGGCAATGGAAAATGAGAAATTTTACAAGGTAAAGAGATGGATGTTGAAGGAACGAAAAGTTCGCTCCTCTTATACCATATGTATGAGACTTTGCTGTTTCTAGAGCTTTCCATAAGATGAGAAAAGTTTTAACGAGACTTAAGTTCAGATATAATAAATGGAACTGGATAAGAGAATCTAGTATAAAATTTTGCTTATTCTAATCAATAACGATACTTCCAATCAAATAAATGAAAACAAGTCATTGTACATTTCTCTTCCTTACTTTCTTGGGTTCGGGTTCAAAATTGTGTAAATATTCACCAAGAGTCCCTTGACGAACCCACAGAAACTGGTTTGTAAATTTCGATTAGCGATCTGCAAAATTAAATCTGTGCAGCGAAGCGCTTTTACGTCTTGCAAATAAGATCATGCGATATGTAGCGCATAAAAGAAGTCAAAGCAAGTGCGCATCATGATTCGAAAACATAAAACAGCGACAAGGTCGGTCGTTAGTTTAATTTTATCGAAACTGCCAGCTAAGTGCTGACAAGATGCTATCACAGCAATTTTTTGACCAACAAAATATTTGACAGTTCATGAAAAAAGCCATAGTTAAACCATTGAACAAATTTGAAGCAGTCCAAGATATGTAGAAATAAAAGAGATGCGAATCCATATCTGCGTTCAGCAAAAAAAAATTTAATGTTTTAAGTCTTAAAACTTCATAAACAGAGGGGTAAATTTGCGACGAAATATGACTTGGGCATGAATTTGAACATAATCAAATTCTTAGGCAATACTCATCAACTTGGAGTGAAAAGCATAAAAGTAGAGATTTGAAGGCTCCAAATTATTGCTTAGCGAAACAATGAAAATATTACCTAAGATCCTTGAATCTGAAAAATTCGAAAAATTCATGAATAACGCTGGAAATATTTTTGTAAAATCAAAGGACAAGTAAAGCAATATATTCGCACCACAAGCACATTCAAAGGCTCAGTGAAAGGGTTCAAAATTTCATACGCTTGCATCAAAAATGTTCAAGAAACCCAGCAAAGTTAAAATATTTGCAATAATTTCAGATCATTGTAAGCCTAGACTTATAAAGTTATCAGAGCTTTGAGGCGCAAAATTTCCATTGAAGGACCACAATTTTTGAGGAGGAATGAGGAATGGAAAAGGAGGAATGCTGTAGTTGCCAAGATTGGAAAAAAGTGATGATTGCGATTGATGTTCTCATAGTGACAGCCGTGGGAAAGATACAAAAACTGTATGATGGAGAAATTACAAAAATTTCGATCATTAGAAAACAAGCAAGACAATTTATATAGCGATGATATAACAAAAGGTTTAGATTGAAAAACAACTCACTGAAAACGCGTCAAAGAAGAAGAAGCAGAAAAACAGTGTACTAATGGGCTTATAGAAAGTTTTTTCGGGCTAAAGTCTTGAACAAATATAGCTGTTGTGTGAAGGACTCACTGATAAAAACAACAGGGCGTTGGAAGGTCACACAAGGCTTTACATTTGCTTTTTTGATAAAGGAGTGACAGCTTTTGAAGTACAGAAGAAGCAACTAATCCTCTTTCTGGCAAAAAGTCAAAAATTGGATAGTGCATACGTTTCTGCAACATCTTATGAACAGGGTAAACATACAGGAGCTCTTGAGAGGGATAACAACAAAGAACAGAGCAATGGATATGTAGATACATATGATCTATGGTCAGCTCAAGCTGGATTTGGTGTTTTCTGCAACTGCACATAGGATACAAATTCCATTTTTTAAGAAATATTTTAACTTATAGCAACTTTTCAGACATATGGTTTTGAATCCGATAAGAAGTTTTTGTACCTTCACTTCACAACAACAAATATTCCTTCTTTCATGTTCATTTTATTAGATGTTTTTTGCGCATTTGTTCAGAATAGTAATTTTTGTTTCCAAAAACGTGCAAAAATGTCGCAGCGATACGTTTCGATTAATAATCAGAAGTAAACGGCTGTACATATAAGGCAAATAATGATAATACATAAGAAGATGTCCCTTATCTGACAGTAAAAGATGTTTTTTTAAAGTTTTTAGTTGAAGGATTTGATGTTTTCTGTGCACTTGCACATAACACTTAACTATTGATTTTTTCTAGGAACTTCAAATTCAGAAGGTGTTTCATGCATATGGTATTTAATATATTTGGAACACATGCATATAAGGTCATATCTGACAAAAAAGATCATTTTCTCAAGTATAATCTCGACGAATTTGATGCCCCTTGTGCATTTGCACATAAAAGTTAATTTCTTGGTTTTGTTTGTAAAAATGCTTGCTCAAGGGTCTTCTGTGCAAATGATAGAATTCAATCGTATTCATAAGTTCACAGTAAAAGAGTAATTACTGACTTTTGTATCGCTAGATTTGATGTTTTTGGTGCAAGTGCACAAAAACCATAATTTATAATTTTTTTCTAGCAATTTTGGAGTAACAACATTTTTGATAAATAAAACATCAATTATGATTAATATAGTCATGAAACCCTCACCTGACAATGACAAATCATTCTGTCGACTTTCCGAATTTCTCACCAAAAACGTTCCGTGCTTATTTTCCGGTTGAAGCAGCGCTTTCTCCGCGTCTAATCGACGTAATTTTCCGAAATACCACCTGCAAACAGCATAGAAAGCCGTTTGCTTGCGCATATTGTGTGTATTTACACAAACACAATGTTTAAAGTTCTTACGGCTGTGATTCAATGCTTTTCTCTTTCGCTACATAATTGCTTGGAATGTAGCCGGTTTTACCGGTAGCTTTATGTCTAGCAAACCACCATTCACCCTGTTGATCGTTTAGAATTTCGAGTACCTGAAAGTGGGTAAGAAGTTTAACCAAGGGTAAGGTAAAGTGGTTAACTCACCTCATCTTTCTTAAAACTAAGGTCATCGTCCGTTCTGGCCTCGTAATCAAATAAAGCAATAAAACAGGGAGCGTTCGCGAGGATTACCGGGGTTCGTGGTAAACTTGGCAACTCCCCCGGAAGAGACTTCTCACTCTTTCCGGAACAGTTACCCATTCAGAATATTGATTATATTGATCGACAACATCAGCACAGGTCAAATAACATAGTGCAAAGTAAGAATAGTGATAGTGTTATGATATCAGTAAGGTGCGCAAGTCGACGGGTTTTCGGCTCGGCGGGGTGCGCGAGGGGGTGATCGCGTGCACGGGGGGCGCGGTTGACGAACGACAACGACGGGGTAGGGGGCGGGAAGGTCAGCAGAGCTGGCCAAACACTGGCTGGATGCTCGCTTGGACCTACGGCTGGCTGAGCCTAACTGACGCTCGATTAATCAAACATACTTTGGGGTGATCAGTGGAGGGGAGGGGGGGGGGGGATGGGATGATGACGGTAAGGAAACAAAAGTAAAACACAATTGCTAACTAGGGCCTAGCTCTTCTCGCTGAAGCTCTTACCCCCTGATAAAAAATTAAAGAACAAAAATTCCCATTTCATCTCTAAAGCCCTCTTACCTTGCAGTGTTTTATTCAAAAGATGAATCTGGAATGGCTACCCTCCCATTTTTGACAAAAAAAAATTCTGGATTGTGTGGGTCTCCATAAAGCATCTTACATTCTGCAGGTAGATACATCCGATCCAATCTTTCCCGGAAGTTCGTCTAAGCACTTGGATTCATCCTAGTTGCCCCATAATTCTTGAATCATCCAGTACACTTTTGAAAAATTTTATAAAGTTTGCGTCTATGTCTTGGCACAAAGGTATATATGCTCCATGTATCAGAACACGTCAGTGGCGGCTTGTGGGGGAGGGGCGGCAAGAATTTTTCAAAAATGAAGGTGCATGGTGTTAACCACGCCTTCGAAAAAAAATTTTTATAAGGTCAATTTGAATTTTTAAAAATATTTAAAAATTATTTTAATTGTTTATAAGAATAAGCAAGTCACTCGCACACTTCTATGACCCATGTAAGTAAATTTAGAAATTTTGCGACCCGTTCTTGGGGGGGGGTGCCCGGTCCGGCACTGGAACACGAGAATGTACTACTGCCCCCCAATGTTTTGCACTGATATAGTCTGTCACACTTGGCTTGTGCAGGATATTCATCAAGCTCTGTATATTCACGGTGACTAGGTTGAGATGTGAATGACAAGTTGGATGTATGCCAAAGGGGAGTTAAACGACTAGACTACATCGAATATGACTATATGTGACATGGTTACAAAGTTTCATCCAAAAAAATTGTGAAAGTGAGTACGATCTCGTTGTACCAGTGTAACATTGTCCAAAGATGTTTACTAACTGTTTTTGAGCCTTCTCAAAAGCTTGATCTCTTCAATACTTATAATCATTATGTCACTACTGTTTAGCCATAAGTTATTATAAAAATTAGGGATTGATTTTCATACTTCTATATATCATCCTTCCTACGCGCTTCCAGTCCTACTTCCCCATTTCTTTTCGCTGTTCTTTCGTCAGCCAACTATGTTCTGATGTTCCAACCAGGGCTCGGCACGAGGTGGCTAGATGAAAATGGAAAAAACGAAGTCCCCCTTGACTTTTGGGAATTTTTACGAAGTCCCCTTTGACCCTGAACCAAATTTCTTCTGAAAACCTGAAAAATTCCCGAAAATCCCCCAAAAAACGAAACGTCGACTAAAAAAAAAGGTCGCCGTCGTCAATTTTCCGTATGTCTTCGCTCACAAAAACGAAACCCCCTTTGCTTTTCGTCCCAAAAACGATATCCAGCTTGCTTGTAAGCCACCTGTGCCGAGCCCTGGTTCCAACTTCTTGCAATTACACCGTCTGTTCCTTCATAACATACATTCCTTTACCGTTACAGCCGGATAATGGCAAAAGAAGAAATGGGGTGGAACACAGGATGGGACCAGTAAGTTCAGCGATCTGGATCAAGCAGTTGTCTAGACGCTGAAGTGATTAGCTGTAACAAAAAAGATACAAGTGAAAGTTCCCAAGTAACACCTTGGATTACTATAAAAACTAATAATCGCGTCTTAACAAATGTTTCACCAATGTAATAAGCTTTTTAGAGCGACTATATAAATTCGTTTTCAAAAGTAGTAGATGTAAATTCTTGACGACTGGCGAATTCATTATCAGCATTACTGACATTTCCCATCATTCTTAGCCCCGCTTTCTAGCTAATACCGATGTTATCATACTCGTTAATGTGCGCACTTTGTTTACTCGGCAAACAATATGGCAAAAAAAACTTTTCAAAAAAGAAAACTCGTAATACGCTATACATCCATGGTCCGCGTCGTTTGAATGCTATAAAAGTCAAACATATATTATAAGGTCGCTAAAAAATAATTTCGGTCGCTTGTGCGGCTCTTGCAAATGTTGTAAAGAAATTTTTGTTCAATGCTTGGTATCTTTGGAAAGAACACTTCAATGAGGCTTGAAATGTCAAATTGGGGTAAAAATTTTCTTCCAATGAAAGAAATCCGCAAATCTGCAGAAATGTGAGAAACCCCAATTTTTTCATCGTGCACAAATGCGAGAATATTTTTTTGATCGAAAAGTTCCAAAACGGCAGATCACATTTTCCTTGTTATATTGCCAAATAGACGAAATTTTGTATGTATCCCTTGATTCAATTGGCTTGGCTCCTGGAAGGCGGGACATTGTGACCTAATTAAGGGCGCCTACAGTCTGCGTCTCTCCCGCGCTCGTGCTCTTTGATCATTACATAGCCTTAATCAGGTCACGAAGCCCCGCCTTCCAGGAGCCAAGCCAGTTGAATCAAAGAGTGTTCAAGTTTTAAATTACTCACCTCTACGTCCATGACAGCATAAAACTGAGCTCTTAGACATTTAGCCATATTGAAGCGTAACTGTCTTAACTAATATTAGAAAATTCCGACTAGTTGACATGTAAAAGTAGAAAAGCTTCAAAAGCTCCTCTCAAATATTGTGGTAAACAAAAAGAAAAGTTTTTATGTCAAACAAACTTATTTTTTAGCCAAACTGATATTACGCTCTCAATATAGCCCTCGTAATTCGATATTTGTAGGAAAATCCATTTTCATACTAATCCTAATTTCGTGATTGCACACCCATTCTAATACAAGAAGATGTGCATTAGATGCTAATTGGGTTGAATTTTTTTTTGTGAAAATGTTACGAGTCTAATTGATGAGATTGTATTGTGCTATTTTGACTAATTGTATTGCGAATGCTTTCCTGTCATAACGCTCCAATGTCTCTTTACGTCTTTCCTTTTCTGTGTTTCCATTCCGCTAGTTGTCAGAAGAACATCACCACAAAACTGGACCCATTAAGAATAAGCAACCGTAAAGAACATTTCAAGAACAATTGCTGCGCCCGTACGCGGCAACATTCGCCAATGCAAATTAAGCTAATTCAAATGAAATTTCGTCGAGAAAAAAGTGAGTTTCGATTTTGGTCAAGGATAGAGGAGAAAAATGAAGTGCACTAGTAGACTTCAACAAATATTAGTTTTGACGATCTGTACCTGTGAGCCTAAAGAATTAATATTAGAAACCAAAAAAAAACGGGTGCAACTCATACAGACTGAATTTAATTTGCTCGCCAAAAGATTCTTGGTTTCTCTGAACATAAACTACTCTATAAGTTCAGGATCTAGTGCTTATGAAATGTTTATGTGCATATACTGGTTTATTGGAATGGTGCAAAAGTTCGTGCGCACAACTTTTGCAAAAACATAACTTCTTGCTCTCTCAAGGGAATGCCCAGGCTCAATTCCGCTAAGTAAAGGAAACTTTCTTTGTGATAGCGGGGTTTGTTGCTAATAAGGGGTTGCTATTGAGATGAGAGCAGGAGGTTAAATCACCTTAAAGGCACCGTCCACCCATATTCCAAATCTCTGTGTTTTGATCGTTCCGGGACCTTCTCATGTCCCTAATCCCGAATATGAAGTTCAGAATCCGCGAAAACCCCGACAATCCCCGTTTAGGAGAACCCGCAGGTCGGCTTTCCGGAACGGTGATTGGCTGGACAGCACGGATGGGCGGGCAAGAATGGGGAGGGCGGTACCGTCCGGGGGTCCTCGTGCATTTTCGTCATTCTGGAGCGATTTTCTCGCTTAAGAAGCGACATTTCGCGCCGCGACTTGGGCATTGGCTTGTAAGACCCTCAGCTTAGGATGGACGGTGCCTTTGTCGGTCATTTTGACTTATTTTGCTGAAAATCTGGAACTTGCGATGAAATTCGGAGCGAACGGTAAAGTAAGTCTTTTGATGCACCTTTTTCAACAGTGCAGATTCATGATGTTCATGTTAAGCAATACAAAACAACAAAATTGATCGCTTTCTCCCTTTTTTCAAAGCTCATAGCTCTTCACAGGAATGCTCATTTGATATAAACTCTACACAGCTGGAAAAGGTCCAAAAGGCTTAAGTGACCTGTTCGGAATTTTATCATAAGTCAGATTTTTAGCAACTTACTTCAAAGTGATCGAAGTTGAAGTTGACCGATTTGATCTCTCGCTTTCATCTCAAAGGTTACCACTAACGTAAGAGAGCAGCAAGGCACTTACGCACGACATCAAACTATTAGGTTGTTCCAAAAGTACACTCCTATTTAGATAAATTGAGTTGTTTTGGTTTCACTAAGAGAATAAATGTACCTTTCGATAGAGCTGAACAAGCTCTGTAATAGGACCATCAAAATCCACCTAACTCGTAATTTAGGTAAAATTTGAAGCCTAAAATCAAAATTCAACTACCCAAAATGGATCTCCTTCCAGAAATTCCTACGGACTTGAGAAACAAAGATGCTTCGAAAATGCCAAAATGCCGCATTTTTCGGTTTTTTAATGTAAAGCTTGGTACTTCTCGATAAGAGCACATATAGGGGTAAAGTTTTGAGATTATACTTAGTAAGGCTTGTAGTATATATACTTAGTAAGGCTTGTAGTATACAATGACATATGTGGGAGGGTCCAGGGGCAGTCTGCCATTTCTGGATTGTCTTTTTTTTTGCTTTCTATGCGCAAAAAAATCCAGTAAAGGCATATTTGAGATACTACTATCTGCTGTATAGTGAAAAGGTTGGAGGTTAGTAGGATTTTTCCTCGCAAAAATCCAATTTTTATAACAAAATTTTTCTCGATTTTGTTTCAAACTTTACATGTAATGCGACTTGTGCGGATCCTTGTTGATCGTTTTGCAGAGCTTGATCTGCTCTATCGAATGATGCCCTAAGTGTAGTAGGAAAACAAAAACAGCTTGAGTTATTCAAAAAATTACTCTATTTTTGGAACAACCTCATAATATTTTCATCACATAGCAATGCCTCCAAAACAACTCAAAGCAGCAGATAGACCAACCTTTAATTTTTTTGATCTCAGTTTTAAATTAGTTGAATTATCCTTAGGTTCAGGCAAAAGCTAAATTCTATAACCTCACTGTTTTGCCCGATTAAGTTTTTAAAACTACAAGAGGTGGCAAATTAGTCATTCTTTTCAACTTTTCCCTTCTGTAGCAACAGATGGAGGGAATAGGAATGTGCTTGCTTCAGGCATGTGATTTTGACTCAGCTTTTTTATGCGACTTTTCAAAATTCTCTAGCCACCTAGTTTAATGTACGGTCGTAAATGATATTGTAATGAAAATGCACTGATAAACATAAGATGATTCAAGATTTATTTATGTAGATTGCGGCTAATATGTGACCTGTCAAAAAGACCGTTGGTTTGCAAAAGGTCCGATGAATCTTTGAAATCTCATTTCTCTTCTGCGATGAGCTGACACTTACAAAGCAATTGATCAAGTCGTAAAAGAATAATACAAATGAATTTTGTAACATATACTACTTTAATCTTTCCACAACAAGATGTTGTTGAGCCCCTGGTATGAACATTTATAAAACACCCAAATCTGAAATTAATGTAATTTTCTTTTCATGTTTAGGTTACACTACAAATTCACTTGCAGAAAATTTGAGCTTTACATGCGAGTTTCGCCAGTATTTATTTATTTATTTATTTATTTATTTATTCATTTATTTATTATTTATTCTATCTGATCAAACAATCTTTGACTTTTTTAAATAGAAAGCAATAAATGTCTTCAATTCAAGCTCATGCTGGTTTTTTTTTTGAATTTTTATTTCATTTTCAATGAACCTGAACTATTCAAACAGACAAAACAATTGTGCATGTTGAGAATATTGAGGACAGTATTGCCTTAGAAGAAGAGGTCCAACTCGTCATCTGCGAAAGATCTGACGTTTTGTTGCCTAAAAAAGCAAAAAAATTTTACACTACGTCAACTAAACCTTTCTTACCTTCTGAAGGGAATATCATTAAGCTTAGGAATGCCACCAACGACTCCAGATTCAATGCCACATTCGTCTACTCCCCTCAAGATGCGGAAATAACCTGAAAAAAATTTAGGGCTGGTTTGTAACAACCGGTAATAGGAGAAATGTTTACCATTCTCTCCCCAGTCTTCATTCCAGCTGTTGGCAATTAGCCAATAGGGCATACCCTGATCCACACCCCATCCAATCATTTTCACAGCATGTCCTCCACCGAGTCTTCCGCCAGTATGCTGAAATTTCAGCATGAGTTAAATTACACAGCTAGCATCCTTGATATATATCAATCGCTAAATTCTTCGAGCAGCACAAAAGTGTCCCTTTTGCACCATTACAGTATCCCATCTATCATACACCTTACTGATAGTCAACTACTAGTCTTTGTGTTGATGTCTTCTGTAGCGCTGATTGTTCCACATTCTTCCTTTGAAGGAACTTCAGGCGTCACGAGTCCGCGCGGAGTCTTTACTGTGGTACTGCATAACGGTGCAAAAGTGCCACGCCCTTACAGATTCTATCAGCAATGCGCATGAGTTATTTTCGTAATAGAAGTGTCTTATATTGCTAATTTGTTATCTACAGTGTTTTGATATTTTCGCTGAATTTTTTGTAGCGCAGGGGTGTATTAAGTCTTTAACCTAAACAGATTTCATTTCATCATTCTTCATTTTCTTTCTTTTTTGTCTTTCACTAACTTGGTGTACTTTGAACTAAAAGTATCATAATGACTTACCACATAGACACCTCCAGCATAATTTAGGAAATCCTCGTAGACTTCAAAGGCTACTTCAACTGGTCCATGAGTCATGATCTCTTTTTGTATGGCTTCAACATTGTCTTTCACTCCGTACGCGGTTTTACCTAAATATTCGACAATCAGAGGCTTATAGATCCTTGGCCAACTTACCGTAGTACTTGTCAGCAGTGTAACTTCTGTCTTTGTAAGAAGGATCACAGGTATGCTCGCATTTTGGAGTCGGGAACAGATCGTGTTTGCATGGATCGTAGTGTGTCTTGTTGGAGTGATGTTCACATGGAGGGAATGGATAGGGCTAAACATCAAAATCTGTTTCTTTCAAAAAATCCGCACACATATTACGGAAGAAGAAATAAGATCGTCCCGAGCGCGAGCTGCACGCAGCAACGGTGCGGAGATGCCTCTGAGTTGCAAACCGCGCTGCAGCCGCGCCGCTTTAATGATGCGACCTCAGCATTTTTTTACGTCGTGGTGCTTATTTCCGGCGTTAAAACCGTCTGATTCTTTTTGGATTCGAAATACAGCTTTTCGCAACGGTTTTGAAAAGATGTTATTGTGGTGCAGCTACACAAATCTCCTAATGAAGCCTAACAACATAACAACGTTTATCAACTGAGGAAAAAATTCTCTATACCTTGCAGCCAGCGTGTGTTGTGTAGTTAGATCCCGTTACAATACCGCTCTTGGTCCAGTACTTCCAAGCCTGATATGGATCACCACCGTTGCATCTGTAAGGTTAAAAATAAACAAGTTTTCCTTGAAAATAACTTTCAAGTTAACTTACCCGAATCCGCAGGACCTGCAGCAGCTCAAAAGATCATCGGCGGATAGTGTAACCTAAATAAATCTCATTAGTTGACCGTTGTGAATTTTGGCATCGTAAATATACCTGCGTCTTGCCATTTGATGCTATGCAGATACGATCAGACATGGCCTCTACTGCTCCAAATGCCCAGCATGATCCTTAATGGAAGAAAAAACTAAGTCGTCGTTTATATAAATGCAAGATGCCCACTAGCCACATTGTAATTTCAAAGAAGGAAATAGAATCTAAAAAAAACTTCATTTTCCAGCAAACATTGCTCCTATCAAGTTGAAAAAATTATTTGATTTTTGATTCTACCTACAGATTCTATAAAAAATAATCTTTTGATTTTACTCATGAGATTTGGAAAAGGGAAAGCTCCGATGGAACAAACAATGTGGAAAAAATTTTTCTAACTATTTACAAACAAAGCGAAATTATCTCCAAGTTTCACTGTCCGTGAAAATATTCACAACAAATTCTCCTCAATTTCATGCCTACTATTTTTTTCAAACACCGCTGTGCGGTTCCCTTGGCTTTGTCAAATATGTCTTTGTCATTTAAAATATAATGGCCATTCATTACAATCTAAGTCGCTACTTACCACAGCTAGATTGGTCACGAATGTTCTTTATAGATTCACACATTGGCCATTGTTCTCGAGAATCGAATGTCTCCGGAATATCAATGTCCAAATCTTTAGTGTGGGATAAATGTTGCTTTGCCTGGAAGGACCTTGTTGTTTCTGATAGTCTACAGTTTAGTTTTTTCGCTTACCTCGACAGACAATCGAACATGATTGACGCCCATCAAACCCCATTTAGTGCGATCAGGGTAAGCGTCAAAGCGATGATGCTTCTTTGCCTAAAAATTGTCTTAAAAATTCTGTTAACAGCTCAGTCTTCCTAGTGTTACCTTCCACAGAGTCTGCTTTTGGTTCACATAATCAATCAGATCCTTGCCTGTGAGTTCTTCGGCTTCTTTTGAAATTTGTCGGTTACGGAATGCTTCTGGAAGTTGTTTTTGGTAGCTTGCTGACTGCGTTTTGCTGACTTCCGCACTATGGGAATCGAACCACGTATACCAATGATAACCTATCATATATGTG
Source organism: Cylicocyclus nassatus (assembly GCA_958299035.1). Lineage (NCBI taxonomy): Eukaryota > Metazoa > Nematoda > Chromadorea > Rhabditida > Strongylidae > Cylicocyclus > Cylicocyclus nassatus. The sequence goes on from CATQJL010000112.1 coordinate 68,202,202, forward strand.
TGTGTACCAATCAGTGCCTGCTGGAGACAAAGCTCAGCAAAATTGTAGAGCCGTTATCTAAGTTTTGGCGACCCTCCAAAAGTTCATTGATAAGAATTCGGAGTCAAAAGGTCAAAGCTATCAATAAATGGTACGAGTTACTCTACTTTAGAACTTTTATGTCTTTTTTTTCTTGAAGGGGCACATAGGATTTCACGCAAACGGAATCCATAGCTCAGTAAATTTTGCTAGTAATATGTGCAATCGCACAATGAAGTTGGTTACAACTTGGAATTTTGTGGGCCAGAAGCACAAGGAAATAAACAGCTGGAGCTACTTGGAAGTTAGCAGGAAAGTAACCTCTGCCATTTTTTTGAATGGCTAATGCATCGAAAGCAGGGCTCGGCACGAGGTGGCTAGTTTAAAATACAAAAAACGAAGTCCCACTTGAATTTTGCTGATTTTTACGAAGTCCCCTTTGACTCCAGACCGAAATCACTAAAAATCCTCCAAAAAAGGAAATGTCGACTAAAAAAGGTCGACGTCGCAAATTTTGTGTAATTTCGGCCACAAAAACGAAACTCCCTTTGCTTTCCGTCCCAAAAACGATATCCAGCTTGCTTGTAAGTCACCAGTGCCGAGCCCTAATCGAAATCGTGATAAGCTTCGGCAAGAAAGCAAACCTCTGAAATTCAAATTTCCCGCGTCCGTGCGTCCATGTGCAGTTGCACATAATACTAACAGCAACCAATGGACTATGTGATTAGTAAGAAGTGAGATACGCAAGTGACCATTGGGTCTCAAAATTAGCAGGATAGATTCAAAAAGTTATCCAGAATAATTACTTGTTTTTAAGACTGTCAGCTGCGTTTTTGTGTAGCTTTCTAAGTCAACTTATGGCATTTTTAAAAAATACTATGCTTCCATAGTCTATCGTATCTTATCTTCAAATGCAGGGCTCAGCCCCGATGGCACCGGGTAAAGCTGGATATCGTTTTTGGGACAAGAAGCAAAAGGGATATCGTTTTTGTGACCGAAATGACACGAAAACTACGGCGTTTTTTTTGTCGACGTTTCGTTTATAGGGTTTTTCACGTTTAGGGTTTAAGGTCAAAGGGAACTTCGTAAAATTTAGCGAAAGTCAAGGGGCGTTTTGGAATTTCACTGGTGCCGGCTCCTGCCGAGCACTGCTCAAATGCGACTTTTTGAGCACGCAAAGAACTTAACATCTAGAGTCATTCTGAATATTGAACACTTATCAATTGTGCCAATTTGACCGAAATATCATTGATGTAATCGCTTTTGATTATGAGTCCGCCATTTCACTTCTTTGAGTCTTTTCTTGCCAAGCTTGATCTCCTGAGCTCCCCTTTATGAAAAGAATTATAAAGCCCTTTTCTTATCTCTCCACCTTCAGTCACAGAAGCCAGAAACACTTATCAGTGCAAGTACAAATGGTTCTATTTGCAGAACGCATGTGACTGCGGACAACTTACCTAGGGTCGAATGTCTAATTCTCTGTGGTGGGTTCTGATCATCTGCCTCCCAGTATGATTCAGCATCGATTACAATTCGAGTGTGGGCGAGGGCGAAGGAAGAAAAAATCGCGATAACCTGAAATTAATAGATAGGACTAGAAAATTTTCAGTCATTTTTCATTGAAAAAACAGGTAGTAGTAGGCAGTAAAATTACTTTAGCGAAAAATAGTTGAAACACTTTTACAAAAAGTAAAAAAAAAAGAAGAAGGGATTGTGCGACAGGCCCTGCTTTCAAAATCCTTTTTTATTCTGGGGAAAGGAACGAAACAGAGTGTTCAAAAACTTTTTCCCTCTCTTATTTTCTGAGTCGGTTTTGGAACCATTATCAACCAACAAAAGCTGAGCCCCTAAGAAAACAGCAATGATTATTTTCGGCGCCAAAATCCCTCAAAAAATCAAAATTAAGATGCTTACCGCAATCAATCCAGACAAGGAATTATTCTGACGTAAAGACGCCATCAATGTGAAAGGCAGCAATCAGCGAGTGTGTGTTGACAGGTGAGTCTTTATATTGGGTTGCCTTTATCAGAGGCGACGGTCAGTGTTTTTGGATAAGAAAACGATGACCTCTTTGCGGCGCTGCTGATGATTCGCGAGCGACAGAACAAATGTCAACGGGACGAGCAGTGAGAGTGATTTGGCAGAAAATGATCGTGACACTATGATAAATGTCTAAGGACTAGATCTTAGGACTTGATCGGGTCCTGATCAGCAACATTACTATATATCAGTGAATATAATGTCCATCATTATACGCACAATTACAATTTAGTATACTTAATTGCTCCTCCAAAAAATCCTCTTTTCCTGAGTCCTACAATTTCTTTTGTCATTTGCTCTATGCTCGAACGTAATGTTTTTTTTTTGTTGAAAAGACGCAGAGACAGAGCGCCATTGCGGACGCTGCCGGCGTCTCTCCAGTCACACGTTCTCTCATTTGCCTTACCGTCTGCTGCCTCCTCCAACTCGAACTGTCTCATCGGACGCATCAATGGGCAATCTATTCGTCCCTGATACGACTCGTTTATACATAGTGCCGTTATGCAATGTCTTTTTTTACTAAAAAAGACCCATGCAAAATCATTGAAATCAAATATGTATCATAAATTTTCAGATGGATTACCGGATAGAAGATCGCATACAAATGCGTGCCTCTTTACGGGATGGTTTTTTTGTTGAATAACGATGTTGACCGCTATTCTCGTCGTCTTATCTTGAGTAAAATGATATAAATTATTGCATGGTTTTGCTGAGAATTCGTGGAGATCTCCTACCGAAACCAAGCCTGACTGTCTATGACATTTCTTCTCTGGTCGTCTGCGCCTCCGTCTCTTGCGTGCTGCCTCTTATGGGATATTTGATTCTCTGTGGTACCCATTTCTCGCTTGAAGAGCACTCACAGAAAATAATATATCATCTTGTGGCTCGACAATGTGGATAGCTTGGCTTTTAGAGCAAAATTCAAAAAGCAGTATTTCTAGAATGGTTTTTTGTACATTCTTCAGATAGTGCTCTTCCTTATGATGCAAACATCATAAACATCGCCAAACATTCTTTGATCTTGATAAAATTCAAAAGGGGTAAAAGCGCATTTTCCCTCATTAGCGCTATTTTAGGGGTTCGCTATCTTTTGTTCCTGTGCTTTAGGTATTCTTGTTTGAAACAGATAAAGACAGCAATGCAGGCAGCGCTAAAAGCAGGAGAGACTAACAAAAAATGAAGGAAAAAGAAGCAACAAAAGTATGTAGGCTCCATTTGGCGTCTAAGTATAACCCTACAAAAAATTTCTATTTTCTGATCGACTTGATTGGAATGTTAAGACAGAAGATCAGTATTGCAAGACATCTTTGTAAAATCAAATATCAAACAATCATGCCCTGGGCTTGTCTCTGGACTATCCAACGCATAATTTTACTTATTTATTTCTGCTCTCCAAAGTTATTTGTGACAATTTTCAGTGCTCTAGTAAACAATTGTAGGGGGAGGGGGGGGGGGGGAAGAAAGAAGGTTGGTAAAAAATCTCAAAAAACTGGGCCCACTTTGTTCAGACAAGCTCTCAAGCCCGCCTATTTTCGATTGTAGGTCTGGGTATAGCTTCCACAAAAGAATTTTTACCCTCAAATTGCCTTTTTCGTGGCAGCCATGCAGAGCTAGATTTGTTTCTGGCTTTTTGAAGAATAAGGATAATGTCGCGACAAAAACGGAAGGACAAGAAAGAAGCATTATGAGAAAGAGCAAGTGGTAACATTGGGGAAAAGGTCGGGAATTTTGATGTTCAAGATAGATACAAAAGATTTCCTGACAATGCTCAAATCTATTATGAACAAAGAGGAATAATACTACGTTTGCTAGAAAACAAGTTCAATCGTTTTTGACGCTTTGTAGAAATGTTACAAAACCATTTATATATGAATGTATGGTTAGAAATTATCGATGACGAAATGGTTCAGAAAATAAAAGAAGTTGGTTTTTTTTCACCATATTTCCAAAAAATCAAGTTCCAAAAAACGAAATGAAGCTGTTTGTAAAATGTAGATTTGCTACATCCAAAAAATAATCAGTATCCGACCATTTTCTTGAATAGATGGTCAAATTCACGCGTTTTAGATTGCCCAAAAACTGACTTACACGCGCAAATACCTAAAAACTTCACATTTTTTAGCTGCATAAATTTGCATCTGATTACAGTCTCCATGGTGGTTTGCCATGTAGCCAAAAGTTGAATGTACTCAATCAGCATTACTCTTTGCACTCACTACGGGGTAGCGAAACTCGGAAATTCAAAAAGAATGATTTTTCAGAAGGTTAGCCATGTAAGGGCATAACTGTCATTTGTTGACGACAGAAAATTTTGAGTATTCGATATGTAAGATTAGATGGATGAAGCTACTCCTGAAAAAAAGTCCCTGCCAATTAGCTGCTAATCGAATTATTGTAGAGCATCGAATTTGCATGTCGAAACGAGCTTATTTATTAGCCAACTCAATATTTTCAACATTTTTCAACGACTTTCTGAGAACTAATTTGACGTTTTCCATCTTGTCTTATATATAAAGCTGAATGTCTGTTTGTATGTCTGTATGTCTGTCTGTATGTCTGTCTGTATGTCTGTATGTACGTATGTTCCGAATAGAAAATTCCATTTCTGAACCGATCGGGACCAAACTTGGCACACATACACTTTGGGCCCCGGCGAGTGTCATAGGCTACTTTTCGTCATCGATCGATATCGATTTTATCGATTTTTATCGATTTTTTTGCTGAGTTCACCTACGGGGCTGGGAGTTGGCACAGGGGGGTAATCGAGCATGGGGATTCCGAATACAATATTGGTTTTCAGGATTATCGATTACTTTTATCGATTTTATCGATTTTTTTGCAAAGTTTGAGCTACGGGGGTGGGAGTTGGCACAGGGGGGTAATCGAGCATGGGGATTCCGAATACAATATTGGTTTTCAGGATTATCGATTACTTTTATCGATTTTATCGATTTTTTTGCAAAGTTTGAGCTACGGGGCTGAGAGTTCGCACAGGGGGGTAGTCGAGCATGGGGATTCCGAATACAATATTGGTTTTCGGGATTATCGGTTACTTTTATCGATTTTATCGATTTTTTTGCAAAGTTTGAGCTAGGGGGCTGGGAGTTGGCGCAGGGGGGTAATCGAGCATGCTGATCATCCCCAAGGGGGGTGATCAGCATGCTCGATTACACCCCTGTGCCAAATTCCAGCCCCCTAGCTCAAATTTTCAAAAAATCGATAAAATCGATAAAAGTAATGGACGATCTTGAAAACTAATATTGTATTCGTAATCTGCATGCTCGATTACTCCCCTGTGCAAACTCCCAGCCCCGCAGGTCAAACTTTACAAAAAAAATCGATAAAATCGATAAAAGTAATGGACGATCCTGAAAACTAATATTGTGTTCGTAATCAGCATGCTCGATTACCCCCCTGTGCAAACTCCCAGCCCCGCAGGTCAAAATTTACAAAAAAATCGATAAAATCAATAAAAGTAATCGATAATTCTGAAAACTAATATTGTGTTCGGAATCCCCATGCTCACTTCCCCCCTGTGCCAACTCCTAGCCCTGTAGGTGAACTCTGCAAAAAAGATCGATAAAAATCGGTATAATCGACATCGATCGATAACGAAAAGTGGACTGTGACACCCGCCGGGGCCCGAAGTGTATGTGTGCAAAGTTTGGTCCGGATCGGTTCAGAAATGGAATTTTCTATTTGGAACATACGTACACGGGTCTAGCTGGCAGGCCCGGCGGAGCCGGGCAAGCCAGCTAGTGTCTTATAAAAAGGACTGAGATCTAAGTGAAGATGATATCTCAATTTGCCAGAATTCTAATCTAATTTAGTGCAAAACAGATCTCTTGGTATGTCAGCCTGCTAAGAAATAAGATGAAAGAACACCCCTAACGAGGTTTTTTTCGCAGCAACCTAGACTTTCCAAATTTTGGACGCAATGGGCCCCTTCTTACTCTGCTCCTCACTCTCGATCTTCTTGGATCCTACTACGATTACCATCCCCTTGAGTATTCTACTTATCGTCCTAAGTAGCCTAATTGTTCGGCGCTAGGCAGCTGCAATGCTCAAGAGTTCCCTTTTTCACAAAAATGACCGTTGCTCATCAAATTTGCTTTCAGAGGCTAATAGTACGAAATTCTATTCTCTGCGGCGTAAACGAGACTTCATGCCCTAAAGTCTAGTGCAAGAACGTATTTTTACGTTACGCAAGGTTTTGCAGCTGAATTTTTTTACGCTACTATTTCGCTGATTTGTGCAATCTCTCCTTGCTACTGCGACCAAGAATTTTGCAATTTATCACAGACACTGTTCCGCACTTTTGGTTTCAGCTGTCGAATTACAGTTGAGTGAATGTCAGTGAATAGTGCCCTTGCGCCTGAACAAATAACTACGCCTGTAATGCCGGCAGTGCGCGTGACGCCGGCATTTCAGAAGAAGCTATTTGTTCACGCGCAATATTTGCCGCACATTCTCGACACCGCAATGACACTATATTTACCGATAAATATAGATACTAATACACCTGCTGCCGTTGCTTTGCAAAAATTGCGTACGTGAAAATCTTATCATGAGCAATTGGTTTATTTGAATCAGAAACATTCGAGTGTTAATTGCCCTTTCGGTTCCAGTAGAATTCTTTTCCTCAAAGAACAGTCCTTTCGACTGAACCATATAGCTTCGGGACACACCAACCAATGGTAGCAGTTCATCTTAAGGGCCAGGCATACTTCACGCGATTTCAGTCGCGACGCGATTTGGCAATTTGCCAGAAGTCTTCAGATTAAACACTAGCAAACTGCACATGCACAGTGTTTATAACTTACGAGGATTGATAAAATGCCCCATCTTCTGTATATTTGAAATGTGCTTATAGTGAGTTATGGACAGTTAGAATATTGCCAAATCGTGTCGCGACTGAAATCGCGTGAAGTATACCCGGCCCTTTACGCTGTGCCATTGGATCGCGGTTGTCCCACACGATCCCGTTTTGGAGACAAGACAACCTATAAGCTGTGACCGACGATGTGACCGGATTTTTGTCACCTAAACTTCGCTCTAATAAGCAGTTCATTTTCCAATTCGGTAGATGTCTCTGTATAAAGCGCAAACATAAAAAACTTTACACAACAAACCAACAACCATTTGATTGCACACTCACGCAGTATACCGTCGCTTACAGATACATGTGACAATAACTGACGTGCATAAATATTTCAACTATCACTTATCACAGTAAAAATGGATAGAAATCTTTAACAATAAAGATTCGAGGGGACTGAGTGAAAGAGGACAAACCCATACATACGAAAAAATATACAATGTGTGAAGAGCGCTTATTAATGCCTCGTCTACGCACAAACGAACTTACGGCGAAAGCAAGGCGCGAGGCAAAGGGTGAAAAAAGCAAGTACAGTACATCTATACCCTAACTAGCAACTATTACATGCATATGTGATAAAACCACAGGTAGAAAGTAAATACAAGTATCTGAGCGGATAGACACCATTAGGCACTGTAAAGACATGGCCATTCTCGTTACAATTCATCATATCCTCGATGTTGTGGTATCAACTCCTTTCTAAACTCTCCTACTTCGTAGATACTTGATGAGTACCGTCCCAAGCTTTGGAATAGTGACACTACTTCGTTCCTGAAAGTGATGTACCGTCGATTTTGACGAGTTTTACTACATCTTTTCTTCCCAGAATGTGTTTGAGCGCCTTAGTCTCAAATTCAAGGAGATACACTTTCTTACTGAACGAGAGTGTCATAACGTCCGCTTGCGCGGCACAAAGCCGACCGGGAGGAAGTGATACACACCAGTAATCGATACTGAACTACAAAACTGTGCACCTCACATTCTGAACCGATCCCTACCAAAAAAGAAACCCCCCAAAAAGGAACTAAAGGAACAATAATGCCAAAAAGCTGCGCCTACTAATCCTCACACTGTAGGCGATAGCATGTACAAAAAAAACTAGGAGGCAGAGCTGGTCTTGATGGCAGTAAGCTAGCTTAGACACAAAAGAACTCAATAGCGATGTGGGTAGCAAATTCAAACATAAAAAGATATGAAAAAAACGTCTGCTCAAGCAAAAACTTACCTAGTTAACTGGAATGGAGGAGCTGTGGAACCGCCATGCCCATTCAAATGATGAGAATAAGGAAGGTCAGAGAAGAGAATTTTCAGTGCTGTGCCCATTCCGTGGATTTGCACCTGAAAGAAACACACATTTTTGAATTTTCGAGAAAAACACATCGGAAAAGATTATTCTATTAGCAACTTACTTTTCCCCATAATCGGCATTTGTCACACCCGACGCAGTCCATGATTCGGGATATGTTGAGGAAATGTGATCTGAACTCTTCCCGAAGTTCCCTGGCATGTGATTCGATACCCTGGAGCGAAGTAATAGAGAAAAAAGTAAGCTGATCGACTTCAAAAGATACACATGGTTACAAAAATTCTTGAGAGCTAACTTCATGATGGCGCGGAAAAATTTACACATAAGGTAACGTGATAGCGGCTAAGACGTACCGTAAAAAGTTCATGCTCATCATATTGATCAGGGAACTGTTTGATGATATCCAGCAGCTCGTCGATAGCTGCTCGGGTTTCTATATCCTCCTGAAAAATAAACTCGTTATTCTCAAATAGTTTCTAGATGCTTTTGTGGTTTTCCAGAACCTTCTACAAAGAATAGCTTCATGAACGATTGAAAATAAAGAGCTATTAACCCTGTGTCAACATGAATCTTTTGTTCGAAAAAATTACTAAGGCGCCAGGTAAACATCTGAGCTGAGTGTTGCGCAATTTGTGAAAAAAAAATTGATTTGCTCTCCTGTTTCGCTTACGTTCCTGCTTGCCATGAAGCTTCAAACGAAACTAGGAAGAAAAAAAAAACAGAAATAGGCAAGAGAAAAAGAAGCTGTACAGAGCCTCATACAATCGCCAAGATTGTTACTTACCTTCTCATTTCCAGTGTAGAACAGTTCGTTCTGCAAGTATGGCCCAACCTTCAACAGAGCGCGTAGTTCCAGTAAAAACACGAAATAAACATTCTTCAATCTAGAAAAATGCTGCTGTTAAACCCATGTGAGAATAGGAAGACAGTAGTCAAATAAGTAGTTATATGCGATTTATCAGTAGGTGAAATCGTGCTCCATTTTTCGCATGCACTTCTACATTGGCCAGGAAGTCTCAAAAAGAAATTTGTTTTAATGTTTTGCTTTGAACCCTTTATAAGCATGAAGATAAATAGCAAGAAAAGTTGTAGATAACAGATAACACAGAAGTAGCCTGATAGGCTCCAGAATCGCAATTATAACTACGAAGCTAAAAAACAAGAAAGAAGTATATTTACCGCTGGGGCCCCTCCCAACTCCATTTGGTGCCAAATCGACCAGCGAACATTTCCGTATTGCGGAACCATGTTCCTACTCCAAATCCACCAGGAGCTAAATCATTAGGCTAAGGATACCAAACGTAGAATGAGATCAACTTATTAACTTACGCTGCTTATAATTGTACGCAGCTATTGATATGGTGATGGCGGAATGGAACCCGGATATCAGCCGATAAAACACTCGTTTTTCTAGGCAAAGTCCTGAAGTAAACTCTTAGTTCCGATAAAGCAAAATGCACACTGAACACATACCCTCGTGGTATACAGAAGACCCAATCAAGCAGAGAAACAAAAAAGAGGAAATCACTCAAAGGTCATAAGAGTTGAATTACAGCATCTACGGTTCGCCCCGGATACCAACTATAAGCATAGATAAAAGTTTGAAAAAACGGAAATGTCCCGTTAGCTATCACTGCTCCTTCGGAGTGATTTTTGTTAAAATCTAATTGATTTATACGTGAATGGTTCTTAGAAGCATCAATTTTGTGATCTGGAATTGCTGTACAATTTCTATGAACGACTTGGAGTTCATAAAATAGAATTATTGAAGGACTCGAATGACAGAAAAAAATCAAAACCAAAAAATCTAACTTCTACCATACGTCAAATTTTTCCTACCCCTAAGTATGCAATCTCAGTACGATTGATGATCCACTTTGAAGCCCCTGTTTCCCGTAGAAACCTTAGCCGCAAAGACTTTGTATAGCAACGCAACCGACTAAGAAAAAGAGCGTTTTGGAATGCAACTCGTACATAACAGATCAATCTGTGTCAGCGAAAAGATGGGAGGTGAAGGCAATGATGAACTGTCTTCAGTCATTCTCCTGTTTTCGATGGTGCCTACTGATCTGCTAAGATGCAAAAGTATCAGAGTAATTAGCGCGGTCGTAAGCATGTTGCAAAATTTTCGTAACGTAGGTTACATGCAAGCCACGATGCACGACAAAAAAAAATGAAAAGGCTCCCAGGTACCCAGAAACATGCATGGTCGTGGTCACTTAAGCACCAGAATGGTAGTGAACCGAAATCAGAGACATTGACTTTAGAAACTCTAATTTCAGAAATTTTGAGCGAACATCAAAGAAAACATTCCCACACGCAACTGCAGCCACGGTGGAGTACATAAAAGAATAGCTGTAAAGCGAGAACTTAGGCGGCCCGTTTGTTATAGCTAATTGAATGCTAGGTGCCCAAATTTGCACCTTCAAAAAAGAATTCTCAATTCTTATCATAATATCAAGCCAAAGGAGATGAAGTGAAAGCTTTCAAGAAATATCTTAGTTTATCTTCAATAAGATAGAGTTTGTTTTCGAAATCATGCACAAGCCTGCGTAATGACATATCAAATAGAACTGGTTGATAATATGGTGAAAAATCTAGAAAACTGATTATCGAAACATGATATCTGCACTCTCAGACTGCTTCATCCACTTTTGCAAGTAAACAACTCTCTCCGCTTATGACTGTAAATATCGCAAAGTGAAAGGTAGACAGAAAATAATGACAGAGACCCATAGTCAAGCACACAATCCCAAAAAGATAAGCATAAGAAGAAAAATGTAAAAAAGAAATAAAATCACACCACCGTACAAACCCACACATCCAGTACTGAGCTATCCAAAAGATGTTAACATACCTTCTGCAAATACTACTTTGAATTAACACTGATATGAAGCAATATAAACAAGCATGGTAAGTACATAGAAAGCAGTTCATAGAGAAAAGACTTGAACTTTTCAAAATGAAAGACAGGCGACGGACGTGGGAAAGTTAACAGTGAAGATGATGAAGAACTGAACTTACCAAAATTATTCGGATTGGCAAGGAAGTTCTTGTCAAATTTCATATCGGGCCTAAAAAAGCTTCGCAACGGTACTCCACAAAGTGTGCAAACACTCACTTGAAGCAATTTTCTTGATAGATACTCTTCCACACTCTTATTGCAGAATCGCCCGAGTATCCTGTATATCGCTCGGGGTTTTTCGACAAGTCAACATAATGCATTGCGGTGGAATCTTCGGCTAAACATAAAGACTAGCTATGCTTACGAGCACCCAATTAGAATAGCGGAGATTCACGAAGCCGCGAAGCAAAACTTTCGAAAGCCAGAAGGTACGAAAAAACACTTGCAAGTCGGAAACAGAAACTCACCATCAACTTCGCAAAATTTGTTTTCCAGATCATCGTGAATATCCATTTCCCTCAACTGTTCCCGAACTCCCTCGTCAAGACTACGATCCATAGGATCGAAATCATTGCTCTTTTGTCCAGCGCTTGGGCAATCCTGAACCGATGAAGTGCTGACGATGCCGCGGGTGGTGTGGTTTCGGTTTCGGTATAGGCGTTGAATTTCTGTTGTCCGGTTGTTTAGCGGGTATTCACTGTTGAAGAGACGCACCGTTGCAACGGACGGCTGTCGAAGTCCAGCAGGGACTTCATCATCACAGAATGCTATGCCACATTGTTTCGTGCCGCATTGCCGGTCATCCGGCCAGAATGGACATCCTTTGTCCATATTGACCTAAAATATGCCAATTTACAAAAAAAATCCTCTGTCTTTCTCCGAGTGTTAAGGTGGTACTAATGAGGAGATTTTTCCCCCAACAAGTTGGGCCACTCTGTTTACAGTGCACAATGCACTTTGACAAACAGAGCTGTGTGTGCACTGCACCATGGATTGTGAGCAGGGTCTATGAATGTTGCGTGACCTCACGTTGTAGAATGCTTGTCACTATTTTTTATTTGTCGTAAACTTGCAGAGTTCTCTCGTAAGGCACGCGCCATACTTAATCCGCTTGATCCGCTTCATCCACTTCACTATTGGTCAAATCAGCCAACTGACCAATGGCGAAGTGGATGAAGCGGATCAAGCGGATCAAGTATGGCGCCTGCCTAAGTCAAAATATTCATAAGTGTCAATATTTAGTAGAGTTAGGATTTTTTCCACAATTCATTGCAATAGATGACCTACGAAAAAATGTGTTTCTAGCTGAAGTAGCAACGGTAAAAGGTTGTATCAAAGCGACGCAATATTCAAAGAGCTGATTTCCAAGGAATGATCAAACTTATTTCTTCACTGTGGCAAGCACTGGCATCATACTGAAATGTGAAAAAGCAAAAAAAATCATGAAAAATGCCACTTCTCAAAAAAAATTTCATTACACTTTCTTCACAAGCGCACGCATTATGTTCTTTGATAGGGCGCTCTTTCACCATTATAAGCAAGCGCATATCGCCTAATCGGGCGCTTACAAAGGCGAAACACCGCCCGTAAAAAGATCAGGATCGATAATTCCTGAATGAGAGTTGAAGGCTTTCTTGATTTTGCTGCAAGTTGGTTAGCGCAATAACCACAAAACTAATGTTTAGCGCTACTTTATTTCATAATCTGTATCAAGCAAAAAACCACAAAAGGACTAGTTTTTCGGTTAGAGGTGAAACCTCGTGTTATAGCCAGAAACCAATTATAGAAGCAACAATTCGATTTTGAAAGCAAAATACCCATAGTATAGTAATCAACTCATCGCAACACTAGCGATTCTCTTGCGTTTTTCTAAACTAAACCAGTTCCTGAGAACTGGAACAGAACACGTAGTCATAAATCGCGCCAGTTGGGTTTTAATGTTCAAAGAAAACTCCAAAGAATTCTGTTTACTGACGATCAAACGTCAGTAAATATGAACATATGTTCGCACACTCTAAACCGAACCATAAGCCAAAAATATGACTGATTTGCTTTATGGTTCTCAAAGAAGTGTCTCGCCATCAATGAGCAAGCAAAAATCCAGATCTCTATTGAATTGAGCAAAAAAATAGGAAGACAGCTGATTGATGGCTGAAGGCATTCTTTGTGAATCCATGGAAAGCAGTTTTACAGTAGTTTGATATCGCCGACACGTTCCGAAAGAATAATTCTCGGACAATTTGTTCTCATAGTTTTGCAATGGGAATAGATGGGGTATAGACAAAAAGGCAAAAAAAGTCTACAGTACCCATTTATTGCAACTGATGTATTTTCTGCCGCATATTGCTGCATATTCTGAATTCTAATTATCAGCAAGGGAAACAACAGCTACTTCAAAAGTAAGCAACTAACTCCTTTTGGTGCGAAGCCTCAAACATCATTTGCTTGGTATTGTTCACATGGAGCTTAACAAACCGATCAAAATTATCAGTTAAAAGCGTGAGAGCTATTTTTGCTAGGATGCAAAATTACGATAAGATAACACTCAACATCCCGCGGACACTCCGTGTTGCAATTTCACTCCGATATTTATAACATGAAAAGTTACCGTACAAAAATTAACAGGTCACAGTAGCCCTCTTCTTCATAACCCCACAAAATGACGACAGATCTTGATATTCATGAGCATTATCGATGCGTAGGCAGAACTTTAGCAAAATAATCAATCTAATTTGGTATTTGAGAATAATGCTACGTTACAAGTCCGCTTTCGCGAAATATCATTACATCAATAAAATGCTAGTCCCCCACGGACTTTGCAGATCTATGGAAGATACCTGACGGCGACCTGAGCTTTTATTTTGAAGGTGAAAAGGAAGTACAGGCGATATACAAAGAAAAGTCAAATATAGCTATGACACGTATGTTAAACTTTGCTTGTAAAGTGCAGAATGGAGGGCACGAATGAAAAGAAAGACTTCGACGTTTATGAAGCAAAATGGTTTGAGGGAATTTGAATTATCATCATGCAAAACTTTATGATTAAAAGTGAATTTAAACTCCTCTATAGTAGTTTTTAGATCAGAAAAATACTCTAGAAAATGTGCTGAACAAGTATGAATTGTACATTCTCTAGGCTGGGTGCATACTGATCCGTAAGTTTCGGAACAGTTCCAGCACAGCGCTCGAATTGTTCCGGAACTTACGGATCAGTATGAACGCAGCCTTAGCAAGGAAACTGGGCATCATCGATGTCATCGCTGCCGAAATTACAAAAACTTTCGAATTCAATGAGAAGACTCTAAAGGTCAATCATGCAACGCAGTCATTGAAACTACCCAAAAAACCTAAGAGGTGGCACGAAGTCGTACGTAACAATTGAAAGATGTGAAAGAAGGTCACGATGTAAACAGACAATCGAAAAATGAAAGCACTCACCCGATAAAAGCGGAAAAAGTCCCTCTTGAGTAGTTTTTGCAATTTTTCGTAAATTTGCACATTGTTCAGCTGATCGATGTTCGGTTCATCGCAACGGCATGAGTCCACAGCCTCGCCGATTTTACAGAAGCAAGGATTTGATGGGTTAAACTGAGCGAGTACTCCTAGTCCGAGACTAGTGGCCAGCCATAGAACAGGCCAGAACATCTGTCAATGAGACAATAACTGTGAAAATCGTCTATTAGCTTTATGCGATTGATGGAACAGCGGTTTGCGAGCAAACCGGAAAGGTGAGTGTGGACACTTCATTGATGCCAGAACAGGTTATCGATGTTTTTATCGCAGAAAGATGCGCAGAACAAAGTAAACAACCAAAAGCCCATCGAAATGAATAAGCAAAGCAAGTAAAACTCTCCAGCTAACGAACGCGATACGGAAAAGATTCGGGACAGCCCGATCGGAGCCGATTGTGATCGGCCAGCGCGCAAGGGGCTGACCCACCTGGCGCCGGACCGGTCCAACGGAACGCTCGGAAAAGGCGCAAATAGCGAAATCCAGTTTCAAGAAATCAGTGTCGGGCTTGAACAAAAACTTCTGCTGCGACCAAGACAGGCTAATGGACGTGCGAAATGGAATTTTGCCAATTTGAAGGATATCCAGACAGACATATCGCAGACAGTGCTTTTTTTTCGCGGGGAATAAGGATCAGGTCTGGCCGAGAAAGACAGTCATAAATCTAATGTAATGTAGACAAAATTTGAGATCATCATCAAAAACAAGATAATCAACTGCTAGTCAAAAGAGGAGTAATAAAAAAACAATAATGAGGAAACGCAAAGTAAAAGTAAAGGAATTAAAACAAAACTTACCGAAACCACACCACCCGCTGAAATAACCTGTGATTAGTTGAAAAACCAGAAATGAAAAAACAAAGAGTTGGACCAAATGAAAAAACGTTCGACAAAAGCACTCAATGAAACTCAAGCGAATATGATTTTCTAATCAATAAAAACTTTTAAGAACAATTAACAAGAGTACATATCCATATATGGAACGATGATACCGGATATGAGTGCTCTGCCTTGGATTCCGCCCTACGACTGAATTCGTCACTTGTACACGTCAGATAACGAGTACTGACGATGACGCTGCGACGCCGCCGCGCCGCGCGACATCGCGCCGCGGCCTGCCAGCAGCGGCAGGCTGTGTTTGATGCTTGAGTAAGCGGCTCAGCTTACGAGGAGTGAGTTCCAGTTTCTAGAGAAATACTCCCTCCCACCTACGAAAATGAGCTGTTTGTTGATTTAGTCATAAGAAAGTCTACTCCCTCTAATCTAGCTGTATTATAGTACAGAGGAAGTGCGGACGTCAGGGACGTGTAGCCTCATTAGAAAATCCAGATGAAATGTTGTCAGCCATTGTACTACAAGCGTAGACTATTTTTTGGCAGTAGAAGTATAAACTAGTACGAACTAGTTTATACTACTACTGCCAAAAACTAGCATAAATAGAGTTAATTTCATCCAGAGCCTGAAAGTCCAAGAACGCCACATGTCGAGCGATAGTTCAACTTGATCTCTTCATACTATCATTCATTCTCTGACTAAGGCCTCAGGCAGAGTTCGCGCGATTTGATCGTCGCGATCCAATCGCTACAAGACAAGTGTTACGAGTTCATTGCATGCCGATGTTCTTGTATTTCGGTTGTGATAGTTAGTCACGATTAATCGGGTTGGAAAACTATCACAACCCAAATGCAAGAAGATCGGCATGCAACAATGATATTGTTACAGTTGTCTTGTCGCGATCGATCGCGACGATCAAATGCGTGAACTCTGCCCGAGGCCTAAGAGACGCGAGCACGCTTGCGTAGGTTTGATTAACAAGTTCATGAATGGGTTCTAACGCGTTTTGGTAATTAATATCAGGAAGTCGTGAAAGAACGTGTTCAGGCCAGCGTGGTTTAACGACCTCAGACATGTTATTCCACGAATTCTGATAATAAATCAACCAAAACGCGTTGAAACTCATTCATGAACTTGTTAAGTACGCAAAGCGTGCCCGCGTCTCCTAGTCAGAGAATGAGTGTTATATAGTAAAGAGATGATCCAAAAGTAATTCGGCACCTAGAGATTAAATGCAGTTTTCTCAAAAAGAAAATATTATACTTGGATCTCAAACTTCTAGACTTTAGCAAGATCAAAATCTTCTGACTGATCTCTACGGATGGACAGCATGGCGTTATTTTTGTTAATGTATAAAATCAAGGCTGGTTAACTCAGTCAATTCGAACGTTAATCAGCACCGCCGCTACTCACGATCTACATCTTCATCCAAAAATTAAGGTGTCCGATTACTTCCGAATTACGTTAATACGACATCCAAATGAGGTAAAACGCAACGACATGATTGGATTTCATTGGTACTGCAACACATATCATTCGCATGTATGTTTTCTAAAGATTTTACCAAAAAAGTGGAGAAGACAGCGAAGAAGACATGTAAGGAAGCCAATTCTCTTCCCTTCTTCACTTTCGAGCGGTACCATGGTGACCAGCTTTAGTTTTTGACATGGGCAACGCCACTGAGAAGGAAAACGAAAGGAAAAATTTAGACTATCGCCATTTTATGGCGTAGGCTTAGAGATTCTATAGTCTAGCCAGCATGTTCGTAAAGAAATTGTCAGATTTGTTAAATAAATGAATTCAATCTTTTTGAGTTTTAGAGGAAACGTTTTGGTTTGGTAAGTGGATCTTTCACGTGTCTGATATCTTATAAACCCGCAAAGATCTCGGTAAACATCTTCAAAAATCTTCAGAAGTGGCTAAGGGCAAACCTTTTTTGTAGAATACTTCCGTCATCCTACCCGAATAAAATTGGAAAAGTTCCTCAAAAAATCTTTAAGGAAATGTCTTTGACTATTCCGTCAAAATTTTTTGAACCACCACTGCTTCAAAAATGTCGGCAGCAGGCGCATCTCCTATTCTGGCCCTCCCATTTGCAAAATGGCAAAAATATGAAGAAACCGCGCAAAAAATGCATAAATTGAGCTTATGAAAAAATTGTGTAAGAACTCGATTCTGCTTGAAGATTTCGTATGAATTTTGAAGAACAGATGCCGAGTTGGTTTTAGAATATAACTTGTGAAGCTGAAGTTAAATATTAAAAAGGGATACACTTGATCTTGCAAGATTGTCAAAGACATTTCATCATACTTTCTCATAATCAGCAATAGGCACAGCTGCGAGATCGGTAATAAGATCGAAAATTATGTCGAGAGTTTTCTAACCATCATTTTTTGTCGCGCGCTTTTCTTTCTTTTGTTCAGCGCCTTATTATCCGGATTTACGGGTTATTTCGGTTCGACTACGTAGCACAACAGAAGGTCATGTGTGCAGCAGGGCACGCAGATGGTTAAACATGGATTAGAGGGCTCATGTACGACAGTGTCACCTATCGATATAAACTGCAGTTTTAGAAGCAAGCCATTATAATCTTTCTATAACCTGAAGGAAGCTTCAAAAAAAAAAAAACGAGTTCTCCACTGCATGAAGGAAGGGACATACCCACATTCAGAATCTTGATGATTCTTATCTGTAGTACAGTCAATGTCAATTACGTGCTCCCTTTCGCATGGGAACTACGCATGCGCAACGCAAAGTCCCTGCGTGCGGACTTCAAATCGATAAGGCCCATTTGCATGCCCCACTCACATGCGCAAAGGGAGCACGTGATTGACACTGACTGTACGTGTGGTTTTTGTGTGACTTATACGGTATTAGGGATCAGTTCCGAATATGGATCTTGGATTTGGATCCGCACCGTCAAAGGTTTGCACTGCGCTACAGCGCACAAAGCACGCTAACTTGCCAGTTAGAAATGCAGAAAATTTGTAGGGAACAGACATGGTCCCATGCTACAGACGGCTCTGACTAATTATTATATTGAAAAGAAAAGAATGTCGCTTTTTACTTCTATGTCATGGCATCACAACAAGGCAACCCCCAAAATCGTGTATGGGGTACCATAAGATAGAGCAAAGCAAGATCCACATGGCGTTACTGCTTTTGCAGCAATGTTCAACATGTGAAGTTTTGAGACGGCATCTAGAAATTTCAAATGATCAAAAAATCAAAAAATCTGCATCTCCGTTCAAAAAGTTTTCACATACCCCCAACTTGCTCACGAACATACATCCCTTATCAAACATCCATGTGCGCAGTTGTGTAGTCTTTTTTGGCTAGACATTGAAAATTTTCACGTTTCTGCCAAGTAATGCTGAGTTGTTCGCGCGTAAGTAATTCTATACTACTTGACTTGGGAAGTACAACCGCAGATTTTAGCCCTCTACAAAATCTAGTTCTTGAGAAACATTGAATTGAGCTTTTTTCTTGTTCTTTAGATTAAAGTCGATATTTCTCGAGGTTTAGCTCTTGTAAAAGGTTGAAAATTGCGTCTGTCTTCCCAGGTCCAGCAGTATAAAATTACCTAAGTGAAAACAGCCCAGCATCGCTTTGGTAGAAGCATGAAGATTTTCAATTTTTCGAGTCTAGTTAAGGAAAAATTACAGCAAGCGCATATGAATGTTTAAGGGGGGATGTATGTTCGTGAGCAAAAGTTGGGGAACCGTAGAGATTTTTTGAACAGAGATGCGATTTTTTTTTGATTTCTCGATCGTTTGAAACGTTTTAGATTCCATCTTCGAACTTCATAGGATATAATTTGGTGCAAAAGCTGTAATGTCGTTCTGTGGAGCTTGCTTTGCTCTATCGTGTGGTACCTCATATACCTTTGAAGCAGTGGCGTACCCAGGATTCCGCTTCGGGGGGGGGGGGGGGAGGGGCGCGGCAAAAATTTTTTTACAGATGAAGGTGCGTACCGTTAGCCACGCACTCCGAAAAAATTTTTAGGGGGGCTTCTCAAAATTTTTGTGGGCCCCAACCCCGTTTTAATTGTTTACAAAAATAAACAAGTCATTTGCACATTTTTATAACCCATGTAAGTAACTTTCAAAAATTTCGCCCCCGCCCCCCCCCCCTCGGTACGCCACTGCTTTGGGGTTTGCCTTGTTGCGATGCCATGACAAGGATAGAAAGCGACATTCTTTACTTTCCAACCTAATAGAGCGTTACGTATGTTATTATTTGAATCAGTTAATGTACATTGGACAACAGGCTTTGCTTGTTTTATATGCGCCATAAACAAAATCATTGATTGTTAGCGTAGGATACTGTAAAAACTGAGGGACGTCAAGGTTTTTTTTCTGATAATTGTACTTTGAACCAAATGGAGGATAAACATAAAAAATTGCAGAGCAAAAAAAAAAGTCGGGGCTATTGATCTAAAGGAGAGATTGTGCTGAGGCGCTGAATGGCCAAAATCCATCTTTTTATGAAGTGAAGTTAAAGACAGCGAGCTACCATTCACTAACAATAAATGCGAAAATTTTGTTTTCCAACAAATTATAATGAGAATGGATGGTGAATAGTGCCATGTGAGGGGCAGAGATAGGCGAACGCGGCACAAAAACTTCTTTTTTTTGCAATCGTTCGCTTACAAAAGAGTTGCACTTTTGTACATGTCATTACAGTTCTAAATGAATGTTACTTCATCGTGGGAGCTACAAACGCCATGGTCATTCATTAAAATGAGGTAGTACAGTTTATGCAATTTAGCTTCTAATCGTAAGTTCAAGTTGAAGCCGCACACTCTAGCATAAGAGCAAAATTGAGAAACGGAAGAATTTTGCAGGAGTGCAAATGTGTACACACTAGCCGAACAGAGTGAAGCGATGTAGAGCCATCTCTGTCTTTATTGTTTTGAATCTTAGGATTACGGAAGTGCGTGGTTTTCCTGTACTTCTTTCACTTTTGTTGCTGCTGTCCTTCTTTTGTCTAACCTTTGCGCTCATCCTGTAAGCTGCTTGAAAATGCTCACAAAACCTGGAAAATAACCTGTAGATTTTATAACCTTGAAGCTGGTTGAGTTCAGCAAAGCTTTTGTCGTCTAAATTATACCTATTCATGATAATAGAAATAGATGTTCTGCCAAGCCCAGATTGGTACGGTGGAATCTTTATTGACCTAACGTTTCGACAAGGTCGTCTTCTTCGGAGGTCTGAAAGATGATTGCAGTTCTGACCTGTAAAACTACGCCGCCAAACGCCATCTCCGTACTTATCGAGTCTAGACCTCGTCTCATGCACAACGTACAGAGAGGCACGCTGGCAGAAGGAACCAACCGTTGATCCACCGTGGTGAAGATGTTAGTGGTCCGCTGGAAGCAGCGGACGATAGCCGCAGAGATGTTGCGGACGGACGACACTGAGTGTCACTCGATGTGTCCCGTCTATATATATAAGGCAGCTACTATTCACATAGTGATAGAAAAGGCAAAAGATCATTCGTCATTGACAAGCATTCATTCTTGTTATTCATGCTTGGGCTCTTTAAAGAGATCCACAAAGCTTCCAGTATCTTTCGTGCAGAAATTTCTGTCTCGTACGCCAAGATAAAACATTTGACCTCAAACTCAGCTCCGCCATGTGCTTCAAATCTATGCTTTCCCAACGGTGATACCAATTTCCCTCGTCTTTTGTTTGCTAAGTGCTCTTTGACCCTGATATTCAATGCTCTGCCCGTCTCACCTATATAGGACGCTCCGCAACTCGAACACACTAGTTGGTATACGACCCCTGACTTTGCGCAATCTCCTAATTTTCCGAATGGGCAAACAATGCATTGCTCTGATACGCATTCTGTATCATATAACCTGTTTCGCACTAACTGCTTCCTGATGCTTTCGTTCGGAATATTTACCAGTACGACCTCATTTTGCAGTTGTGCTCGAGTAATGCACTGCTTTATCGCTGCACTCATTTCATCGGAGATGAAAGGTATGCAAAGCGGTGCAGTTAAACAACACAGTTGAGGTAATAAGGGGCAGCGTTTATAAAGCTGCTTCGTGTTCTCCAGCCTTCCAGATACCTATTCAGTTTTCTGGAAGGCTGGAGAACACGAAGCAGCTTTATAAACGCTGCCCCTTATTACCTCAACTGTGTTGTTTATATCCATAAGAAGCTTCGAAGTCTAGAAGAGATCCTCAAAAGTGAAGATTTTTTGACTATCTACTCCCCATAAAACGTGAAGGCTGTTTGAAATCATAAATGAAAAAGAGATGCAGAACAACCACCAACAGCAAAGAAACTTAGAAATTGGATAAAAACGGAGCGATGGGTTTGAAATCTTTCGTTTCGCGTCCTTTCAAACTGCAGTTTTGCCCCAGGACTAGATATCTCACACAAGGGTGGAAAACGATGGAAAGCTAATTTCTTTTGTGTGGTTGTTTTAAAACAACCATGTTTGGAAGTGGTGATTATTAAAAAGAAGATAAACAAGAAAAGAATTGATTATGGAACGCAAAGTTTTGTTTGCACTAAGTCGAAATGCACGTCAAAGGCAACCTAGTTTTTGATGCGTCTTAAGTTTATCTCCTCGTAGTTTCTGTTTCTGGCAACGTTGTCAGCTTTCTTCTGCTCGTAATTCTGAGCAAGATGCTTTCAAGAGTGAGAGAAATTGTCGCTTGATAATTGCAATAAAAAACAATCTTTGAACTAGCATGTACGACTCTCGATATCTCGGCATGGTTCATAAGTTGAGATTGATGTCTTGTAGCCAACGCCGAGATTGTTACAAACTTTATTGGCCAACGTTTCGGCTTTTCGCATTCGTCAGAGCCTGAACGGGGTATCGACTCGTAACCCAGACGGGCAAATGTCTTTACGGCCTTTTGCAACAGTTCTCACCACTCGACCAATTCCCTTGGTAGGACGACCGCTGGACTGACCGTATATGAAAGTACTAAGTGGAAGGCCAGTACAGTTGGCTCAGATAAGGAGATAGTTCTCTCGTGATTGCGAGGCAATCTTCTCCAAGGTCGATTTGTTGGTTCCTAGCATGAATCCACAAACTTCTAGAAATTTGCGAGCAGCCGTATAAGGTTCACGTGGTGATATTTTTGCGGTCACTTCAAAACTGTAAATTCAAAGATGTAAGCTCTGCGACATTGTCTGCATCATAAACAGAAGCAAGATCTGTTGAACGCACGAAAAAACGGCAATCGAACTGAAGAAAGAACAAGAGATTTTCAAAAGCACGTTTTGCCATATTTCTCGTTCAAATCAAAAAACAAGGTTTACGATGTTCTCAGCGTAAAAACAGACCAGGGGCTTCAGTTTGAAGTACAGTTTGTTAGAACCGGGTCCAGAACAACCAAGAGAAGGGTACCACAGTAATTCCCCGTGCCCTGCGTCTGGGGAGGCGAGATATAGGCCGTCCGCGCTGCGCACGGAGAGTAACGCTGTTGCGTACATTGGAGGCAGTTTACAATTGGAAGAAGCGCAGAGAAAAACAGGCGGCGAGAGTGCACGAGGAAAGAGGAGTGACGAGCAATACACACCTTGCGCACTCTCCGCGCCCTGCGCGGACGGCCTATAACCGCAACGCGCGGAGATGCGGACGAGCAGACGAGAAATACAGAGCCGACGGATCTCCGGTTTTCTGGCTGTGGTCGTAGAACTTTGCGGGTTTCTGATGAAACCCTGCAGCAATACCATATGCATCCTGATAGTTATGACACGACTAGTGCACTGACAACGTCTCCGAGGTCAAAAATCTCCTTAACGGGATAAACCAGCATTTTCGTGTAAGACTCTCTGCGTAAGATTTGAGTGCAGTTTCTAGTTTTTGGTGAATTCCAACAGCTCTGGTGAACCTTTGAAACTCAGTCGCAAAGTAAAAAGAGGTCAATCGACAAAGGGTAGGGGAACGAAAGCCGCCAGCTTCGGTCGGCTGCGCGGACTGCTGGTCCTGGGACGACATGCAACAACGTTGCGAAAGGACCAGTTGGCCGCGAAAGGCGGCTCAAACTGGCGGCTTTCGTTCCCTTACCCATTGACAAACATTGTCCCGAATTCTATGGAAGTTATAGAAAAACCTCGTTTTTGGCACAAGAAAGGCTATAAAAGCAATTTTTTGATTTGGTGTTTTTGAGATATTAATCACTAAACTTGCTTCGGTCACATTCATTCCAATTTAGTTATGATGTTGACATCCGGGGCTTCGCCCTGGATAACTATTTTTCTGGTAGATTGGGTCTTGTTGTGTCGCTCAAAGTGGAGATCACCAGAGTACATGGCTCTATGTATCGAGAGTACGGTCCAATACTCTAGATTTTAGTGGATTTTACCGAATTTTTCATTGAAAATCCACTGACAATGAATCTGAGCGATCGTGGCCGAAAGGTGACTACTAGCTCAATCGCTGGCTCTTTTTGTGATTTCAGATGTACAAACACTGGCCACTGTCCATACAACTGAGCGAAAAGAGGAGCTGCAGGAAACTGTTTCTAAAACAAGAGAGTGTTTGGCTGATTTGTCAGAAGTACAACTTGAAAAAAAAGAAGACTGTAATTGTAGCCTCTTTACTAATTTATACCGGTATATGCGCTCAAATTGTACTCTAGGCTAAGCTTGCAGCTACCCGTGATTTCCTAATTGAAGTTTTGTTAGAATCGCCAGTACCCAAACTCAAAGCTGGTATTTGAAAAGCTCTATCTGGGCTTCACAATCATGTCACACATCACAAAAAAGAAAAGTGACCTTGTGTTTGGTGGGGCTTCGAAGGTTTACTTCCTAACGGACGGCTTGAAGCCGAAAAGTTGACAAATAACGTAGCTTCGCTTACCTTCACCGATTCAACTGAGCTTTCAAACAAATATTCAGTCGTGAAGGATGGTTCATCCTTCCAATGCCCCAAATATGGTGTATAGCGTCAAATGCATGTCATCGTAGTTCAATTTTTACTCCATCACAACATTTTGGTTTTCTTTGGAAGTATCTCGTGATGTGTTTCAGTGAAGCACGAGCATGCACATTTCCAGATGCATTTTCAAAGCAAGGATATCTACAATGAGTAACAGGGTCAGGAGCAACCTAAGGAATGTAAATAGTTGTTGGCAGCGTCCAGGCAAATCTGAACCTATGGGGATTCTACGTGGAATGTATTTTTGGGATCCCAGCTAAGGCACGGCTCAAGCGGCAGTTCAAATGACTCACTAACGGCTGAGATATACGCCATCAAACTGGACTCCAGGATCGTATTATCGGGCGACTTGCATCGTGCTTCCATGCTTTCGGGTGATGACCCATGCGAAAATGATGTGTCGCGCCACGAATTTATGCGAAAAGCGATCCTTGGCCCAGGATGAAGGCGAATTTCCAAGCCGTTAGAACACCATCTGAGCTGCCGTTTGGGCAGTTTCTTAGTTAGGGTTCCAAAATTACTGTCCACGTGGGATTCACATATGCCCTGACTTGTCTGGACGCTGCCTTTAAGGTTTGTAGTCACAAATGTGTAGTGGAACCTGATCATGAGTATATCATATTACGTTAGCTTCGCTTGTGAAAATAAATGGAAAAGCTGACTGCGCAGAAATGATTTCTATGGTCGTCACGTCAAAGCAACTCAAAGTAAAAAGTTACGAGTTAGTTAGTTAAGAAACTTTCGAAGAAGCCCAATCCTTTTTAGAGAGTGGGCCTTCCAATTTCGATTTCGTTTGAATGTCGTAGATTATCTAAATAATCTACAACTTTTGTCACTGTAGATTCATCATGCAAGTTATATTCAATATATCTGATAGCTTATCGTTGACACGTTAATGTTCACTGACCACTTTAGCCGCCAGGTCACCCCTCCATTGTGCTTGATAGTCTACTTGGCGGCGCTTACTTTCATGTAGACAATCCTTCATGCTGTATGATACTTTTACCAGAAGTGAGCATTCAGGTTATCCACGCCCAAATTAGTGACATAAGAGGGCCTGAAGACTCAGTTCTGATGTTGGTGCGATATATTACCACTATCGGCAGCGGCTGTTTCGCATATTCACTGTTAATAGTCAGCGGCTGCTCCGCTACTATCTAATAAACAGTTATTAACGTAGTGGTACCAGCTTGGTGTATGCCAAATTGGTGCATTCGACTTAAGGTTCACTTTCCGGCGTTTTCTACAAAAAAGCTGATGAAGTCCCGCGTGGCATACACCCACTATTAATTAAACTCTTCTGAGCTCTCTTTTCGTAAGACGACCAGAAGGTAGTGGAAGCGTTAGTTGGCAGGCTTCTTCACTGATTAATTGGACCATTCTGAGCTCTCTTTTCGTAAGACGACCAGAAGTTGGTAAAAGCCCCAGCTGAAGACTTCTACACTTATTAATTGAACCTTTCTGAGCTGTCTTTTCGTAAGACGACTAGAAAGTAGTGAAAGCTCCTGCTACCTAACTAGCTAGCTAGCAATACCTAACCACTGAATATTCACTCTTCTGTGATTTCTTCTAGTAAGACGGGCAGAGGTTAGTAAAAAAACAGTTGGTACATCTTTAATAGTTCATTTAAACTATCAAACTATGAGGTCTTTTCGAACTCGCACTGGGCAGGATCCAAACCTGAGGGTTGTTTCAGACTGCCGCATTGACCGCATTGACCGCAGCAGACTGCAGCAGACTGCAGCAGACTGCAGCAGAATGCAGCTGACCGCTGATCGCAACGGCCGCACAGATCGCTGCATCTTTTCGTAAAGATGAAGAGGATAAATAGTTGTAGTTCAAACAAACAACAAATAACGCCTAGATTACAAAACAGGTGTATGCAATGATAGAAGGAATCAGGACACTTATGAGCATAATCAAGCAAAACGATGGCCAAAATTTGACTGAGAAAATAAATTAGAACCTATGAGTTTCTTAGGCGTAAATCACCGTATTTTGACGTAATCACAATTGCTTCTTCTCTTACGAAAGAAATGCAGCGATCTGAGCGGCCGTTGAGTGAGCGCGGTCAGCTGCAGTCTGCTGCAGTCTGCTGCGGTCAGTGCGCCCAGACAATCGCCGGGGGCAGGCGGTCCACAAACTCGCGTTTTTCTGCAGGCGCTCAGCAGAATTTTGGGGTGTGGCCAAACCTTCAGCGGGCGGCACTTCCTTTATTGTCTAATGTTCTGCCAGCGGGCAGCAACACAGAATTTTCTGCAGGCGCTCGTCAAATAATCTCTTTCAGCGAGCGCTGGTCAAATTTTCAGCCGGCGCTTGGACGGTTTTTAAGCAGTTTTGGGTGTACGCCGAGCAAAGGTGAGACTCTACATGGCAGAGGAGTCATCGATGGTTTGATTACTCAAGTTTGAGGTACTTTCTCTCAGCGGAAAGTACCTGGGAGCTGCGCGGTCCTCCATAAAGGACCGTGCGGCCCTCGAAAATTTTGCACATTCTCGCGGAAAGTCCGCGAGAATGCGGCCACTGCGCCGCAGCTATTCTGCAAGTAAACCGCGATTGTTCTCCAAGCATTCATCTAAAATTTCGCTAAAATTATTCGAAATTTCTGCAAGCGGACCGCAAGAAATCAGCGAACTATTTTTCCGGTGCGCTCTTGCTCAAAATTCGCATGGCCGCCTGCCCCCGGCGATTACCTGAGCCTAACCAATCAGCACAGCGTTCAAGCCCATCGGCACGCTTGCTAACCAACTAGAAGAAGCTAAGCTCCACCTGTAGCTCACTAGCAGTGGCGTACCGAGGCCCCCCCCCCCCCGAGAATGGGTGGCGAAATTTTGAAAGTTACTTAGATGAGTAATAAAAATGTGCAAGAGGTTTATTTATACTTGTAAGTAACTAAAATAACTTTTAAAATTTTTAAAAAATTCAATTTAGCCCATAAAAATTTTTTTTCGGCTGAGGCCACGCCCCCTTTTTTTTGAAATTTTGGGGTTATGCGCCCGCGAAAATTTTTTTTAGCCTTGCATTATTCCCTCTACGGGGTCTGCCACTCTTATTAATCTCCTCCATGTTTCACGGTCTAATGCTTGACGTTCATCTATTCCAAGCTCTCTCAGGTCTGACTTGGCTTTGTCTGTCCATCGCAACTTAGGTCTTCCTCTTACTCGTCTGCCGAGAACCTCTACTGACATCGCTAGTCTGGTGATGTGTTCTTCCTCTCTCTGACATGGCCATACCATCTAAGCCTCCTTTCTTGCACTTTCTTGCTCAGACAATCGACCGGACCCCTCCGCCGGACAGTCCGAATCTGCCAGAGTCGCGCCGAACCCAGTTGACCAATGAGAGCGGGCAAATGGGCGGTCCGTCGCGGTGACATCACTGGCAGGCAAATGGGACGCTTCTCCGGCCCTGCTGCAAAGGTACGCTATTTCTCCGGCGCGAGTCCGCCAGATTTGGAAGAGCCGCGCCGCAGAAAATGGGAGGGGTCCGGAGCACAAATGAAAGGTCTCCGGAGCAGAAAATGGGAGGCCTCCGGAGCAGAAAATGGGAGGTATCCGGAGCAGAAAATGGGAGGTCTCCGGAGCAGAAATGGGAGGGCTCCGGAGCAAGCTGCGTATCGATTTGGCGCGTAGCAAGCAAACGTCTAACTCCACGGTGATGAGTCCTCTGTTTACCCTCTTTCTTCACATTTTAGTCGTTTTTTTCGATTTTGTTGTTTCTCCGCGTTTCTTACCGTTTTTTTCTTTCCCGCGTTGCTCTTCGTCGCGTTGGCGTTTATGTTGTTGTAAGTTCCTCGTTTTCAGGTTTATGTTTCAAATTTTCGTGCGGATGCACTCAATCACTTTCACTGTTTGGCTCTTTTCGACTTGCTGAGACATCGTTGACTACTGATGGAGTAGTTTTTGTGATTAATTCTGGATTTTCGAAACAACAACAATTTTCGAAAGTATATAATTCGAGTAAAGTCCAAATGAAGTTTTCTTCCCATTTCAGTCAGAAAGCTTGCTTTTTTAGGTGCAGTGGATTTAGCGGTATTTGGAAGGTATATCTAAACTTTTTCGTACCCCTCAATATCGATACCTTATCAGGTGGCTGTATTCCGTGGATTATTGGATTCCGCAATGATAGATAGTTTGGGCAGTCTGAGTCCACTCATACTCGATTTCATCGACTCGATGAGAGAAAACCTCGAAAGCGATCTGGTATGCAGTTTTTACGTTGAAATGTAGTCCTTGATAACAAGCAAGATTATATCAGGATCGTGACATAGCAGTGGTGACGATGATGCGGCTACACTATTCCAAACTTATTGCTGTGATCATTGATAATGTTAGTCCAGAAAATTGTGGCAGTCTCATTCCGGATGAAAAGAAGCAAAGCCTATTTTATCTATTCATCGGCTGGTGCAGCACAACGATAGCAGCAGATAAAAAGAATAGGGAGAATGATGTATGTTTTCATGTTGCAGTTCTATGCATCGCTGTTTATTTAATCTTTTTCATTAAGGTTGGTTCATAGTGGAGCAAAAGGCGGCCTTAGCTATGACACGTCTACTCAGCTGTGGTAGAATATTTGAAGCTCAGAAATCTATTGGTGAAGATGGTTATTTATATGGCTGGTTGGAAAAACTTGTGTCAAGTGCGGTATGTTTATGTTGGAAATCACTTTTATGGTCCTTTTTCTCTTGTTTATCTTTCATAATATACTCTTTCTTGTTTGAAATTGGTTATATCTCTTCGATGGTGAAAGTGTTTTTCAACTGAATCGTCTTATTTAAGAGTATCTGAAGTAGTACGGAATATCACGCAATCGAGCCACCTGCTAGACTGGTTAATGTCTTAGTGCTATAGTCAGCCAAGTGCTGTTGCTGCAAAATGCTTTCGAGCTCTCGTGCTCGTGTTCTCACTGTATTATAGATCCCAACTGGTCATCGACTTGGAACAGTAGTCAAAACCAGGCGTAGAGAGATTGCGCAGCTGCTGTGACTGCACAAACTTCGCTAGAAATGTCTCGCTGAGGTTGTCCTTCAGAAAGGATGGAAATCAAGTGCGCACTTGCATATGCTGAAACTGAGAATTCAAAAAAAGTACTCAAAGTTGAAGTTCAGTAATCGTAATGAACCAATCACGATCAAAATTGGGATTTCTATGTGTTCGAGGTTGTTCTTCTGCATAGCTACGATTGTTCGCAAAACAAAGCACAAAAAGCACTTTTTTCAAACAACTTTTCAAAATCTAAGTTCAAGTTCAGTAATATGTTCAAAGTGAATGGTTAGATAACGAGTTCATGCCAGTACACATAGACATTTTATACAACATCACTAATCATGTATGGATATGTGACTGACAAGGTCGCGCCAACAGGTATATAGCTTGTAGCCAAGATGTAGGTTAGAACCTTAATGTGCCTGCGGCATTCTGCTCGAAGGAAACCTTTATGAGGTCATGACCTTGCAACGCGGAAGAGGGAAAACATGTAATCGAGTACATGAAAAACATAGAAATCCCAATTTTGATCGTGTGGTTCATTATGATTACTAAGCTTCAACTTTGAGTACTTTGTTGAATTCTCAGTTTCAGCATACGCAAGTGCGCACCACTTGATTTCCATCCTTTCTGAAGGACAACCTCAGCGAGACATTTTTAGCGAAGTTTGTGCAGTCACAGCAGCTGCGCAATCCCTCTACGCCTGGTTTTGACTACTGTTCCAAGTCGATGACCAGTTGGGATCTATAATACAGTCGTGTTCTCTCTCGCCGAGATTTTCCGTGCGAATTTATATCGCGGTTGTCACAGATGCTGCAGTCCATATGATTGAGATTCTCAAGAGACAATTTCTTCACAAGTGAGTCTTCCTTTTTTAAAAGGCGTCTACCGAAGGAAACATGGCGTCTTCTCCTGCTGTGCAGTTGAAATCGCCAGTAGTTACAAATTCGCACAGCCATTGTTTCCCTATGGATCAGCAGGCTGTTTGTCAGAACCTTGCCAACTCGTACCCTCATCTCACTATCACAATATTCAGCGGTAGGGGATTTTTTTGTGTGCTCATGTGTTTGGTATTCTTTGCTCTTCATCCGATTTTCAGAGGTTTCTTGCCGTCTTGAAAATGCTCGTAGTCAGAACCAGACGTACCTTATCGCTTTACTGCTTTACTGCTTTGTTGTCCGTTTTGTAGCTGCTAAGTTTTGTTTTGCAATTTGCAGGAGATTGTTTGCAGTTAATTTGAAATAAATGTCTTGTTTCTTCATTCTTCTATCTTCTATCCACAAACGCTAGGGGTGAGAGGGAGGGGGTAAAGAACGGGGTTGAGGGTTGCGCTGAACTCTTACCCGGGGGGTCGTATTTGGCTAATTTGGGTGGGGTTTAGAGACATAATTGGGGTTTGGAGCTTAACTAGGGCTAATTACAGTATACCGCGGCAGACTTGCGGAGCAGAAAATGGCAGGGCTCCGGAGCAGAAAATGGGAGGTCTCCGGAGCAGAAAATGGGAGGTTTCCGGAGCAGAAAATGGGAGGTATCCGGAGCAGAAATGGGAGGTCTCCGGAGCAGAAATGGGAGGTCTCCGGAGCAGAAATGGGAGGGCTCCGGCGGACGAGTGGCAGACCCACCGCTGGGGAAACGCCGCGACCCTGCCATTTCTCCGGCGGAGGGGTCCTATCCGTTGCCTGAGTGGTTATTGGGGCCACTTTCATCGTTGTGCGAATGGTATCATTAGTGACGTGGTCGAGCAGCGTGACACCCATCGTCCATCGGAGCAGGCGTGGTTCCATCACTCCTAGCCTTCGTTCATCCTTATGTGTGCACGGCCAACACTCGCTTCCATACAGCAGTTGGACGGACGACAGTGCGGTACATCTGAGATTTCAGCTTGAGCGGCATCCTTTTATCGCATAACACTCCTGTGAGACTTCTCCATTTCAGCCATGCTGCGTTTATACGACTGGTTATTTCGTCTTCGAGCGTGCCGTTTGCCGCGATGCGACTTCCTAGGTATTTGAAGGACGTGGTCTTCTTGATCTGCGTGCCTGCAATCTGGATCGTCTATGGCGTTTAATGTCCCAGCTTCATGTATTCTGTCTTGGCGGTGTTGATTTTCAGACCGTGTAGTTCGAGCTGTTCTTTCCACATTGCTACGTCTGTCTCCAATTCCTTCCTGCTTCTTGCCATCAGGAGCACATCATCTGCGTACATGACGGTCCAAGGAGGTAGATTTACGAAGCTTCTGACTATCGTGTCCATCACTGTGATGAAGAGTAGAGGGGAGAGTACGATCCTTGATGTACAACAACATCTATGTGGTAGTCTTCTGTATGTCCTACTGCTGTTCTTACGTAGCTGGTGGCATCTTTATATATCATTCTGATCCACCGAACATATTCTTCTGGTACCTCGTGCTTCCGCAGTGCCCACCATTTTACGTAGTGCGTACTCTGTCGAATGCCTTCTAAAGATCCAGGAATGCCGCGTGGAGCTCACATTGCTTTTCTCTGCTTCTCTCCATCATCATTCTGATGGTGTGTATGGCATCTGTCGTACTGCATCCTTTCACGAATCCGCAGGTTGGAGCCCAGTATCACGATATTTCGAAGTCGCATCTATAGTACTCTTTCGAAGATCTTCAGAGTGTGGCACATGAGACGGATAGGTCGGTAGGTGGAGCAGTCAGCTACGTCGCCTTTATTCTTCCATATCGGTACCGTCGTGCTTCTGCGCCAATCATCTGGGATATTCTTCGACTCGACTATCTGATTCAGAAAACGCGTTAGCCACGAAACTCTAGCCCCTCCACACTGCTTCCAGAAATCGCTGGGGATGTCATCGGGGCCTGTCGCCTTGCCGCTCTTGGTCTTCATTATGGCGGTACAGACTTCATCTTCAGTGATTGCTGGTACTGGTTCATTTACGGGTTCGGATGTTACGGTGGACGCATATTCGTTGTTAGCTGAGCCATCTTTGCGAAGTGCTCTCTCCATCTTTCATTGGTCTCCTGCGGCTTCCTCAGATTTCTTCCGTGCGTGTCCTTGATGTGGTAGAAGTGTTCAACGTCTTTTGCGATATTTGCTCTTCTTCTAGCGATCCGATATACTTCTCGTTCACCTTCGCGAGTACGCAATTTGCCATACAGTTCTGCTACGTAAGCTTCTTTCGCTTCTCTGACTCTGTTCTTGGCTTCACGTTTCGCTTCTAGGTACTTCTGGTGTGCATCTTCTGTCCTTGTCTTTTGCCATGCTTTGTACGCCATCTTCTTGCTTTTTCTCACTAGCTGTACTTCATCGTTCCACCACTACGTTTACTTGTCAAGCTTGCTTCTTCCTGGCTTCGTGCGCCCAAGTAGATCGCCAGCTATCTGATGGATGTTGTTCTTCAGTGGCCGTATTCATCAACGAACCCTGAGGGTTAAACTAACCCTGCAGGGTTAATTTAACCCTGGAAAGCGATTAACTCGTATTCATGAAACACAGGGTAAGCTTAACCCTGAGGGTTAAATCTAACCTTGAGGGTTAATTTTACCCCGAAAGCGACTAACCCGTATTCATCAACGAATAGTGAGGGTTAAACTAACCCTGGAGGGTTAAACTTACGTGATTCATCAGGGTTAATTTAACCCTAGCTTAGAGCAAGGTTGATTCTACCCTGACACTTCATACAAACATTTACTCGCATCTAATAGTTTTATAAAAAGCGATCAACGAGTATTGTAGTATTCAGTATTAGATTGTTGTTATACTATTTAGGTTCGACTTCGTTTTATGTTCAAATTCAAAGTACATGAAACTGAGTTCGCGAGAAAAAGAATTCTAGCTTTGGTGACAAATGAATGCGACGAGAAAAAATGGTTGCGCATTCCACTTTGACAAGTGCTAAAACAGAAGAACCACTTTATGATAACACGCACTGACCCCTAAAAGAGTAGCACAAGCCCGGTATAAAACGAACTGCGCAAAAGTAGAACTTACACGACACAATTGCACACATGAAAATAAACTCACGCTGTAAGTTTGGATGCTGCACAAATATGCTAGAGATGTATTATAAAAACTAGTGTTAGAAGCTTATTCGTTGATTATACTACTATAACAGTGCAAGAATGGAAGTATAAAGTGAATTTAGCACGTACTTAGGCATTCTGTGATGTGAGTTTGCACAGCGCACGCGTAACTGACGCTTTTATCCTCAGGGTTAGTTTAACCCTCAGGATTCATTGGCCGTATTCATCAACCACAGGGTTCGTTGATGATTACGGCCACAGGTTCGTTGATCGATACGGGTGGATTGCGTTCGGTGGCAAACCCTTCCTATGGTTGATGAATACGGCCAATGAACCCTGAGGGTTAAACTAACCCTGGGGGTTAATTTAACCCTCAGGGTTCGTTGATGAATACGGCCACAGATTGGTCCAGGAATGATTTGAATCACTTCCCACTTCTGGCAAGGCGGATTCCATTAGCGTTCTTGTACGGGCGTCGTTCTTGAGTTTCCACCACTTGATGCGTATTTCAGCTTCTGTCGTAGCCCTCCTTTTCCTGTCTATTGTTATGTTGAGATCTAGTATTAGTGGCCGATGCTGTGGCACGCAATCTTCACCTAGGATGACTTTGCTGTCTTTCACGTACTTCAGCTCGTTGTACCGTAACTCCAGAAGTCTATCTGCGATTTGCGTCCTCCACTGGCATACGTGACGAGGTGATTGGTCTTCTTGATGAAGTATGTGTTTGCCAAGGCTAATTCATGAGCTGTAGCGAACTCCAGGATACGTTCTCCTTCATCATTACGCGTTCCGTACCCGTGTATGTCGTGGCACTTCTGTAGACCGCTCCCTTCTTCTCCTACGTGTCCATTGAGATCTGCACCGATGAGAAGCATCTCTTCATGTGGTATCGAGCTGACGTAGTCATCAAGCATTTGCCAGAATTCTTCCTTCTTCGCAGCCTGCTTGTGGTGCATAGGCCGTTATTATTCGAAGTACTCTCTTCCCGGTATCTAGTCTTATACCCATGAGACGGTCACTCAGTCGATCTACAGCCATGATTCTGTTCCTCAACTATACCGACACCGTTCTTGCTGTTGTTCGTTTCTTTGTACACAAGTTTGTAGCCATCTCCGATATCCCGTGCTCTTTCACCTTTCCATCTGGTCTCCTGAACACAAGCAACGTCTACTTTACGTCTTCTAAGAAGATCGGCAAGTTCGCGATGTCGAGAGTCCCCGTTCACCTTGCTGAGACGGTAACCCTCGCCTATTGTCCGCATCCGTCGGGCTCGAATGCGCGTCGCCTCCGGGGAACGCCCTAGCTTTTATACAAGAATTCTGTTGAGACATAAAAGAGCATGTGATGCGACGTGGTGTCATCTTCAGCCGGCTTGGCTTGCTTCCTTTTTGGGTGAGCAGCCTGACGCTGGAATCGTGGGCAGAGCTTTTTGCCAAAGAAATTAGGTCCGCCGCGGAACCGAACCTGTGACCTTCCTCGCCGTAGTCAAGGGCACTAACCTCTCGGCCAGCTCTGCCCCGCGAAAATTTTTGGTATGCTTCTCAAAATTTTCGCGGGCACATAACCCCAAAATTTCAAAAAAGGAGGCGTGGCCTCAGCCACGCCCCGAAAATTTTTTTTATAAGGCTAAATTGAATTTTTTAAAAATTTTAAAGATTATTTTAGTCACTTACAAGTATAAAGTCTTCATCAGAAAAATTTTTTTGTCCCCCCCCCCCGAGCAGAAATCCTGGGTACGCCATTGCTCACTAGTGACTAGTTTCTTGCACCAGCAAGAAAACATGTTGAAGAGGTTCAGGACCAGCCAACCTCCACGGTTCTCGCAGCTGGCGTACTAAGTACCTAGCCAGAACTCTTCTATCGAAACAAACACCTGCAGTGCCAAACACGCAGACGACGAGAGCGAGCGACAGAAGTCCATGCACACCATACAAACAATGACTGAGCTCGCAAAATTCAAAACATCTCAGTATTGCTCTTCAGTTAGCAGCCTCCAGGACAAAATCAGGGAGTTAGACCAAGACCAATGGCATCGGAGTCCAATGCCTTCGTTATGGATAAAATGGCAAAAATTAAAGAAGCAGAAATCTCTCTAAAAGGCTTCTCGGAATATCTGGAAGCACAAATCCAAAATGCTATGAACTTTCTCGAACTAAGAAAGGATCAGTCAGAAAGAGAAAGGCTCATGACTGATCTTGATACATTTCTTTCTATTGAAGCAAACAGAGTGCAGATGGAAGCTATAAACTGATCTAGATTGAAGTACCGAAGAAGAGAACTGGAGAAGCAGTCGAGGCTGTCCAAGCCCACGCTGTAACGACGTCGTCACGTTCCAGTTCACCGAGAGATCCAGAAAGGGAGAGTTGCTCATCGACAAGGCATTCTTCTGAAAACAAAATACGACTACCACAGCTTGAAGTTCCTACTTTCGGTGGCAGCTATAAGGAGCATCCAACTTGCTGAACAATATTTAACTTGCTAATCCATAGCAACCCGCAGCTCAACAACGTGGACAAGTTTCTTTTCTTGGGGCAGGCAAGAAAAGAAACTTGTCCACGTTGTTGAAAGGAACAGCAGCTTCACTTCTTGGCAATATCCCAGTAATCAGAGAAAACTACAACAAAGCTATGCTGCTTCTCGATAAGCGCTTTAACAAGTCTGGATGCATGGCAGATCTGCTTATCATAGAGCTCGAAAGGCTTCCACGAGCAGAAGAAGACGCCCAAAGTTGTAGAAAAGCTCTGATAGTGTGACCGAAAGACTCACTCACAATGAATGTGCAGGAGTAATCTTGGACAACAACCGAACGTGGAGACGACTGATACTTTCGAAGTTTCCGGACTCGCTGAACGAGAACGTGCTTCGCGAAGAGCAGAATAAGGGAAATCATTCACAATTGAGAAGATCCTGGACACTCCTGAAAACGCTGTCGCTTCAAAGGAGACCCTTGCACTAACTACATCCGCATTCGGGGATTGCAATATCACGGCACGCTCTGATTAGGATCAAGAAGTTGATGAGAGGTTGAACTACAAAGAAGAGTCAATCGCATACACTTCGAAACATCGACAAGGAGATGCCGAGAGATTTGAGTGCTCAATGCATTTGCAAATGCATTTGCGGAAGTTATCAACATGAGGCGACGCGATGCACAACATTTCAAACACCAGCGGAACGACGTGGCGAAGCCAGGAAACAAAGGCTGTGTTTCAAATATCTACCAAGCGATTACAGGATCAGTGATTGCACAAGCTCACAGCCATACTACAAGTGTCACGGACTGTCGTATGCATGGGTAGCTATTTAGCATCTAAAAGCATCCCAAACAGGCGATCGCAGCAACGATCCGCTCGCGATCAACATCTCTCGAAAGACCCTGAATGCACATTCTGAAATTCTCCACAACAAGAGCACGAAGTGAGAAGGAGGAATGCAGCACGTACTGATGACTGCATTCGCATACGAGTACATCGACCAGCTGTAAGCCCGTGACTGTCTTCTTTGATGGAGGTGCACAAAAGAGCTTCATCAATACAAGGAAAACTCGAGCTCTTGGTTTACCAGTGCTGCAAAACACCACTTTCAAGATTGACGGCTTCGAAGGATCTACCGCAAATTTCACATCCAGTGAAGTCCCGCTTACTCCGAGAACAACGTCTGCTGGAGTCGCTGTCAAAGCTGTGAAAATACATACAATGTCAACACTCACTTCCGCGCGATAAGCACAGCTTGGCTAAGCGTAGAGGATAGAAGGTGATTCGAGAAGAAAGATTCAAGTAGCACACCGGGTCTGAAGACGCGACGGACACCACACATTCTCACTGGTCAAGCTCTAATTGATCAACTCATTCATCTTGAGACATCGACCATGTACAATTTTTCCGTCTGGCTCATTCTCACTCCTGCTGGTGTCGGCCATGCAATCTCCGAAAGAAGTCGTACGTAAATCGTACGGAATTTAACGGGAGGAGTTTTTGCAGAGCACTGCAATCACCACCGCCTCCTACAATCACCTACAATCATCCAGCGAGTAATGGAAACTCAGTGAAGCAGAAACCAGCTAAACGTCGAACATACTAGGCGCGCATCTTCCAAGCGCCGCCTAAAGAAGCTCGATTGTTTGATGCCAACAAAGACGCTCGCACAACCTGTACAGTTATTAACGGAAAGCAGAAGAGGTCAACGTAACAGTGCTTTTGATGAACTGCAGCTCAATCGCAAACGTCTGAAGTCAAGGACACATGGACAACCTGTAAAGAAGATTACTGATGCTCAATTGGAGTTTCGCTTCAGCGTCGCGCCTGGCCCCGAAGGCCGACGATGGCACGGTGGTCGACCACCATACGATTCTCAGATGAGGAAAACAAACCTGTTGTAGAAATCATGTGATATATGTAACTTAGCTAATATTGTGATGAGATTCTAAATCTGTGTAACGTTTCATGTCACTACTTATTTTCTCGCTTTCGCGCCTTCCGTCGCGTGCTCCACTGTGGTGGATTACCTAAATAAACTACAACGTTTTTCACTATAGATCCATCATGTATGTTATATTCAATACTAGCTGGCAAACCCGGCTCCGCCCGGGCCTGTCAGTGATATATTTGTAATCAGCATGCTCGATTACCCCCCTGTGCCAACTCCCAGCCCTGTAGCGCAAATTTTGCAAAAAATCGATAAAATCGATATCGATCGATGACCAAAAGTAGCCTATGACACCCGCCCTGCCCCGAAGTGTATGTGTGCCAAGTTTGGTCCCGATCGGTTCTAAAATAAAAATTTCTATTCGGAACACACACACACACACACACACACACAACATGGGGTTACCGAACCTGCTGATTACTACGGTTGTCCAATTTCATCTAGCGATCTCATCTTATGAAGACGAAGCGGAAGCGGAGAACAGTATTTATCAACCTCCTATATAGAAAGGGGTTTCTGTACAGGTGACAGCCCGTACAGACGCGGGCACTGGCCTGGCACCCGCGATATATGAATCCAAGCTGGTGATCGGGCTCCTGTCTATTGGAGAGTATGGTCCGATTTGGCAAGTTTGGCCACCGGGCACGGCAGTCTGGCAGGCAGTCGGGCACGGCATTCGGGCAGCGGAGCCAGAGGTGCGATAGGGGGAGCAGGGTCCCCCAAAAGTGAAGGTGGTCCCTGCTACCACTGGCTGCCAAAAGTGAAGGTGGTAGTGCCGGACACTCACCTCCCAAAAATGTCGACTGGGGGGGGGGTCGCAGCTACCACAGGGCAGCAAAAATGAAGGTGGTAGTGCCGGACACTCACCTCTCAAAAACGTTGACCGGTGGTGGGGGTAGAGAGGGGGGGGGGGGCACAGGACGGACTTTGAACTGGGTTTTTTGGGTTTTTTTTTGGTTTGGGTTTTTTCGGACTTTTGGGTATTGATTTTTTTTGCTGAAACTGAAAAAAGGAAATTAAGCAAGACGAACGCAAAAGAAAGTATTGAGAGCATATTCTATGTAGTTTATTTTTAGGAAATCGCCGTCGCCTTCTGCGAGAACTGGAGGTCATCACCGGCATGGACGCATATACGCCTCAGCACTTTACGATAGAGCAAAGCTTCATGATGACTTCGGACAACTGAAGAGCTCTAACCCAACGGTCCTCTTTAGGGCCAATAACTGCGACCCAACGGCCCTCTTTAGGGCCACAGATACGATGAACACAGCGGCATAAATATTCGAAATAGACGTGTCAATAAAATGGTGTATTTTGAAGTGAAACTCAACGACACTCTACAGATTTTATTGAGTAAATTTAGTTATGTCGTACTGCGAAGAAAGTAGGTCGATCCAGGAAGTATTTGCCGAGAACCAGAATTTTGAATGAAAAAATAACCAGAAATCATGCAAAATTGCCACTGTTATAAACCAAGTGGTTGAAGATGTCAGCAACTGCGACTTCATAGGTTTTAAAGGGTAAGGTTTGCCCTACTAGAATATATCTTACCCGTACCAATTCATCAAAGCACCGCCGAGATCCAGGCTCTTGAAAAAGCAGGTAAAAAACAGCTTTTTGAACTTCAACAGCTCGTAACTTCTCCAGAACTGCATGAATCATGTTGCGACTTCATAGGTTAGATTCCTCTCATCAAGGGCTTTCAGATGATATATGATATATGGGGGTTTGGGGCCTTCTTCGACGTATGACCGGGGGGGGAGACTTTTTAGGCCAAAGTCTCCCCCTCGCCCATTTTAATGTATTGGCTGGAGGCCGCCAGGGGAGACTTTGGCCTGAAAAGTCTCCCCCCCGGGCATATGCCGTAAGAGACGCGAAACTCCCACATATTATATATCATCTGAAAGCTCTTGATAAGAAGAATTCAACCTATGAAGTCGCAACATGATTCATGCAGTTCTGGAGAAGTTACGAGCTGTTGAAGTTCAAAAAGCTGTTTTTTACCTGCTTTTTCAAGAGCCTGGATCTCGGCGGTGCTTTGATGAATTGGTACGGGTAAGATATATTCTAGTAGGGCAAACCTTACCCCAGAAAACCTATGAAGTCGCAACATCACACATCTTCACAATCAAGAGTTTTAGGAGTTCAAATGTCAGCAGTCAAAAATTAGCCTAAAATCGCCTAATTTTTCAAAATTCTCGTTCTCAGCGACCACTGCTCAAATCAACCCGATTTTTTCACTATCTGTTAGAGCAACACTTACCCTTTAAAACCTATGAAGTCGCAGTTGCTGACATCTTCAACCACTTGGTTTATAACAGTGGCAATTTTGCATGATTTCTGGTTATTTTTTCATTCAAAATTCTGGTTCTCGGCAAATACTTCCTGGATCGACCTACTTTCTTCGCAGTACGACATAACTAAATTTACTCAATAAAATCTGTAGAGTGTCGTTGAGTTTCACTTCAAAATACACCATTTCATTGACACGTTTATTTCGAATATTCATGCCTCTGTGTCCATCGTATCTGTGGCCCTAAAAAGGGCCGTTGGGTCAATTGTTGGCCCTAAAGAGGACCGTTTGGTCATAGCTTTTTAAATCGAAATTCGTCCCGAAGCTATCTTCTCCGATTTCGTGGAAAGGCGGAAAAGTGGATGCGTCCATGGCGGTGATGGCCTTCGCTTCCGATGGGTGACGGTGAGTTCCTAAAACTGCAATACATATGTATATGCCTTCAATAATCCCTTTTGCGTTTGTTTTACTTATTTTCCTTCTTTATACTCAACAAAAAAAATTTTCGCAAAAGTGAAGGTGGTCACTCTGTATCAGCTCAAAAGTGAAGGTAGGGGGAGACTTGGCTCCCCCTATCGCACCTCTGAGCGGAGCCCGACCTGTCGAGATTGGGCTCTGCTGCCCGACTGCTGTGCACGACATGGTCAAATTGCCAGATCGGACCACATTCCGAATTTTGATAAATCAAGGATCGGCGCTCTTGCCCGTCCGGGCACTCCTCAATAATGGCCCGAACAGCGAGTGGGAGATTGATAAATACCGCCCAAGGCCTTCAGAAATGGGTGATTGTTGCATAATTGTGGGACGGAATGATGAGTCTTTATAAGATATGTGAGATATATCGTGGAGGATAAGCATAGCCAGTTGTGCATTCAAAAGAATGCATGTCACTATGTGCCCCTCGGTTGCTTCCAAATAGTGAAGGATTTACTGCACTGTATCAATGTAAATCTTGTGTGTGATTGTGCATTTTGACTTTTCGACGGTTGTGCAATTTTTGAAAGGGTAATAAAGTGCTATATGTATTTGAAGATGTCATTTCGTCTCCTTCATGTAGTACCAAAACCAAGTTCTCTCCACTCTTATAGTGAAGAAAGTATTCAACAAAGGATAGAAAAGTAAAGATATTTTATAACAAGAAGAAGAATCAAGAAACTATTTTCTCAAGGTTTGGTAGATATTCATTAGGTAGAGGCAGCGTAGCCGGCTGCGATGCATTGGTTTTCCCGTTACTCTCGAGGAGATTCAAAACTGTTTCACAGGTTCTTTTCTGAGTGAATGGTTGCAAGCAGGCTGCGCAACAGATGTTCTTTGGTCCCCCGGTACATAGGTAATATAAATCAGCTCTGTAATTAAAAAAATACAAACTCTTGAAATAAAATATTGTACATGGAGGGCATAAAGGAAGCACTGAGAGCTCGACTCTAGCTTTTCTACGTGGAGATCCCTGGGTAAATAAGAATAATGCCTAATCCACAGTTTTTTCAAATATTCGCTGTTCGTATCTTCCTTGGAGGACATACTTTTTCTAGTAGTCCTTAAAGACAGCGTCCCCGCAAAAAGATGGGTGCCAGGTTTTTGTGGCGATGTTGAAGTAGACCTCCTACCTAAGCGATGACTGAAGTTTGGAGCGAGAAAGGGTTTCTATAGTGTGGACCCCGGCCAGGTTCCCATGGGTACCTCCGCGGCGCGCCCGCAGCGCATGCCTTCAGTGCGCTTTTCGTTTCGGCTCTGAAGGGATTTCTTTCAATTTTCGCTTTCAAGTGAGTTTTTCTCCTCTGTAATTTCTCTATTTCAGATGTAAACGACTCACGTCAACTGCTGGGATGGATTTTTACGAGCCTTGACTTTCTTGCAAGCTTTTGTTTCAAAAATCTCTCTTTTCTTTTCCAATAGTGAAGATTTCAGTGTAGTTCAGAAGAATATCCTCTCCAAAGGTTCTTATCACAGATCAAGTGTATATGCAATTGATTTTGTGCAGTTTAGATGCTTCTAGTCTTTTGACTGCGCCATCAGGGCTTTGCCATCGTGCTCTTGAGCTCAAACTTTTTGGGTTTTTTTACGACTACAGAAGGAAAACTTTTCAGAAGTGTTCTTTGACTTTTTCTGTTACTTCTATCATCAATCGCTGGTAGTGTCATACACTACCAGCGATGGATGATAGAAGATTCCAGTCATCTATGAGATTGACTGGAATCTGAGCGCTAGTAGAAGTTGTGAAGGTTCTGCTACTGCCTTGGCTTTTCTCGAGTTCAGATTAGAGGCTTCCACATCGCATTCGACTTCTGTTTTCGGTCATAATGCTTTTTTGTTCGGAAGCGAAATGAGAAGCGTCAAGTCGGGCGCGCGTTGCGTGTGCGCCGCGCTAGTACCTATGGGAAGCTGGCCGGGGTCCACACTATACCAAGCATGAAATTCGCTCCGGATCTTACGGTTGCCCGAATGCCGCCCGCACAGCAATTTTGAACTGCAAGGCCAGAGCACGCATAGGGCACACAGTCATGAGCGGAGGGTCCCGGAACGACTCTGCGTCTCTACTTGCATGCATCTCGTACTCGCTCGAGCTTACCGAGATCCGTGCCACTTTCGGGGCAGATTTCAGGCTTGGTAGACCTCTTTTTCGCTCTGAACTTCTGACATCGCTTGGGTAGAGGTCTGCTTTAACATCGCCACAAAAACCCTGCACCCATCTTTTTGCCGGGACGCTGTCTTTAAAGGCAGTGTCTAAGCTATAAAAA
Organism: Cylicocyclus nassatus; assembly: GCA_958299035.1. Classification (NCBI taxonomy): domain Eukaryota; kingdom Metazoa; phylum Nematoda; class Chromadorea; order Rhabditida; family Strongylidae; genus Cylicocyclus; species Cylicocyclus nassatus. The sequence continues at coordinate 68,245,050 of CATQJL010000112.1, forward strand.
AAAAGAGACTTTTGTATCCTGCTTGCGCACATATTGCTCTATCCATGTGTGTACTTGAACTTCTTCGCGAAGAAGAATTCAATAGGAATAAGAATTCAGAAAAACATAAGGACTTGACCATGCCAAAAACCACGGTTTCATTGGTGGTTTTTAAAGAGTTCGTTCACTACAATGTGATAGTAAGATAACCATTTCAGGGGAATGAAAAGATGTATCAAATGCTACCTATCCTCTATGAATCTTTGCTCTGCAAATTGTGGTAGCCGTTCACAACAGCGAAAATATGTACTTTTAGGACTCGACACTCCAAATTTTTATGACACATGCAGCTTTAACTTTCCTTCCATCTTCCTCCTTCTTAGAAGAGAAAGAAGACTGAAGGAAAGTCGAGAGAATGAACGCACAACGGATTGTTATGTCACCATGGTAAAGCGCTTACTACTAATTTTATGCGAAGCAGCGTTTGCTTTTGCGTTAAAGGCAGTGTCCGGGCAAAAACTCAGTTTTTAGAAAATCCACTTACCGGGGGTTATCCGCAGCACAATCCGAAAATTCACATTGAAAGGCGCGAAAACGGCGAGAACATACGTTTTCCAAAACCTTACAATCTGAAATTCGACGGTTCCTGCCAGGCAGAGACGCAGTGTCATGTCACTGGGACCCTACAATTTTAACCGTGAGGCATGCGTATATACTGCATAGCAGGAACTCGAACAGGTCGGACCCCGCCCCAAGGCGTAAGTTTCCCCACTTCCCGATCGTTTTTCTTGCTTCAGGGGGGGGGCACTTTCGAATGGCAGTGAAATCCCAAAACCCTCACTTGTTCGGACACTGCCTTTAACGCAAAAGCAAACGCTGCTTCGCATAAAATTAGTAGTGAGCGCTTTACCATGGTGACATAACAATCCGTTGTGCGTTCATTCTCTCGACTTTCCTTCAGTCTTCTTTCTCTTCTGCGAAGGAGGAAGATGGAAGGAAAGTTAAGACAGTTGCATGTCTCGTAAAAATTTGGAGTGTCGAGTCCTAGAAGTACATATTGTGCTATTTTGAACGGCTATCACAATTTGCAGAGCAAAGATTCATAGAGGATAGGTAGCATTCGATACATCTTTACATTCCCCTTTAAATGGTTGTCTAACTATCACAGTATAGTGAACGAACTTTTTAAAAACCACCAATGAAGCCTATGTTTTTCTGGATTCTTATTCTTATTGACTTCTTCTTCGCAAAAAAGTTCAAGTACACATATGGATGGAGCAATATACGCGCAAGCAGGATACAAGAAAGTCTTTTCCTTTTTATAGCTTACTTTACAACATTTATAGAATTATTTCTGATGCTATCAAAATCCATGTTTGATCAATTTAACTCTCATAGAATACCAACTAGCAAGCAACTAGGGCGCCATTCCAAGCAGCATTTTCTCCCTCTTCCTAAAGGGTATTTTTTGTTTTTGATTCGTAAGTGGGAATAAATCAACGATCTTACTGAAGCGTCACAAGCTGCGTCTGCAAATTTCGAGGCTTCACGCGCTCATTTGCTTTGGTAAATTAGTGTTGAATCCGAAATCATCTTGAACTGAATGACTGTTTACTGCAGTTTGACGCGGTTTCTGACAAGGAAAGGATACTCGATCGCAGCGACGATTGGATAAGCAGTGTATAATACCGCGTATACCGTCCTCAGATGGTGATCTCTAGACCGCACTCCATATCTGCTACGCATTTAAAAAAGCTATGAAGGATTCGCTTCAAGTACTGAACTTGTATTGAGTATCCTTCCCTTGTGAGATCAACCTGCCAAAATTCGGTGGTCTTGTTTCATAACGAACTATGGGAAGGAGAAAGAATTGCTTCGTATGCTGTAGGGTCAACTTTATCCATCCCTTACGACTTCTTCGTGGAAGCAATATAACAATATGCAATAAAGAAACTTGAAACATGGCAACAAGAAGCATGAATTTCAAATTTCGGTTATTTTTCAAGAGCTCGTTCACTGCATTGCAATAGAAACATGATCATTTGAAAGAGAACGAAAGCGTACACAGAATACTAAAAATTTTGTACGGATTGTCGTTCTACGAATTGTGGCAGCCTCTCATATGAAGCGAAATACTTTCGTGGCAACCTAGGATATTGTTCCCGTCATGATAAGAGCCTTTGACTGAAAACGAAAACACCTACCATTTTATTTAACTGGCTTGGCATCGGCAAAGGCGGGGCTTCGTGACCTAATTAAGGCCAGGTAATGATCAGAGAGCACTCGCGCGAGAGAGACGCAGGTGCGTCGCGGGCTCGAGCGCCTCAATTAGATCACAAAACCTCGCTTTAATGGTGCCAAGCTAGTTGAATCAAAGGTTACTTGAGCATGGCTACAGTCTTGCAAACCTAATAGGCACATTAAACGTAAACTGCGCTTGGGATTCCAAAGCTTCGAGCATCTGATTTTTAGACCGAGTACTCAGTACCGAATACCGAATACACTGTTAGACTTTTCGTTACATTATGCTTAGTATTACTAAAAAACTTACCTGCATGGGATGCAGACCATCTTACATTTTCGCCGACTGGTTGTATTCCCTGAAGTGAAAGTTGCTTCATGCTTAACATATAGAGAGAAAACACATTGAGTATTCATTTAAGCTCAATGTTTTGATGAAAGAATATGTGAGAATAGTTGAAAAATTTTGTATTTCCATCTTCGCTACCCATGACTAATGTAAAATGTTGACAAATTTGACAGAAGGCCATGATCAGACTCCCAGGAATGGCTTTGCAGCTCAACATGCGCATCAAAACTTGCATTTAAGTCTGCAGGTGAAAAGGTGAGTCAAAGTGCCTCAAAAAATTCCTCCAGTCTTTGATTATTCTTTTGCGTTTTATCTTTCACACATTCTGTTGACATACAGGTGACTGACATACTTGAAAGGCTTTTACTGCAGATTTAGGGTAAGAATTATTAGATGTTGCACAACATCCCTGCTTTGCCCTAATTTGATGCCAGAAGACTCCAGGGCCGGTGTGTATCAATCGCCCGAACTGTGCCCGGGCGCTCCTTAACCATTGGAAATGAACGCCCTGGCGGGAGCGGGCGCCCGACCCATGATGTATGAAACTCGCGGGCGCCCAGCCCCGACGGGCAGGAAAGCCCGATCTCGCGGGATCGGGCACTCGCGACGGGAGATGCAACTCATCGCGTTTTTTTTGCTGAAATTGGTGAGTTTTTCATTTTCTTTACTGTGTTACGCTCTCCCTCCTTACTGAAGAGTTCCGGGGAGGGCTTATTTGTTGATTTTTTTGTATTTGTGCTCAGTCTAAGGGAAGGAACGAAACGGATGCTCGTTTTCTTTATCTTTTTTTTTGTAATTTGAATTTCTATCTTATTATTAGTAGCTAGGCTTTGCAAGTAACTATAATGTGCATGATTATGGTTTGCATGCAGTTTAACTACATTATTCAATGTGTTGCCTGTTTTTTCCCCGCATATGTTCCCAAAAAAGAATTTGAACGTTTGTCGCAAGCAATAGGGGGAACATTGTGAATCTTTTGAACTTTGAGTTTCTTTCCTCATTTGAATGGGATTCTTTCCTTACAAAGTTCTGAGAATGTCTTTGGTTCTAGGTGCCAAAATGCTGCTGTTTGGAGAAGGAATAACGCTTAAGCAGATTGCATAAGCAAGTTTCGGCTTTCGCTCCAAGCACTTTGTACATATGTGAGTTTTATTTCTCTTAAATATGTCTTCACTTCATTCTCAATATCTACCCGTTTGGAGGAAAACATGCTAGAAATTTCAGATTGGTCTTAGTGGAAGACTCAAAGGGGAAACTGTTTTAGAGGTTGCGGAATGCGCGTCGGCCGTGATTACTCACGGCGCACCAAAAATAATATATTTTACGCCTAATCTCGCTATCTTGGATTTTGCACATTGCACACACAATCGCCACTGCTGCCGTTTTACGCGCTATTGGTGAGTTCTTCAACTTTTTCGGTTTTGTTTTCCTTTCTTTATCTTGATAAGCAAACCAGACAGAATCCTGCCTGGTTTTTGCTCTTTTTTACCATTTGGCCGCAGGCTGTGCCTGCTTTTTCACCAAAATGAGATTTTATGATTTTGTTGTTGATTTTTTGATTGATACCCCTTTGCTTTTGTGTGATATCACATTCTCATAGAAATGTGTCTCACACACATTGTAGAGGAGGATCATTCTTCTTTTTAATATGATTCACAAATGTTTACACTGAGTTAGTTAAACTATACTTGTGCCTCAATCTTGACCTTACACATATCTTTCGTAAGAAAAGGTCAAGATTTCGTAAGCTATCCCTTCCTTGCCTTCATAGAAGTTTGAATACTACTCTTGTCTGTTATCCTGGTACTTTTCGTCCCTCGTCGTTTGGAACTCTTGAAGCATTGTCAACTTTTGGAGGTTTAGTCGACGAAGTTGCGCAGTAAACAACGAACACGCACGGACTCAAATTCGGAGAAGAAATGCACGAAAATGAGTGAAAGGAGTCACTCTCAGAAGGCGCCAGAAGGCATATCACATATGCGTCAGCACGCGCACTGCTGATCCCAAAATAGGCAGTCCGGGCCCTTGCCCGAGTACCATCCCAGAATGGTGCATCGCGGGTACGGGCGCCCGTGCCCGGTCGGGCAACGACCCAGACGGGAACCCCTTCCCGAGTGGGAGATTGATACATACCGGCCCAGAAATGCTCTACTTTGAACAACTAAAAAAGCTATTTCCAAACACAGAATCTGCACTCTCTGATTACTTCATTGAAATCCAAGCACTGTTTCCGGGATACTTGTATTTTGACAAGGTTTGCGAGAACCATGTCGACATCTGCGAGAACCATAAGAAATTATTTGAAGAAAGTACAGTGCTGGCCATAGCTATAAAGCCACCTTAAAAATCACCGTAATTTGCTCTCTCTTGCTCATATTTGTCTAAAAAACCACTATTCTGTGCGCAAACTAACATCATACCATTGACCAGAACGGCTCCTGATTTCATGGATTTTGGCCGGAGAAAAATTGAAAATTTGAAAAAACGGGTTTCGAAGGCTGGTCACAGCTATAAAGCCACCTCTCGTTTTCAATCAGTACTGCGTTTTTTGAACCTCAAATTTTCTGTACATATAGAACATCAAAACATAAAACATTTGTTACACTTGGAAGGGGTCGCCTTTTCAAAAAGAAGATTTTTACTGCATTTTTTGCTCTAAAATGCATGATAGGTCACATCATTTGCAAAAAACTGCTTTTTCACTGAATTTTGAAGCACTTGTTTGACTTGTATGAAGGCCCTATGCTTTGCCGAGCCTTTGCAATGAATACGGCGAAAAGCGCTTGAGTTAACATTGCGTAGTCGCTGATATTGATAAACGATCCCCAACCTCACCTCCAGGTAGACGAGTTTTCGAACCGCAGAAATTGAGTTCTAATGCCCGAAAAGCTCTGTCGCGTGCTCAGCACGTCGCTCGTATAACGACAGACTCGTGTGCATAGCCTGTACGTCATCGCAACTCTGAGAACTCTGGTTCCGCTTTGGACGCCTTTTTTCCAAAAATGAGTGGTGCACTCCGTCTGCTCATGATCCACTCTAACCACCTCGATCGAGCGGAAAACCGCCCAGAAGTTCAAAATCCTTCTATTCCTGACAGTTTAGTAAAATCTGAATTGATGAGGAGTATGAGGAGTTCAAAGCAGTGAAATTTGAAGTCTTGTGAGATACACTGCGCACAACCGAACTGCAAACAAAGCGTTCTAACTTCATTGCGGCAAATAGGTCTTTGCAAAAAAACCTGGCGGCTTCTGCATGAGTACGTCGCCATGCAGACAAGGTGTCAACTTCCAACCAAAAGTTTTCGCGTGTCAGAAATCTAGTTTTGCGCCTCAGAAGCGCGCTTACACCTCGGTAAGATGCGTTTACCAAGATTAGCGACTACGCAATGTTGAGTTCAGCACCTTTCACCTCGTTCATTGCAAAGGCTAAGCAAATCCTAGGACGTTCATTCGAGCCAAACAAGTGCTTCAAAATTCAGTGAAAAAGCAATTTTTTTCAAGTGATGTGACCTATTATGCATTTTAGAGTAAAAAATGCAGTACGAATCTTCTTTTTGAAAAACGACTCCTCTCAAGTGTAAAAATGTTTCATATTTCGATGTTCTATATGTACAAAAAATTTGAGATTCAAAAAACGTAGTACTGATTGAAAATGAGAGTTGGCTTTATAGCTGTGACCAGCCTTCGGAACCCGTTTTTTCAAATTTTTAAAGTTTTCTCCGGCCAAAATCCATAAAATGGGAGCCGTTTTGGTCAGTGGTATGACGTTAGTTTGTGCACAAAATAGTGGTTTTTCAGACAATTATGAGCAAGAGAGAGAGCAAATTACGGTGATTTTTAGGGTGGCTTTACAGCTATGGCCAGCACTGTATAACATGAGAACGTTGCATTGCACTCAGGGCTCGTCACGCCTGAAACCGGGTCAAGCTGGACATCGTTTTTGGGTGAAAAGTAGAGGAGATGTAGTTCTACGGGAGCCGGGTCGGAAAAGAGCAGCAAGTCTGCCTGGCAGTGTGCAAGCTGCACGCTCTACCCCAACAAACAAAGACTTTGTTAGCTACCAAATTTGGTGTGCGCATGCTTGCGCGTTAAGTCGAACTATAGCAAAAACTTGTGAAAACTTATGTGTATGAAAGCCCCGTTTAAATATCTAAAACAGTTGGTTTATTTTTCTCTGGGCTTCAGCTGAGCTAAAACCGACTTTTTGCTCACATACTTTTCCGTACTTTTTTTTTCACATATATTGTGCGTCACTGTAAAATTTTTCATACGAGCAAAACGGTTTCAAAATGTTATCTCGGCTTTTTCATAGCCCTCAGAAATTTTTCAATGGAGGGGAATTTGCTCCGTCGCAAAAGCGTGTCCCTAAGCAAACCTATGCGCAAAACTTTATTTTTGCACGACTTTATATTTTTTGGTGGAAGCTCGGTGTCTATCAAGCTTGCCTTTGTCTTTCTTTCTTCTATTTGCTATTCACTTATGGTTTCATCCGCAGAGGAGGAGAGGTAGAGGGACGAGGCGAATTGGAGGGGTAGGGAGAGTAGTAAGAGGAAGTGGATGAGGTAGGAGGAAAGGTGTTTTTTTTGTTTTGTTTTTTTGCCATTTATTCTGTATTGGGCCGCAGTCCAGATACAAACAAAAGAAGTAGAGAGAGCGAGGGGACTCTAAAGATGTCAAACGCGTAGCAAAAATTTTGAAAACCCGAAGTATACTTCGCTCGAAAACTCTTTGGTTTCAGCTTGAGCCCTGGTTGCATCTTTAGAAGTACTCGTGAAAGTGTGACAATTCCAATATTTGCACTTTGCATGACCATCATCTCGGGCCTACAAAGATATATTTCGTAGAAGCGCTGCATCATGCTGCATGAAATTATAAGTAGTTGCTTCTTGTTTAACGCTTTTAGTTTCGCATTCTGTTGTTTGCTCGCTTATCCACTGATCATAGTTTCCACACCTGCCTTATGGCCTGTACAGTCGTAACATAAAATCAAGCGTCATCCACAAGAGATAAGCCCTGAATGACAAACCTGTTGTTGTTGTTGTTGTTGTTGTTGTTGTTGTTGTCGTCGTCGTCGCCTCCGTTGGCGTTGTTTCAGATGTTGATGTGGGAGTTGGTGTGACAGTCGTAGTGGTAGTGGAAGTTGTTTGTGTAGTAGTAGTAGTGGTAGGAGAAGGTGTAGTCGACGTAGTGGCAGTAGAAGGGGTTTGTGTACCTGTTGGGAGTGCACTTGTGGGACGTCAATTTAAGAAGCAAGATTTGTGCTCGTTTACCTGGAGGACAGTTCTTTCCACATTCCTCCATGGTATTATGGTAGACAGGCGGATCGAGAGGAAAGCCCCTATACGAGCACGAGTAGTGACTAAAATGAAAACATCAAGTTTCCTTTACACTTCAGCACCCAACATTTTGAATTTGACCAATCCATGCTGACTTACCCTTGAGATCCAGCGCATGTATATAGGGTGATGCGAACTAAATAAAAATATAATGTATAATACATTCAATCATTTCTATGTGTTATTATTCGTTAGGCTAGTGAGCAAGTTCTTGCGTAATTTAGATGAATTCCAGTGACTGTGCAAGTCTCCTTAAGTTCGCGGTTTATTCCAAGAATAGAAGAATTTGAGCTTTACAGCTATTCAATAGCAATTTTCTATTGGGTAGCCTCAGACAATCTCAGAGGGCACTTGAAATACTGTGCTGTACTATCGGGAATAAAAAAAAATACACGACTGCGGCTAGCTAGCCCCAATAAATCTACAATTTCAAAGGACCATACAGCATCCTGATATTCGTTTGAAAAACATTATTTCGCAGAGAAAGAGTTCGCTAGTGTGTAATTTTGAGTAGAACAAAAGGAAATCAGAACTTTAAACCAGTGCTTACCTAGAACAATATGAAGTCTTTTTGTGTTATAAGTTTTCTATGGGAGAAATTAGGCGTTTAGCAAGCTTTTCCAGTAACATAACATTTTTCACAAATTTTCCGCTTTTGCATTTTCATGCTAATAAGACACGACCAGGGTCAAGCAAGGGGTGTGGCACACGATCGCTGGTTACGACCCCCCCCCCCCTGATTGCTGTCTTAATAAGACCCCCCCCCCCTGGACTATACCCTTAAGATAGCATTACTTGGAGGCCCTGTCAAAATGGGCAATATAATGGGCAACATATCCATAATGAGCATGTCAATTAACCCCTGTAGACAAAGTTTGAGCGAATTCTGAAGATTCAAGATACTAGGCTACCTAAGTGAAATGGTCAAATTCCAACATGGTTAACTTTGTTTCAAAGGTGAATTAGCTATCCGTTTTCGCACTCAAGACAAAGCACTACTCCTTCTTTGTCCACCTCAGGAATCCCGCTTCAGAAGACCTCCAAAGTGTGGAATTAGAAGCCAACCAAAATCTCGTTTTTCCCATTTTTTGCTTTTGATCGCTGTGCTTTCACCAAATATTACTCAGAGCTAAGAAGACGAATCAGGCTTAAATCACTCCTGTGAAAACTAGGTGATCTAGGCTATCGATTCATATAAATAATTCTGTCCGCTAAAAATGCTTTTTTGATATAGTTAATGGCCTGCGGCACCCCCCCCCCCCCTCCCCCCTCAAAACTTGCGGCAGCCGCAGGTTTTAGGGGGGGGGGGGGCCGCAGGCCATTAACTATATCAAAAAAACATTTTTAGCGGACAATATTTATATGAATCAATAGCCTAAACCTCGTAGATTCCATAGGGATGTTTTGAGCCTGATTCTCTTCTTAGCTCTGAGTAATATTTGGTGAAAGCACAGCGATCAAAAGCGAAAAATGGGAAAAACGAGATTTTGGTTGGCTTCTAATTCCACAGTTTGGAGGTCTTCTGAAGCGGGATTCATGAGGTGGACAAAGAAGGAGTAGTGCTTTGTATTGAGTGCAAGAAGAGGTAGCTTACTCACCGTTAAGATGAAGTTAATCATGTTTGATTACTGCTTTATACAAGGTTGTTTACTGCTCGGAGACCTCAGAGTTCGCTGCAACTTGGCGCATAGGGGTTATTCGGCACGCGGATTACGACAATTATGCTTGATTAGAGGTACGGTAGGTTACGGTAGGCATACGGTATCTGCAAGTTTGTGTCATTGAACTTGAATTTTGCAGGATTTCAACAGCGCTTTCATCAAGTCAATTTAGTCACACAGCTTGTACAAGTGCTTTTGACCTTGGGTCGATACGACCCCCCCCTACCTATCCCCCTCCCCTAACGACCCCCCCTGCGGCGTGCCGCACCCCCCGCTTTACCCTGGACACAACAATGAAAATTGAACTATGGTTCGAAGTTTTTACAGACTTTCTGAGGTTTTGTCACCAAACAAAATCGATCATGCTGTTTAGAAGTTTCTGAGGCTAGCCAACGAAACCTCTATCAATTTGCTTTCATAAAGTGCACACTTCCTGCTATTAATCGGATCACAAGATCTTGTACTTTTGTTAGGTTCGACATCAGAAGGTCTTCAAAGTCCAGGTCAATCACGCAAGAGCTTTTGTATCATCAGCAACTCAATACAAAAAATGTGTCTATTGTTTGATTGGTAATAACTCTCTCGTAATGAAGTCTTTCGGTAAGCTTTAGGTACCGTTTCGAAACAAGGTTTCAACTTCGATTTACAGTTCAAAATGAATCACCGAGTGCTCTTTATTACTGTAAGATGACGGCGAAACTTCAAGCATATGGTGTCACTGTGAAAGCTGCCGTTTTGAAAGTCTCTAAAAATGTGAAAACTTGTGTAATAGGATCATGGACTCTGAGTTCAATACTCAGCTATGTACAAAATTGCGAAGTTTTTCAAACGGTGTAACCGCGCTTTTCAGGAACACTATAAAAGCGGCGCTTTTGCTCACCTCGAATAACTTTTTACTGAAGCATAATGATAAGTTGCGAACTTCAAATTTAGAATCAGCAACTCTAACTAGCCCAGTGTGAGAGTTTTCAGGTTGTTTTGTTTCCCTTTTCAGGCAAAATAAGGCCCTTTACGGCTCAAACCCTCTTCAAAAATTCTATCGTAATCCAACAGTAAGGGAGAGCAGCCGATAATCTGCTCCACAGCAAAACGTTGGGTTAGCTCTACAAAATGTGCCTAAAGCTTTTCGAAAGACTTCATTACAAGAGAGTCATTAACAATCAAACAGCAGGCACATTTTTTGGGACACCCTGTCTATACAGTAACTGGTGTAGATGGAGCGAATGGTTTTTCTCACACAGGCACAATTCTAAAGTAGATATATACCTCCAGGGCCAGGGCCAACAGAAAGCGAAAGTAACCATCTCATACAGAAGCATACTAAAGCGAATGTCGTACTTATTTTGATGAGCATGGTCCTGAAAGCGATGATGAATACAAAACTGTCTATTGTGTGTGTTACGTAGAATATTTGTGAAACAAATGAGATAGCTGTTATGCGTTAATTGATATGAATCTAAATTACACTGATGAAGTCCTCTATGTCAGAGGGCGCGGATCACCAACCTACCGATCTTCAGTGGCAGGAAGAGAAGCCCGCGCTGACCGCTTCGGCAGGGTATAAATACCGTGAGTCAGGGGGAGTCTCGGACCGCGCTGAGGAAGCGCTAGCGGGAGCTAACTCCGTCGAAGAGAGGTGGATCTTCCCCTTAGATAGAGAGTTCATCTAGTCAACCTGCCGAAGTGGTCAAGAGGGTAAAGCCCGTCGGTCCGTTGTTAAGCCTTGTTCAAGTCACGCATTCTTGTTTCTTGTTGTTTTGCCGTTTTTCTGAGATGAATTATTAGTCGTTCAATCCGTGTTGTCTATCGATCCGGTTGAAATCCGTTATACCACTAGACCATCCCCGGTTACATCTATAGATTACTGGCAGAACATGCTCTTTTGACATTTCTGAAATGCGAGATCACAATGATCATGACTTATAACAAGAGCGTAATCTGCCGTGGTGTAAAGTATGTAATGAAAGCTGATTTGCAGTACTTAGAGGACCTCTCGATTAGGAAGGCTCAATTTCATTCAAGACAATTGTAGGTCGATCAAAGAGATAGCCGAGATCAAGTTTTTTGATGCGTTCCATGACAACTAATGCGTGACGCATTGTACAATAACATTGATTACTGCATGAGTTTTGCAACGGATTTTCCGAAAAATTTGTAATAATTCTTCTTTGCAGTAAAGTTGTTTGGTGCGATGTGCTCGCGAGGATGAATCATGCCCTTTGTATTAGTGTTCCAATTAAAAACAACATATGCACCTAGAATCGAAACAAATTGCTCAAGAGGGAAACTCATCTTGTACTTTCTCTATTTTTGAAAAGCTGATATTGTTAAAACTAAACAAATACTTTCAGGTTTGGTCTCGGCTTTATAGCCTGATCTTTTTGATCAAGATGTTCGTATTGTGTCTCCACGAATAGTTACGATTTATACTTTAAATTTCTTTTCAAGGTAAATCTATAAAAGTATTGAAGAATGCTGATTTAGTATAGTCACAAAAAGGATATGATTTGATTGATGGTCTCAAACATTTCTTTGCAATGTTGATAATTTTCAAAACTTAAACTAATCTATGCGGAACCAGCATTTTATCTTTATTAGCGCCTCAGGTTTTCATTAGAGAATGGTAAACACTCAATGTTCCTCCAGCCATTCCAAATAAGCTGTATATCACGTCGCTTTGAAACTCTGGTTTCAAATATATGCTTATTAGCCGCTCTCTGCCGCTACGCGACAAGCTCGGCTGCACTCGGCAGCTTCACTGCCTCATACATCTTTCGTTTTACTCTATACTGCGAAAGTGTGAAAATCGATCTATAAGCTGGAAAAACTGAGGACACAATCTCGGCTTTTTCAATCTAGTTTGATTGAACATTCTAAGCAACGGATATCACGTAAACTGCAAAAGTCAGTAGATTGATAGAATCAATCGGTAAACAATGGTTCTTTGACATACGCCGCCCCATACATCATGTCTGCGAAACTTGGTTCCATGATTCTTTCTATCCTTTGGCGAAGGTAAAAGATTTTATGAGCAAAACTGCAAAAAATCAATAATTCGATAAAGGCACTTCGTGGGTACCGAACAAATTGGCTTGGCAACACACGCCCCACCCTATAGATTACTTCTGCCAAATTTGGTTCAGATTCCATGACTCTTTCTATCCTTGTTGAGCGAAGATGAAAAAGTGGTAAAGCCAAATGTTGTGTAAGTATCGATCATCTTCTAAGCAACAATCTGGAATGAGTTATGAGCAGGGTTGAGCATGGGGTCGGGCGCGCGCCTGACCTGGGTGTCGTAGTTGGGGTAAGAGCAAGGGGGGACGGTCGTGATCAATTTGTTCAAACATTGAGGAATACTACAATCGAGCAAGGTGAAAAAGACAAGCACTTAACCGTGAATCTCACAACTCCACCAGAGGAATGACTGTCGTGAACAGCATGCTGGTCAACTCGACCAACAAAATCTCAGCCAAATTTCAATTCTTCTACCTTATACATAGCAAGGTCACCAAAGAAGCTTTTCATTGAACTGGGTTTGATTTCCTTAATCAGCATGCCAAACTACCTTAACGAGCTCTACAAGTCATTACCTATTACATCTAGTGTTTCCTAACCTCTAAAAAGCACGATTTTCAAACGTTGTCGACGTCGACTTGGTCACAAAAGAAAGAAGTCAGCTTTTTTGTATTCATAAGAAGTATTGCTCTTTAACAGTTTATGTAGAAATTGGACTTCATATCGCTTTCAAATAATGGGTCAAGAAGTGCTGCCAGAATTAGTCACCGCGTTTTCTACGTCGAGTGCTTCAACTCCACCCATCTCAAACAGAGCGAAAACGAGTCGAGTTAAGCTCAAAGACCTATTTAGAATCTTCGAGGTTTATGCTAACGAAAATTTAAAATTAAAATGGAAAAGTTTCTTCGGTGATAAAGTTAATCGGGTCAGGCGCAACCCCTGAAAATGTCAGGCTGCCTGGCTTTTGAGGGGTTGCGCCTGACCTCCTTAACTTGCCTTCAAAATCCAGAAATTGCTCCATTTTTGGTATGAGTATTGAGCTCATAGCTTCTTCTTGATACAATGAAAATTTGAGCCGAACGCCCACCCCTAGAAAAATTATGGCCCTTTCATCAGGCTCATTCAGTTCAAAATCAGCCGTCAAATTACTGAGTGACTGTAAAGTGCAGTCACAGAAATCGGTCGTAAAGTTCTCGAAAATCTGAAATTCTCTCTGGAAAAAGATGATGTCCTCCAGAATGTCACGCTCTGAGGTTCCGGAGGCTAAGAGGAGGAAAAAGGGGTCGTTTGAAGGCTTCTATGGGAGGGGGGATCATTTTCGAAAGACCTGCACCTGACCTCTTGCTCAACTGTGGTTATGAGCGCTCAGAGGTGTGGTTGTGAGATTTACTGTGATATTCAAGCTCAAGTTGCTTGCGAGATTAATTGAGTGTTGCGATTCATTTCAGAGACCACCCCTTAGAGCTAACAAATACGTTGTCAGCATGTCGGAGACCACTTACACCCTCTCCACGAAACTAGACTCTTCCTAAGGAACTGTTAGATTTCAATTTAATCGTGATAATCTGCATGACTAGCAAGCTGTACTTTTTGCCCGGAATGTATGTAGCAGTTTCCGAAGTGTTATCACTATAGTCACACTAGAAGCTGTGCATACTCACATGAATTCTCTTCTTAGGTGGCCCACAGTGAATTCTATGAACTTCATGTTCAGCTAAGTCGATTATGACTTCATGTGGTTTCATTCTCAAAAACCAAATCGTATAAGCAAGTGGGACCGAACATTTTGTTCAGGGGAAGTGGCGTTAGAAAAGATGTTTTAATGAAGAAATATGATAGCCATTTCCAAGGAAGTTTCTCAGGGTGCTTTCCTTTTGGTGGGTATACAATGCGAACATTTCAAGGGAGAAGCGGCAGTCACGCTTTCGGTGAATATTTGTTTGCGAAGCTTTTTGCCTTGTAGATTGTTGAGAAATGCTGCTAAAATTTACAAGTAAAAAAAGTACCTGCATACTTTTACAATTCGTTCAGATGACTTTCAAAAATTTCACCCATTTTCAGAAAGGGAGCGCGCGCCGCCCACGAGATATGAAGCTTCGAAAGACGGCGTTGTAATGTTTCCTGGGTAAAGCACTCTGTTATCTTACTTTCAACTTATTAGTTACTAGCTTGCTTACCCGGCTCCGCCCGGCCCTATGGAAGCACTGTAATAAAGGTCGCATCCCTATCCCTGTACAGCCTTTCCCTGTGCCCACTCCTACACTTCAAATCCCGTGCCCTGTATTGTTTTCGAAATCAGCATGCCCACTTACCCCTCCTATGCCAACTCCCAGCCCTGTACCTCAAACTTTGCAAAAAATCGATAAAATCGATAAAAGCAATGGACGATTTTAAAAACTAATATTGTATTCGGAATCAGCATGCTCGATCACCCCCCTGTGCAAACTCCCAGCCCCTAGCTCAAACTTTGCAAAAAAATCTATAAAATCGATAAAAGTAATCGATAATCCTGAAAACTAATATTGTATTCGGAATCCCCATGCTCGATTACCCCCCTGTGCAAACTTCCAGCCCCGTAGGTGAACTCATCAAAAAAATCGATAAAAATCGATAAAATCGATATCGATCGATGGCGAAAGCCTATGACACCCGCCGGGGCCCGAAGTGTATGTGTGCCAAGTTTGGTCCGGATCGGTTCAGAACTGGAATTTTCTATTCGGAACATACGTACACACAGACAGACATACAAACAGACAGACAAACAGACATTCAGCTTTATATATAAAATCGTCGCCTCCCCGGTGTACGTTGGGCGGAGCATTTGCGGACATCTGAACACGTTGGTGAACTTGATAACCCTCTACTGCAAGGCATTGATCTTTGTAATCTCTCGCTACCAACTCTGCCACATATGACAAAAGCAATCGTTTGTTCCCCAGCAAGATTCCTATAGGTACCACGCAGTGGCGTACCCAGGATTTCGGCTCGGGGGGGGGCGCAACAAAAAATTTTTTCTAAAGAAGGTGCGTGGCGTTAGCCACGCACTCCGAAAAAATTTTTGGGGTGCTTCTCAAAACTTTTGCGGGTCCCCGACCCCTAAAATCTGGAAAAAGGGGGCGTGGCGTTAGCCACGCCCCCGAAAAAAAATTTTTTACAAGGCTAATTTGATTTTTTAAAAATTTTAAAAAATTATTCTAATTATTTACAAAAATAAACAAGTCACTTGCACATTTTTATAACCCATATAAGTAACTTTCAAAAATTTCGCGACCCATTCTCTGGGGGGCGCGCCCCCCCCCTCCCCCCCGCCCCCCCCCCCTCGGTACGCAACTGGTACCACGTCATCTCGCTGCCTTTCGCTTTTTTAAACGTGTTTATCTTGGGCAGTTTCGTTGAAATCTCTGGAGAAAGGTGTCAAAAAGAGCGAAAGGCAGCGTTGCACCACGTATACAGGCTGGTTCACATGGGAACTTTTCTGGGGCACACAGGATATATGAGGCAGTTCAGAGAGTACAAAGAACATACTTTGCAGTAGAGGCTTGACAAGTCACCAACGCGTTCAGTTGTCTGCAAATGCTCCGCCCCACGTACACCGGGGAGGCGACGATAGAATGTCATATAGCGTGCACAGGGCCCGGCATTAGTCCGTTTCTAGGCTTTTTGAAAACGAAGTCCCCCTGACTTTCAAATATTTTACGAAATCCCCTTTGACCCTTGCTCTACCCCCCCCCCCCCCCCCCGATTGTGAATCCTTGCATACTTACTTACCCTAATTTCACGCGTACAAGGCGCGGGGTGGTCCTAGCTTTCATCGAGCTGCTCAGCCGCTCCAACGTGTTTTAAGAAGCGATCCGTATGCCGCACGATTCGTCAGGCAAAACGCAGCACGGTATGGGGTTCCTTTGGTTGCGAAGTCCTTTGCCGTGTTCGGGCTGGTCGATGAAAGCTAGGACCACCCCGCGCCTTGTACGCGTGAAATTAGGGTAGTTCTTGACAAAACCGTTTACCTGCTGCGAGCTGAGAATCTCGCGATTTGGTCAACTCCCAAAAACCACAGAATCCACAAAATTTTCCTTCATAAAGCCCTACATGGTAAGAGAACGATCGAAATAGGTCACGAGCTGAAGAAAGAGGAAGAAGAAGAAGGAAGAAGAATGGAAGAAATCATCAAAATATTGAAAAAAAGCAAGAACTGAAAGCGAAAATTCGAAGGAGAGGATGCGGAAAAGTTGACGCTGGGTCGCGATATCTAATAAGACGATCTTCGGGAAAAAAAGAGGATAAAAACGACGGACAGGAGGTGATATGGAAATATCTCTAACAGGGATAGATTCTTGACCGGGGCATCCGTCCATGTTAGAAAGATCCGAAACTTGTGTGAAGTGACGAAAATATATGCTTTAGACGATCCCAGAACTCTGGTGGCCGTCTGGAGACGATCTAATTTTGGAAAAGGTATTACTTACATAAGTTTTCAAATCTTTTTACATAATCCTTCCTCAAATAATTTCGTAAGTATTCACTTTAATTTCGGTGTTATATGATTCTGTGTGCGCTGTAAACAAGCAATTTGTTTATTTTAGCCCTGCTTTCAAATCGCGCGCAATTTTCGTCATACACGATAGAGCATGTCAACCGTGTGATGACCTGTCCGAAAAGCTTGTGTTCGACTAAATGCCGCTTATTCTTTGTGCTCGGCCCCGACTCGTCAAAAACTAAATCCCCTTTGCTTTTTGCTTCAAAAACGAAGCCCAGCCTGCTTTCAGACGACCTGTGCCGGGAGCTGAGCGTGCATGATATTAGGTTGTCTTATAAGTCTTTTCTTTGAGTTCTCGCTGTGATAAGTCATACACTTCTTATTCTAAGTAGACATTAGGACATTTTTTGATAGAGCAAAGCAAGCTCTCCAAAATGACGCTTATGCTTTGCACCAGCTTTGATTCACCTCTAATTTGAACAAATCTAAAAAGTTCCGGATGCTCAGAAAAAAAAATTTCTTATATCTTCGTAAAAAAATTCTTACAGATCTCTCACTCGCTTACGCATATACACTCTACATCAGACACTCATATGTGCACAGAACACTCATATGTGCAGTAGCTGTGACTTTTTATTAGCTAGAAATCAAGAAAACGAAAACTTCTATGTTTGTGTTGAAGTGATGCGGTGCTGTTCTTACACTGACAGTTGTATACTACAAGCCCTCAAAGGTGGAACCATAAATTTTTAGCACTTTGAAAGCTCTAGTTTCCGAGAAAAAATCGAATTCATCTTTATTTACTCGGGTTTTCCAAGTTTAACTCAACATTTCTCGAAACCAGAGCTTACAGAGAGCTAAAAATTTACTTCTAAGGGCCTGTAGTATACAACTGTTGGTGTAAGAACAACAGCATCACTTTGGTGGAAACATGACAATTTTCGTTTTCTTGATCTCTAGCTAATAAAAAGACAACAGCAGACATGAGTGTTTGATGTGGAGTGTATATGCATGAGCGAGTGAGGGATCTCTAGGTTTTTTGAACTAATGCTAATAAGATATAGAAAATTTTCAATTTTCTGGGCATCCGAAACTTTTTAGATTTGTTCAAACTAGAGGTGGATCAAAGTGCAAAAGCATAAACGTCATCTTATAGAGTTCGCTTTGCTCTATTGAATGGTATGTTTATTTACAACTAGCTGGCTTACCCGGCTCCGCCGTATGTTCCGAATAGAAAATTCCATTTCTTAACCGATCCGAACCAAACTTGGCACACATACACTTCGGGCCCCGGCGGGTGTCACAGTCCACGTTATCGATTGATGTCGATTTTATCGATTTTTTGCAAAATTTGAGCTAGGGGGCTGGGATTTGGCACAGGGGGGTAATCAAACATGCTGATTACGAATACAATATTAGTTTTTAAAACCGTGCATTACTTTTATCGATTTTATCGATTTTTTGCAAAATTTGAGCTAGGGGGCTGGAATTTGGCAGAGAGGTGTAATCGAGCATGCTGATCACCCCCACGGGGGTGATCAGCATGCTCGATTACCCCCGCGGGGGTGATCAGCATGCTCGATTACCCCCTGTGCCAACTCCCAGCCCCGTAGCTCAAATTTTGCAAAAAAATCGATAAAATCGATATCAATCGATGACGAAAAGTAGCCTATGACACGCGCCGGGGCCCGAAGTGTATGTGTGCCAAGTTTGGTCCGGATCGGTTCAGAAATGGAATTTCTATTCGGAACATACGTACACATAGACATACAGACAGACAGACAGACATACATACATACAAACAGACATTCAGCTTTATATATAAGATAAGAAGTTTAGGACTTGTTGCAACGAAAACTCACAATTGAAAAGACTTATTAATGGGACAACCTAATACACTGCGCTGAAGACAAAAAGAAATATTAGGTTGGCTTACAAATAATTTTGGTCACTTTTGTGGCTTCTACAATTATTGCTGATTAATTTTTGTCCAGTGTTTGGTATCAATGGAAAGACAGCTTTAATAAGAATTAAAATGTACATTCTGTTTGAGTAGAATTTATTTTTCCAAGAAGCGAATGCGCAAAGAAGTGGGGTTCACCTTTTTCATTGTGCAATAAACCAAAAAAACTTCGTTTTTTTCAATCAAAGAATATCAAAATGACACATCGCAATTTTTATTGTTAATCGCTAAATAGAGAAAACTTGCGTGTATCCAAGTACGAACTCATCTCTACATCCATCACAGAGTAAATACGAAGCTTACAAGGAGAGGATACTTAGTCGAAAGCACCAATCCAGATGAGACATATATCATCTTAAAGCGCTTGAAACGCTGATTCCAAATCTGCAGTTTCTAGCTGCGGAGCGGTTTTGTAGAGGAAGTTATGAGGGGTGTTTCCTCTGGGGTTGAGGCGCCCTCCACCAGGTCTCTCCCTACCTATGAGCACTGTAGAGGAGTACCAACTGGTGGCAGCTGACCTAGTGGTAAGTGACATGCTTGATAAAGAGAGTGTTAAGGTTTTAATCCCCTTCGCATGCTAAATTGAACTTCTAAATGGCTTTAAAGCCCTAAAGCATGAAACTTTTGATGATATCAATACTAATCGAAGTTAGAAGTGTTAAAAAACCAAAGTAATATGAGTATTAAAGTCTTTACTGTAATCTTCATTCAAGTTACTTACCATTAGGTCAGTTGCCACAGCTGATACTTCTCTACAGTGCTTAGAGATGCGGGGAGACCGCCGCAGGGCGCTTAAACCCTTCATAACTTCTCCTACAAAACCGCTCCGCAGCTAGAAACTGCAGATTTGAAATCAGCGTTTCAAGCGCTTTAAGATGACACATGTCTCATCTGGATTGGTGCTTTCGACTAAGTATCCTCTCCTTGTTAGAAAATCAAGAATCAAGCTTTTCGAAAATTTGACTCTTAGGGGTATATCTTGAATAGATGATTATGATAATAAGAGCTCTGATCTTCTTCACCAGAAAATCTGGAAGAAAACATCAAGAAAAGTCTTTTTGCATGCCAAAACGAAATTGTTTTTAGCCAACCTAATGATTTTTGAAATAAAGTTGATCGTGCAGAGCAACGATTTGCATGACAATAAGATAATATATTGCAAGAATTGCTCAGATTTATATAGACAAAGGAGATTGCAATTAAGATGTCGATGCTATCAATTCGAGCTGCAGTAGGATTTTTCATAATGACAACATACTCCAGGGTCAATAAAGGCTATGAATCTACACTTGCGGAATAGGAGCTTATAACAGGAAAGGAGCTAATGCTGCTGGATGAACTCTGCATTTGCTGCTGCTTTGGAATTGTACAATACTCCCACTTTTAAGCCATTTATCTACATAAAGTGGTCATTGGACCCTTTTCTCACTGATCTGATAAGCTCTTTATTGAACTTCATGTCGATAGCACGAAATCTCAGTGAACGATTGTAGTTTTGTGAGTACAAATCATCAGTTCATAGAGTTGAAAGCTACATTGGGGGGAGTGAATTTTAAGACTACTGAAGATCAACAGCACTCTTTTCTAATCGAAGCAGAGTTAACAAAAGCTTACTTCTTTTGAGTCTACGAGTGCAAAATATTCATAGTACGCGTGATGACTTGCTAACAGGACTAAATGCAGAAGCATTTTGGGCAAAATCAATGTCCTTTTTGCAGAGTTTCAATATGACGAGTTGTAGCTTTGTCAAACTCTAAATTGAGTGAAATAGAAACCATCGAAAGCTGTTAATCGTTGCAATTTAGTGCACAAGTGTGTACTGTTATGGCAAAAGAGAGGAACAAACACTGAAAAGAAATTTTCTTTTATTAGACCACGCTTTCAACGGGTCACAGCTTCCTACAAGTTTTGTTAGTATGCCCGCTAATCAGATTCATCTTATAGCGCTAGCTAGTAGTACGCGTAGAATAAAAAAGGGCTTCAGCAATGGGTTTCGCAAAAAGAAAGAACAAAATTTTGAAATTGTCAACTTCTTTTTACCCTATTTGTGATGAGCTCGAAAGCACCAAGTCATGGAAATTTTCAATTCCTTGTACACTCAAAAACTCTTTTACCCTGGAGCTTAGATAGATGAACAAAGCTTTGCTTATTGCGTTCTTCTGAAAGTTTTGAGCTCAGGAATACCCGCAGCGACTATCCATTTTGGCGAGTCGATTTCTCAGTCCATATAATTTCAAAAAATATAGTGTGCAATGAGTCGTCAATAGCTACTGCATACAGCAGGTATGTTTTAAAGGAATGCGACCATCTATTTCCGGTACGGACATCTCAGTGAAAAAGCGGTAAGTTTCTGGTGTGCTTTGCTTCCGATTTTTCTCAATTTTTGTGGAAATTTTGGGTAAAGCCGCGGACTGGCAGGACTAGGGGAGACATTTGGTGGGTTGAAGTCATTGATGAAGCCTTAAGGCGACCATCTACTCCCGTTTCGGACATGTGGCTAGCGGGTTGTTGCTCCTCTGGTATTATCTTTGCTTTCGCAATCATTGTGGAAATAAGATTAGGTGAATGCCAAAAACTGATAGAGCTGAAGGAAAAATTTGGTGAGCTGGAATCACTGATAAAGCCGAAACATTCTAGGCCTTGAACGAGGATGAAAGCGTTGAAATGTAAGCCCTTTGACACTGACGATTACAGTAGCATCTCACAACCTGTAGGCACAAAAGAACACATTACATCTACAGACTACGATCACGCAACAGATGGCATGCATAGAGTGCGCAGGCAGTCGTACAGAAATGTCAAGCAAGGACATGCATTAGTTGACCTCTAAAGCTTACAAAATACAGATCTTCTTTAACGAGGGAGAGGACAGACACATGACCCAATGCCATTCAATAAGAAGCCGGAGAGTGATGGTGAGAATAGGCTCTTGGACTGATGAATGCCGAGGAACGACAAGGCTTCGGGAAATTCCGCGCGGAACGAAAAATGTAACGAACAAACGCAAATAACCAAGTTCAAAGTGCGAGTTTAAAGAAAAGGTTTTTCATGAGCGTGGGTAGTTGGAGTTGGGCAGCGAAGACTAGCTAGGAGAGTCATTTACAAATTGGAAGCAAACATGGAACAGGGTACTGTTTTCTATTGATTTCCGTAGAAAAGTGCTTCTGCGGGTCCTCTAATGTTATAGAGTGGGTCACTGGCACATCGAAGTTATCAGTACTGGATTGAGTCCGTCCGCTACAGTCCCTCCAGTCGTCCCTACAAAGATTTTGTTACAATGTGCGCCGCTTGTCCAATGGGTAGCTGCCTCTTCTAACCAAGGCTCCCGCCAGAGTGCCGAAGCCATGCCAGCGCTGAGCTAGCACCGAGCTGTCCCGGCGCTGTTTCGATGTACACATGCATTTCGTTCGGGGCGGGGCTAGCTGACCCTGTGCCGGCAATGCGCTACCGGAGCTTTTCACAGGGATTTCGAACGATAGTCGGTGCGTTTACTTGGGTAAAAAAATAGGTCAGCTAGCCCCGTCCCGAACAAAATACACGTATATCGATCGAATCAGCGCCGGGACAGCTCGGCGCTAGCTCGGCACTGGCTCGGCGTGGCGCAGCGCTAGCATGGCTTCGGCACTCTGGCGGGAGCCTAAAGAAATCTCACCTCTGCCTTCTAAACTATTAGATCGTTCCATAGGGTTGTTTCATACTGCT
Organism: Cylicocyclus nassatus; assembly: GCA_958299035.1. NCBI lineage: Eukaryota > Metazoa > Nematoda > Chromadorea > Rhabditida > Strongylidae > Cylicocyclus > Cylicocyclus nassatus. The sequence continues at coordinate 68,267,772 of CATQJL010000112.1, forward strand.
GCACTGACTGCAGCAGACTGCAGCTGACTGCACTGACCGCAGCAGACTACAGCAGACTGCAGCAGACTGGAGCATACTGCAGCAGACTGCAGCAGACTGAAGCAACTGCAGCAGACTGCAGCAGACTGAAGCAGACTGCAGCAGACTGCACTGACCGCACGACCGCACAATCGCTGCATCCTTTCGTAAAAGAGAAAACAGTTGCGAATACATCAAACACCGTGATTTACGCCTAGAAAGTTCATAGGTTCTAACTTACTCTTCTCAATCAAGTTTTGGCGATTATTTTTCTTTAATATGCTCATATTTGTTCAGATTCCTTTTGTCATTGCATATACCTATTTTACTCCCGCTCGTGTTGTCTACTGGGGCATATATTGTTAAGAGACTATTTGAGCTACAACTATTTATCTTCTCCACCTTCACAAAGGGATGTAGCGATCTGTGCGGCCCTGCTGTCAATGCGGTCAGCTGCAGTCTGCTGCAGTCTACTGCAGTCTGTTGCAGTCTGCTGCGGTCAGTTCGGCAGTCTGAAACAACCCATAAGTTTGTAGAGTTTTTATTTAGTAGCTATTTTTTGATGAAGCGATTAGTTTACCGCAAAGGCCCGTACCATTCGAAAGAGCTGATCTTGCTCTACAAGAATTGTTGTTCGTTTTTGGAGCAAATCCAGATTCCCTTGTTTTATGATTTTTCAAAGCAAAGTTTTTTGAGAGGCAAAAATTGGTGATTTCGGCACTGCACGTTCCGTATTTGGTCCTATACCGCAAAATGTTATCCTCATATGTAGGCGAAAGGTTAGCAGCAGGCAAGATTGGTATACTGACAAATTTGCAGCACACCGATATGCCAGGAACTGAATAAACAAGGTCTCAGTAGATGCTATCTGTTTGCTACTGCTTGAGATTTGCGCGCTCTTTAGCGACAGACAGTGTCGATCCTTCTGTCGGGCCTTGACGAATGCGATGGTTCTTCTAAATCGTGTAGATGTATGAGTACAAGCTCTGGCCAACATTTCAAGCTTTCCCATAATTGGAGTATGAATCCTCTAGATTGTAACAAACTCAGAACATCTACACACATGGTAGAAGCGCGCTTTTTTTCTTTCCATAGTATCTTTCTAGATGAAGAGACTACTTTTATATGCACCATAGTCCCGTAAACAGTTGTTTTTCATAACTCAAAACAATCTTTAATGAAAAATTTCCACCTATGGTCTCCGTAAATGGGTCGAAAGTTGCAGTTGCCGAAATCACCCATTTTTGCCTCTCAAATCCGAAAGCGAAAACATCTTTTGTAGAGCAAAATCAGCTCTTTCGAATGGTGCAGGTGTTTTGCCGCAAACCAACGGCTTCATCAAAAAATGGCTGCTGAAATAAAAACTCTACGGACTTATAAAATGACCTAATATAACAAACTCTCCATGTTCGATACTCCTAATACACATAAAAGAACTTCCAACGCTGAGTTACCTCATCTGTATCAATGTTCCGTCTGCAACTGCAAAGTAGCGAAGTCGATTCTGAGTAAGGAGGTCCCCTGAGGCTACTAAAATTTGTTAAAGACTAACACTGAACATGTTAGGACAATTTTGTCTCGCACTGATGCCCTTAAACTCACTGTGCTACAAAAGCAACCATTATCTGCAGACGAATACACTGGTGATTTGAGATTTGATGCAATTTTGCTATGAGGCTGTCCAATGCAACTTCTTCAAAACCTGCTCATAGTTCGCGTTCATGATTGGAAAGTTTTGAGAGCAAAGCAAGAGTGACAACACACTTATTTTCTGTGCCCTATTTTCGGGCCCGCAATCCCCCGAGTTAAGTGACTTTTCATACGATGAGCAATTCCGAGGTGCGAGGTGCGATCACCTACTGTCAGTTTGAAGTCTCGCACCTCCACTTCCAGTATATTGATGGAAGGGTATAAGAAGTGGAGACGGAATTACCATACGATTGCTCCCACATCATATTGGCCTTTTGGCAACGATCCAATGAGATTTATCAGATTTGTGTCTACGGCTTTATTTTGAAAAAGAAGCATCTAGTATAGGCTCGTACCGCGAAACCGGGAAGAAGAAATTGAATGCTGTATGAAGTTGAAAAGAGTCTGCTTTGAAAAATAACACTATGAGTTGAACTACTAATAGCCTAAGTCCTAGATGAATCGGTTATAGGTAAAAATGAAATCAATTGTAGATCAGCGTAGGTGGCGAAAAAATCCATTACAAGTGGGGAAGTTTACACGCGCGTGATAATCTTAAGTGTTTCTCTTTTTCATTTCAAATTGCCGTTTCGAGTTGTTTTCTCTAAGTGTAGTCCTTTCTAGACAGACACTCCTTTTTTCTAGATAAAAGTATGGGTATGTTGATTTAGGATCATGCATTTTACTGTTTCTCAAGTATAGACTGTACGGGTCCGAGCTTGTATATGTTTGTTATTAACATGTTATACTACAATAAAAAATTAGAAAGAGAGATACCTAATTGCAGAAGCAGCCTTACGTTATACGGTCGTAGGGCTCACTGGCTCCTGGCTGGCCTCCTCAGCCAGACAAGAGCAGCCATACGAGTTCAGTTGCGTCCCGACAAAAGAACCTTGTGTAAATCTTATTATTACTATTGCTCACTCAACATCAACAGGTACAAGATGATATCATACAACAATCAAAATTTAAATATTCTTTATATTACGCGCAAAATCAGAGCGTGCAAATTCAAGCAGCTCGGAAAAGATTGTTTACATGGATATCTCAATGCCGGAATTTGCAACGATTTCCACTTGCTTTATTCGAGTTTCTCGAGGCTTAGATGCGCCACGACTGTACACTACTTTTGGCAGTTCCACTGCAACGTTCAAGTTCATTGAGTTCAAGTTTAGTTTTTCCTAAGCACTGAATGAATGAATTGACAGAAGTGATACTGCCTGATTGAAACTTGACTCATACGCATTTTCGAGCCCTTTTCGAGCTCACTCAAAGCAATCCCAATTCATCGACAGGTGTTTCTGAAACAAATGTATCCATTTGTACAAATCAGCCGGCCCCGAATTCACGTCATAGAGTACTTCGTGGATGCAAACATTGCCGCTTTTATTAGCGATCAAAGCGAGGAGATCAATATCTCATTGTTAGCAAATAGCTCCACGAGGTTTGGAAAATTTGACTTGCGCCAAGTAGCAAGTAGTGTCGTAGATTATGTTGGAAATGCATGTAATGTTTAACCCTGTAGACGCTGCCAGTCTCATGTGCTTACCATAAACTCCGAGAACCAAAAATGATACTCAAGAGTGACAAGATTTTTTACAGTAAGTAGAGTTCCGTATACGATGGCTCTCACATACGACCCATTCTCGCACTGTGCAGTATTGCGCTCTCGTCTGTTGGTGAAGCTCAAATTCCATCATTCGCTCTTCTTACTGTTTCATGAAGGTGTTCGTGAATCCAAAAGAGCGGAGTAAGAGAGCAAAGGAGAATGCCGACCTCCAATAATGGCTTGATCTGGACAACTTTCACTAATCGCGAGTGTTTTTTTGGCTCACCGAACTGTGCGCTTTGCAATGGCAGCAGTCTATGTTGAGTACATCAAATATATTATATTATTCTTTTCTTTGTTCAAATCTAGAGTTCGTTTACTTGCATGGAGACCCTGCGAATGTCCGAGAACATCGCCGATGATCTTTTCTGAGCGTTCACCGCTTTCAGCGGCATTCGTACTTCCTGGTGTATTTTATCGAAAAGTACACAGAGCGTTTTACCGATCATTGGACCTGTGTCCCTTACTTCAATGGAAAGAATTAAATCCATAGCGTTCATGTTGAAGTAGTTGTCATCAGCAGTGTCCTGACTGCGACAGCACTGACTCAAAGCATCCGTTCTACTAGTGCGAGTAAATTTAGCAGGCATTGTGGATCGGATACAATGACATTGTATCCGGATGAAATGAACGCACAATCACAAGCTGTGAAGGCAAATGATCGAATCTATGGTCTATGTTGAGGCATAGACGCAGTGAGGTCAAAGAGTAACGATTTCTGACAGCGAGAGACTTCGAAAAGCAATGCTTCAACGTGAAGGTCTGACAAGTTTGTCAAGGCTCAACAGTCCGCAATGCTCCGTCGCCACAATTTTGAAAGCCGTTAACAACTGGATTAGACTTTTGAGATGCAGATCATCTAAACTTACTAAGAGACGCGAGCACGCTTTGGCTACGTCCAATTAACAAGTTCATGAGCTTGTCTTAACGCGTTTTGGTATATTACTATTTAATCTTAACGACGACGCCTAATTTTGCGTAGCGGCGCTGTGGGACGACACGATTTTGCACAACACTTTCGGCGTGGGAAAGTTTTGTGTTTATTTACGAGATGTAAAGCTGTTTTGTAAACAGCTACAATCATCTTCTTGGACGACGAAACTCACAGATTCTGAGAGTACAAAAAATCGGAAGAAATACTGAAGTGTGGAAAAAAAATACTAAACCTGGAAAGCTTATGATTTTGGAAATGTTGGCCACCGGTGGTCCATATCGTCCCTGGCAGCAAAAAGTGCGTGCGCCACCGGCGGTCCACATCGTCGTTAATGGGTTAAGAATTGGTGGAAAACCTGTTCGTTGGTTAACAAGCTCGAACATGTTCTTTCAAATACTCCGTAGTAAACCAAGCAAAACGCGTTAGAACTCACACATGAACTGTCAATCAAGCAGACGTAAGGTGTGCTCTGATACTTTCATGGTCTTTGGGGGTTCTGCCATAACCTCTGTACTTCTTGCAACTCTATGATTTTTGTGATTTCAGTTCTTGTGTCATTGATCCTTGAGTTGCCGTTATCAATGCAGCGCTCGCTTCAACAATGATGGCTCAATTACGTTCAAGCACAACATAAATACAGAAAGTCGATGAGCATCACGATTGTAGTTGAATTGTGAAAGTAAAAATTGCGATTCGTGGATCACAAGAACCACATGAATCACAGCAATCATGAAAGAAGCAGGAATCACAGGAATCATGGAAGAAACAGGAATCACAGCTATAATAAGCATTGCTGCTAATAAAAGCCGATTATAAGCCGATTTTTCTGGCTTTCGCAAAAGGATGAGAAATAAAACTTGCAAACTAGGGGTTTACTGGCACAAGAACACAAGGATGCGGCACTTTTTGCTCTGCGTACCGTTTTCTCTTGGGAAAAAACCTATGTAAGCACGTGCTGATAGATTATTCTTCGAATTCTGCTCAAGTGAGGCTAGTTCATGGTCCGGTAGCCTTTAGCGAGGGTGTCTTGCGTTATATATTCTTCGCAAATGTGATTATTGATTAGTCATAACAATCCTTCTATATATATAAAACCGAATGGTGTACTTGTCTGTACGCTGGTGGATGCTGTCTGTAAGTCCTCGATGGTGTTATTCTGGTCGATGATGTTTTCGTGTCTGTCGTTTTCCAGTATGGAAACTTGTTACTACTTCTACCAAATTTATCGATTACTTGCAAATTTTGAACTACGGGCCTCGGAGTTGGTACAGGGGGGTATGTTGATTACGAATACAACATTAGTTTTTAGATTTATCAGTTATTTTTATCATTTTGTCGATTTCTTTGCAAAGTTCAAGCTACGGGGCTGGGAGTTGGCAAAGGGGGGTAATCGAGTATGCTGATTACGAATACAATATTAGTTTTTAGTATTATCAATTACTTTTTCATTTTATCGATTTTTTGCAAAGTTCGAGCTACGTCGCTGAGAGTTGGTACAGGGGGGTAAGCGAACATGCTGATTACGAATATGATAACCACAAAAATGCCCATTACTTTTATCATTTTATCTATTTTTTGGCAAATTTTGAACTAAGGGGCTGGGAGTTGGCAAAGGGGGGTAATCGACTATGCTGATTACGAATACAATATTAGTTTTTAGTATTATCAATTACTTTTATCATTTTATCGATTTTTTGCAAAGTTCGAGCTACGTCGCTGAGAGTTGGTACAGGGGGTAAGCGAACATGCTGATTACGATTATGATAACCATTTTCAAAAATGCCCATTACTTTTATCATTTTATCTATTTCTTGGCAAATTTTGAACTACGGGGCTGGGAGTTGGCAAAGGGGGGGGGGGTAATCGAGTAGCTGATTACGAATACAATATTAGTTTTTAGAATTATCAATTACTTTTATCATTTTATCGATTTTTTGTAAAGTTCCGACTACGGCGCTGAGAGTTGGCACATGGGAGTAAGCGAGCATGCCGATTACGAATGTGATAACCATTTCAGAAACGCATTACTTCTGCTGGTTTAATTGTTTTTTGCAATGTTTGAATCACGGCGCTGGAGGTTGGTACAGACAGTTAATTGAGCATGCTGCTCACGGACACATCCTTATTTTAAAAGTTATCAATTACCTTCACTGGCTTTACCAATTTTTTGCAAAGTTTAAGCCATGGAACTGGGATTTGGCACATGGGGAAAAAGCGAGCATGCCGATTACGATTGTAATAAGTGTTCTTGAATGTATGATCGTCTCCACGATTCGCGTAGAGGCGGGTTGCGGACTTTCCCTGATTCTAAGGATGAACTTGTTAAACCTCCACGTCGCATTGTTTTTCAAACTCTCTCGCTATGAGAAAACCGCCACGCTTTGAGTTGGCAAAACGCCGCCTCTACACGAATCGTGGAGTCGATAATACCTATTATTTCTGTCGATTTCTCTAAGCTTTGTAAAATTAGAGTTACATGGCTGGCATTTGGCATAGTGTAGTGAGCACGCGCACTGCAAATAGTAACCGTTTTTGAGAATACCCATTACTTTTATTGATCTCGTCTTTTTTTAAAGCTGAAGCTACGAGGCTGAGATGGCACTGGCCCGGGGTAAGTGAGCATGCTGGAAATTCTATAATCACACTCGGAATTGAAGAAGACGATAATTACCTAAAGTTGTTATAAATTCACTTTGGCCCGCCTTTTTTTTTTTCAAAAATCCTACTTCTGCCCCTAAAATCAGAAAAGCACAAAGAGCCTGGTCTCAAGGGAAGAAAAGGCTTATAATCTGAGGCGGCAAGACATTTCCGCCAAGAAATTCTACTTACTTGAAATTCACTTCTGGCCTTTTTGGTCTCGAGGGGAAAAGACTCATAAGCTCAGCCAGCAAGATAATTCTATAAAGATTTAGATATAGATATAGATAATATAATTTCGGGGTGTCAATGTTTATTCATACAGGAGCTTGCTTCTTTGCAAAAACCATATTTCTGCCCCTAAAAGTAAAAAAGCACAAATTGCTCTCGAGGGAAGGACAAACCCACGAGCTTCATCCGACAGAACATTTTCGCTAAGACGTTTGACCCCCTGTACTTTGCAAAAACCAGTACTTCTGCCCCTAAAAGCAGAAAAGCACAGAGAATTTAGTCTCTCGGGAAGGACAGACTCACGAGCTTTTTTGCTACAGGACATTTTCACACTTTCGGCCCCTTCTACTTCGCAAAAGCCAGTACTTCTGCCCTGAAAGCAGAAGAGCACGGGGTGCTTGGTTTCGAGGGAAGAAAGAATCATGGCTTCAGGCAGCAAGATATTTTCGCCAGAAGTTTCTGGGTGTCAACGATTATGCAGAACTTGCTTGAAGTTCACTTCTCGCCCTTCTACTTTGCAAAACCCATACTTCTACCCCTGAAAGCAAAAAAGCACAGGGAATTTAGTCTCGGGGGAAGAAAAATCATGGCTTCAGGCAGCAGGATATTTTCGCCAGAAGTTTGTGGGTTCAATGATTATACAAAAACTTGCTTAAATTTATTTCTGGCCATTCTACTTTGCAAAAACCACACTTCTCCCTTTGAAAGCAAAGCAGCACAGATAGCTTGGCTTCGAGGAAAAGAACCATGAGCTTCATGCGACAAACATTTTCGCTAAGGCGTTGACCCCCTCTTCGCAAAAACCAGTTCTTCTGCCCTTAAAAGCAAAAAAACACAAGGAATTTAGTCTTTAGGGAAGGACAGACCCGTTTCATCCGACAGGACATTTTCGCTAAGACGTTTGACTCCCAAACTTCGCAAAAACCACGAAACTCAGAAACCACACTTCAGGCCCTAAAAGCAAAAAAGCACAAGGAGCTTGGTCTCATGGAAGAAAGAATTATGGCCTCAGGAAGCAAGATATTTTCGCCAGAAGTTTCTGGGTGTCGATGTTCTATTATACAGAAACTTGTTTGAAATTCGTGGCCATTCTACTCTACAAAACCCATACTTCTACCCCTAATAGCAAAATAGCACAGATAGCTTGGTCTCGAGGGGAAGAGACTCATAAGCTCAGCCAGCAACATACTTTCGCGGAAAACTTTTGGGTGTCAATGATTTCACAAAAACTTGTTTAAAATTCACTTGTGTCCATTCTACTCTGCAAAAACCAGACTTCTGCCTCTGAAGGCAGAAAAGTGGTCTCGAGGGTAAGACAGACCCATGAGCTTCTTGTGACAGGAAATTATCTTCGCTGAAAATTTTGGCCTTTTGAACTTCGCAAAAACCACGCTTTTGTCCATAGAAGCAAAAAAAAACAGGGAGCTTGGTCTCGAGGGAAGAAAAGACTCAGGGCTCAGGCAGCAAGATAATTGCGCCAAAAATTTTTAGGTGTCAATATTCAATTATATAGAGACCTGCTGGAGAAATTACGGCCCCTTCTTCTCAACCATATTTCTGCCCTTAAAAGCGGAAGCATAAGGAGCTTCGTTTCGAGGGAAGGAAAGTCCTAGGGTTTTATGCGACAGGACAGTTTCAGTAAGATTGTCCTTCGAAAGAAGGCATTGGGCCAGCTTTAGTCTGTTCTAAGAAATGAGTCCGTTCACCGGCAAGACATCATCGAAGAAAATGCTGCTTCGTTTTTATCTATATATCTGAGTTTTCGGCTGCTGGAAGACATAACTTGACGCTTTCTTTAACATGGCACTTTCCTGGAAATCAATCTGAGTTTTGGGATGAATCAGCTGTTTTAAACAGATGCTTGGAGGTAGCTTCCTTGTTTGAGAGCTGTGGTATCTGGGCGAAGGTATAGGCTGCTGCATGACGAAGGCGCAATATCTTCGGGCGCGAACGCGGCTTTATTAGCCGCGGAGCGCATGAGGCGCAGGATTTATAACGGTGAGGATACGCGCGCGCCGCGTTCGCGCCCGCTCAAGTGATACTGCTTCTGCGCCTTCGTCATGCAGTAGCCTTTATCTGCAAGAGGAACAGCAAAGATGCTCTGCGAATAGTCACTGGTAGTAGCTTCTTTTCCTAAGAGCATAGTGTTTTGTTTCTACTACTCACAACACGCGAAAGGTCGCTGGGAAGATGGAAATTCTCTTTCTTGGGATTTTTAGTTATTAATGGCAGATATCAATGTATCTGCCCGCACCCACCTACTTGCGACCCTACGGGTCGCTAGTCTTATATATAAAGCTGAATGTCTGTTTGTGTGTCTGTGTGTCTGTGTGTGTGTCTGTACGTATGTTCCGAATAGAAAATTCCATTTCTCAACCGATCCGGACCAAACTTGGCACACTACACTCACTTCGGGGCGGGGTGGGTGTCATAGGCTACTTTTCGTTATCGATCGATATCGATTTCATCGATTTTTATCGATTTTTTGCAGAGCTCACCTACGGGGCTGGGAGTTGGCACAGGGGGTAAGTGAGCATGGCGATTCCGAATACAATATTGGTTTTTAGAATTACCGATTACTTTTATCGATTTTATCGATTTTTTGCAAAGTTTGAGCTACAGGGCTGGGAGTTGGCACAGGGGGGTAAGTGGGCACGCTGATTACGAATACAATATTAGTTTTTGGTATTACCTATTACTTTTATCGATTTTATCGATTTTTTTCCAAAATTTGAGTTGAAGGGCTGGGAGTTGGCACAGGGGGGCAGGGCATGCTGATTTCGAAAACAACACAGGGAACGGGAAATAAAGTGTAGAAGTGGGCACAGGGAAAGGCTGTACAGGGATAGGGATGGGAACTTTATTACAGTGTTTTGACAGGGCCGAGCGGAGCCGGGTAAGCAAGCTAGTTCAATAATGATAAATAATGATGTTTATATTCACAATATAACTTGAAAACTCCGTTTCGTTCCTCCTCAGACGGAGTATTGTGTAGTTTCTATACCATCCCCGAGATTCTCAGTAAGGAATGATGGCGATAGTTGAAATTACTCGTCTTTCTATATAAAATTGATACTAGAATTTATAATTCAAACATTTAGTTTCAAATATTAGATTTTCAATAATTTTTGAAACTGGGTTAACCCCAAGTGCTTAGTAAAAAAGATGGTTTCCATTAATTTTTGAAAATTCAAAGGCTTATCTAGATCCGTTTCATCGTTAAATTGCATTTTCCTTGAACTCCTTGTTTGTTTTCGTCCACTGTGCTTTCCACGTTTTCTTTCTTCCTGGATCTACTTGTCTTGATGAAGGAGAACTCCATCGTAATTTTGGTTCATGAATGAATCTTCTCAAACGTGTCAAACTTGTAATTGAATGAAACATTTATGATCTTTATCGAAGGGGTCCCAATTTATGCCTTTGGAAATGAAGTGAAGGAAGGTGAGTTTGTTTGGCTTGTCAATGTTTTGTCTTCACCCAGATGCAAGTGCCAAACATAAGAGTGCATGCTTGAGCACGCAAAGAGGGTTGGATTTTTTATATTCATGATATCCCTCGAATTCTTGGTATCTGAATCTCCCTAGATTTTGTTAACCCCAAAGCCCGTATGTATGTGCGTCTCGCGGGGAAGGTCGAGGAACCGAGAGAAGTGCATCATTCATTTCATCACTTTTATCCCCATTCATCCATTATTTGAAGGTCATCATACTCAATGCCTGAGTATGATAGATGACAGAACACTGTCCACTTGGCATCGCCACTCTCATGTAGGCAATCCTAGACTCTATACGACACCTTTGTCTGCCAGAAACGATCACTAGTCTATATAGAAGGGTCGAATATGAGTGCCGGTGTTGGCTTGGTTCCCACTTTCGTAAGTGTTCATTTTATTCAGAACTGATCAAACTTCATGAACAAAGCGCACGAATCTTCATCGCGATGTCGCCATGCGACGTAATGGCGAATAGTCTTTTCCAGTCATTGACCTCGCCTCAACTTGACATACGGCACTGACACAGTAATACCTGCGTTCCCAAATCGAGTGCGCCAAGTCACTACCAGAGAATCCTCCGTTTGGTAGGTGTGGCTGTACAATGGCTGAGATAGGTGGTCTCATCCATTCAATCGGCGAGACCCAATGCTCGGTCTCCTCAATATCCAGGATCGTCCAACAAAGTTAATGAAGTCATCGAGCCATGTACTTCTTTGTCGTGCTATGTCAGTGTTCCAAAGCAGCAAGGGGCACAGAAATCCAGTGCGACGTGCACGAAAACTACTGCCAGCGAGTGGTGTAAATCCCAGCATGTGACCTCCGACGGTAGATGCTATTATCCATTGTCACCCTTCGGTGGAACATCACTGCTCGACCAAACCTTTATGATCAAGGTCTTGCAATGGAATTGACAATTCTAATGGACCCCAGGAGGTCATTTGGATGGCCAACAATCTGCAAAAACGATACCCTAGCATTCCTAGCATTCTTCGAAGAAGCCGTTCGCGGATCGTTATAATAATGCCAATTTGATACTTGCGAAACGCTCAGTACTTCTGCAGTAACCCAATTTTGGCTGGGTATCTTAGCGCAGGTTCAACTGTTGGATCAAACAAACGAGCTCGAGCACAAGATGCGTCGCTTGGCCAGCGGCTTCTTCAAGGGTACACAGGCGGCAGCATACTCCTTGTCCCATCCCGGGTTATCTCGCATCTTTCTTTCTCTTCGAAGAACGCCCAGATTTACTGATGGCCTCTTCAGAGCTGGCCTTTCTCAGCTCTAATTCCATATCTCTATCCAGCTACGTTGAAATGAGAGTTGTGAGTGCATATAGCAACAACTCAAAAGCTCTCGAGACCGCTCATAGTGTTTTCGTAGAGCAAAAGGTCGCGATGGGCGACATAGGAAATTTCGTGGAACGCACGACGACTCCACCTAAGGCTCCGTTTAGAAATATCTGACCTGTGCTGGCGCTGGCGCAACGCTTCTTAGAGTCCCTTTAAAAACTTTCGATCAATACGTGTCTATCTGGCCAAAAACACCATAACTTGTCTTTTTGATTCGCTACATTCTCACCTCTCTCTATCGCCCTTTTGCATCCTCTCTCACTCTCCCTATTCTTCTCATATGTTTTTCTCAAGAAACTTCTCTGGCCGTTTTTTGTTGGAAACAAACGATTTTCGACATTTGTGCGCTAATTGAAGTGCAGAAAGGCGCAAAAGCGAAGAAAACCCAGTGAAGGCAAAAACAAGGGGTAGGAGACGAACGCCGCCAGTTTGGACCGTCTACGCTGACCACTGGTCCTGTAAAGACATGACACAACATTGCAAAAGGACCAGTTGGCTGCAAAAGCTACTTGGAGGTCCTGGCCGAACAGACGCAATTCCCATTGGGATCGTTGTGTTGGCCCAGGGGCCGCGCCGTGCTAGTACGGCGCTTTCTTGGCGCTGTCTCAGTGCCAGCGCAGGTGGCAACTTTGGCAACATTGGACCGAGCCTAAATTTCGTGGAAGCCACTGATAATTGGAAAATTGTGAGTTTGGCAAGCGAGTACAGAACTTGTATAATCCAATTGCCCGTGAGGACTGGAGATGTGGGCTACCGACGCGATATAGGTTATATACAAGGGATATTGAGCAAACCTCCTCTAGACGTCTTTTTATAAACTTCTGAAGACAATTTTGGCTACAACGTACTGTGCAATATGTGTCAGTAAATGACTGTTGTGCCGAAACCAGGTTTCTTGGTGGATGTTTATTCGACCGACGTTTCGACGTGCTCGTCTTTTCCAAGAGGTCTGAGCGTACTGGTCAGATTCAAAAACCTATAATCTACGTCCAGACCTCTTGAAAAGGACGAGCACGTCGAAACGTCGGTCGAATAAACATCCACCAAGAAACCTGGTTTCGGCACAACAATCATTTACTGACACATATCAAAATGCCCAGGTTCAAAGATAAGAGAGCTTTTGATCTACGTACTGTGCAATACTTGAGGCGACGTGGACGTTGATAGGAAAATGCATGAGCGCGTGAGACCGCTTATAGTGCCTCGCGACAGCTGCGCGCTGGTGTTAAAGGCGCGGTGCGGGCAATTGGGTGCTACAAGGTCTGTATGGTGGAAGGATCAGTGTTGGAACCCGCACTACAGTCGACATAAAATTCATAATGTTGTTGTTTTTTTCAACTTCAACAAATTGCAGTTATATGTATCTATGTTGCAAACTGCTTATAACAACTTGCGTCTTACTTATCTCTGATTCTACCCTTACAAACAAGAGTGCGAGCTCTACCAGATGTTTCTTATCCCAAACACGCAAAAAAACTTCCATGTTGACTCCTCTCCTCTGCACATCTCACTTCAGTCACTCCTCTCTACTGTTACAAAAGACTCATTTGGTCGCTACAGCTCGAGTAGCTGTAGCGACCAAATGATTCTTTGTTTTCTCCATCAAGAATATTTCAACTCGAAATTTGTCAGGTGTGTTTAAGGCTTGGGGAGTTGGTTTGGGGGATGTCTAGCTAAAATTCTTGCTTGAACCGCACCGATTATCCCTGAGCGATAGCAATCCCCACTGCTAATCATCTGGCATCCCAACTCACATACAGTGAGCGCCAAAAAGTTGCGGACAAGTTGCCCTCCATTTTTCAGCGTTCATTTTCGGATGAAAAACGAGGATGAAAATATGATTGGATTGAATGAGGTGATAGAGCTCTTCAAGAGCTACAATCCAAACATTGCGCTTTCTGGAAAACATGTATTCTAAAATTTCTAAAAATCTTTTTCTAGAAAAAGTCCAAAAATGGCCGCGTCACAATTTCGCGGACAATAATTTTTCGAACGCGAAGATTTCCTTTTAGGTCTTTTTTTAGAGCAAAACAGAAGTTTTCCGAACAGGTAAGCATACTATATCGTAGAGCTCGTCGAGGACAACAATCAGATAGTGGTTACTTTCAGAAAAAAACGCAAGTATGAATTTCGTTTTGCATTTTCAAAAAATTAAATTCTATTTTTCACTTTCAAAACAAATTTTTTCAAATGGAAACCTATTCAAGGCATCCCAACAAAGCTGTTCGGATAAAGTGGATGCTCTTTACCCGTCTCTATGCATCGGACGTGTGTTGGTGAGTTTCTTGGTGAAAATGACTCCTGAAAATGCGTGCCCATGACCCTACCTGCGCCTCACACTTGCAGGCTTGTAGCTCAGCCGTCAGGCAATCTACGAGGCTGTACTTAGGCTCATTCGAAAGGGCGTGACTTCCTCGACACGATGGTAAGCAAATAAGTTCAGTTTGAGCGATACCAGAGATTTGGCGGATGGGGTGGAAGAGGGCAGCCTTAGAGGTAGTTGGAGTGAAGGCTCTTCTGAACAGCAGAGCAGTCCTAGAGCTTCGAAATGGATCTATTAAATAAAACTTGACAGTTTTGAACTTCCAGGATGAAATTGGTAGCGAAAGGAGCTCTCCTCAACTTTAGCTGAAAAGGGGTGGAGGAACGAACACCTCAATTAGGCACCGCCTCCGCGAACTAGATCCTAACACGATGCACAACAGTAGGACGAAAAGGACCAGCAGCCCGTGGAGGCGGTGCCTAATTGAGGCGTTCGTTCCTCTACCCGCTAAAAAGTGCTTAGGCTTCAACTGAAGCTGCCCTCTTCCACCCCATCCGCCAAATCTCTGGAATTGCCCAAACTAAACTTATTTGCATACCGTCGTGTCGAGGAAGTCATGTCCTTTCGAATGAGCCTAAATATAGGCTCTAGATTGCCTGGCGGCTGAGCTACAAGCCTGCAAAGCGGTACAAGTCAGTGGTGAGGCGCAGTAGGGTCATGTGCGCGCATTGTCAGGAGTCATTTTCAGCCAAGAAACTCATTAGCATACGTCCGATGCATGGGGAATGGTGAAGAGCATCTACTTTATCTTTACAGCTTTGTTGGGATGCCTTGAGTAAGTTTCCATATGAAGAAATTCGCTTTGAAAGAGAAAAATAGAAGTTAATTTTTTTAAGCAAAACAAAATTCAAACTTTCGTTTTTTGGAAGTAACCAC
Source organism: Cylicocyclus nassatus (assembly GCA_958299035.1). Classification (NCBI taxonomy): domain Eukaryota; kingdom Metazoa; phylum Nematoda; class Chromadorea; order Rhabditida; family Strongylidae; genus Cylicocyclus; species Cylicocyclus nassatus. Next base: position 68,282,928 of record CATQJL010000112.1, read on the forward strand.
TACCTGATTGTTGTCTTCGATGAGCTCCATGATTTAGTATGCTTACCTGTTCGGAAAACTTATATTTGCTTCAAAAAAAGACCTAAAAGAAAATTTTCGCGTTCGAAGAATTATTGTCCGCGACATTGTGACGCGGCAGTTTTCGGACTTTTTCTAGAAAAAAGATTTTTAAAATTTTTAGAAAACATGTTTTCCAGAAAACGCCATGTGTGTGTTAGCTCTCGAAGAGCTCTATCACCTCATGCAATCCAATCATTTTATCCTGGTTTTCCATCCGAAAATGAACGCTGAAAAAAGGAGGGCAACTGTCCGCAACTTTTTGGCGGTCACTGTATGCAGGCGTATAATTCACTCGCATTTGGTCGTATTTTTCTCTTTTGTGATGAACATATTATCCCGTATGAGTAGGTTCATTTGCTCATCCGTCATCGCAGTACAGACATTTTCTTGCTCTTTATCAAGGAAGACTAGCACCATACTAACAGTATTTCATAGATTAAATGGTACACCTTGAGTGTAATAATAAAATTTTTTGTCAAATCAGGTCTACGGGCTGCAGACAAAGTTCGCGGACGATACCGTAAGGCTATAAACCGGCACTGAGGAAGTTTTCTGGGTATGTAATGTTTTAGCTCCAAATGAAAAGTGGGCACGGATCCAACATCGCACGAGTGCGATCCGTAACCTTGAACCAGAGGCGAGTCAGTCGGGAGTGGAGGACTTATGCCCTAAGGGGAGAGCCTCTCTCACTTGTGGCTCATTAGCAAGTGAGAGTTCGCCGGTACAGATGAGATCATGGGCTCAAGCAGCGACTCTGGTATCAGTGTTGGGGGGAACTGCTCCACTCGCCCAAATTCCGAGCGAAGAACTGAAGAACGCCTGTTCTTGCCGCTCACGCTTGAAAGCTGAATTTTCGGATCCGACGTAGCGGATAGGCCTAGGTAAGCGAAGAAGCTAAAAGTGAGTGCCCGGACACTGCCCTCGAGTAGCGAGATTCTCCCCCATACTTTCAAAATCGATTGATTGATTGAGAGCTTCTGACAGAAAAGTCTTTGAAAAAGGAAATAAGACTGTGAAAGCTCCATTAGTGTCTTGCGTCGGCAGTGGACGCAAATTTACCAATCCTACCTATCAGGCACACAACTTTTGAAGCACAACACAACAATTTCACTTGATATCTCTCAAAAAGAATCTTGGTTACGATACGCTTAGCTCGCATTTCTCATATCATATTATGCTCTTAGCTCTTACTAGTTTCTACTTACTCTAGAAATATAGCACGAGTTAGAAGGAAATGTTTTTTATTTTGTTTCAAATGGGGGCCTTATCACTTATGTGAAGACAATATTGTAAATTTTTGTTTTTCTGCATATTTTCGTTAAATACTCGAAACCTGACTATTATTGCATTCACTAGCTTCGGTATAATGCACTGTACAGCGCAAAATCGACTAGACTCTCAGGCGTTTATTGAAACAGATAGATATCTACATCGGGAATGTTTGAGTTTTTGCAAATCTGGATATACTGAGAACAAAGCCCGATTTCGAGGTGGATTCTCATTAGTACAAGTAGCAAATGAGTAAAACTCACCAATGTGATGCAAATCAAGCTCCCATGTTAACTGATGATTTTTACCGTAATCAATTGGTTTAATCCGCATACGCCGCCTTGCTTTTCAAAGGACTGCTTGTATTTATTACATTAGCAAAGCCTTGAAGGATGCTGCAAACTTCCACATACGGTTACTTCAAAAAATTTTGACTTGTATTTTTGGCATTATTTGAAACAACAAAATTATTTTGACCTTTTTCTCCAGAAAAAGCGCGCTTATCTTGCTGTCTGATTTGCAGTGCTCTTTTGATATTTCTTACCTTTCTTATGGATCCAGTAATTTCTCCGCAAAAAAGCAATACACCAGCTTAGCTCAAGAGTTGATAGTGGTACATTTTCAAATTATTGAGCATACTCTGATGTCTTTAGATTCTTTATTTGAGTCAACTTCATTACTATAGCGTAAGCAAAGAATCATCGCAGATTAATACAAAAAGTCCCGTTAACTGAGGTAGAAACATCACACACAGTGTCATCAACCACCAACACTATCAATTACTAGAGTTCAAACTGTTACATTGCTAAAAATTATACATTTGATAGCCTAATCTGCTACAAAGTTATTTAGTGGAAGCTCCAGTTCTTGCGGGCTGCATTGGCTTGGACGAGGAAGGTGATGAGACTAAAAAGACATTGTGATAAGTAGATCTGTAGTATACCTAAAAAGGTGCGAAAGGCCCATACCTAGCTATGGCAGTAAGACCGGAAGGAATGATCTTTCTCTTCTTCATGGCCAAGTATTTCTTCAACATTGTCCAGCCCAGATATCCAGCGACAGCTAAAATTCAAATATCAGTTTTGATTATTTCCCGAAGGTTATTTCCGTCAAATTTTTTTTCGGTTTTAATATTTCTATAACATGGTAGACAACTCTCAAAAGCGTAAGGTTGAATTCATAAAACAATGCAGAACTCGCAGCAAAAAGGTTTTTTTGCTTTTTTGTTACATTTTTTAAACATCATTTTTTCAGCCCATTTGAGTACGCCTAGTAGCTTTTAGCTTTTATAGTGCTCTTGCGTTGAGCAAAACTTGCAAGTGAATAGGTCATATAGCGCAGATTTTGAATGCTGCGACCGGAAGCCATACTTACGCGCAAACGTTGTCAGCACCGCAACAACACAAATTATGCTTGGAATCTATGACATACTATACAGTGGAAAAAAAATTCAAAAAGGACAAAGCTACACTAAGCATGTCCTAGATGACATTTGTATTGTTTTATCCTCAATACCATGACCTACATAGGCATACAGGATGTCCCAAAAAATGTATCGAACGTTTGATCGTTAATATCTCCCTTCCCAAGAAGTCTTTTACTTTGCTTCAGGTACCGTTTTGTAGAGCTGGCTTCAACTTAGATTCGCATTATAAAATGAATCACCCATCTCTCTTCATTACTGTAGGATTACGGTAGAAACTTGAAACATATGGTGTCAATGTGGAAAAAGCTGCCTTTTCAAAAATTTTCAAAAAAATGTGAGATATGTAATAGGGTTTTTATGGACGCTGAGTTCAACACTCAACTATTCACAAGATTACGAAGCTTTCTAAACGGCTTAATCGCATTTTTTAAGAACATTGAAAAAATGGCCGCTACGTCTTACCTGGCATAACTCTCCAATGAAGCATAATAACAAGTTGGGAACTTTGTAGTTATAATCAGCAACTCTAATTAGCCTAGTGTAATTCAGGCAGTTTTGTTTCTTTTCTGAGGCAAGATATGGCCTTTCATTGCTTAAACCCCTTTTTGAAGTTTACCGTAATCCTACAGTAATGAAGAGAGATGGGTGATTCGTTTTATAATGCAAACCTAAGTAGAAGCTAGCTCTACAAAACGGTACCTGAAGCAAGGTAAAAGACTTCTTGGGAAGAGAGATATTAACGATCAAACGTTCGATACATTTTTTTGGGACACCCTGTATATAGTGTAGAGATTTATTACTTCTCATGCATAACCTTTGATTCGATTGGCGGCTGGAGGGTGGGGCTTTGTGACCTAGTTTAAACCGTTCGCGCTCGCGACGCAGTCTGCGTCTCTCTCTCGCGCACTCTCGCTCGCGTTAATTAGGTTCCGAAGCCTCGCCCTCCAGCCGCCAATACAGTTGAATCAAGGGGTATATCTTCCCATGTTTTCAAGCAACATGATCGAATGTAATGAATGGCCGCTATCAAACAACTTCTGGTACTGAATAACTTCAAACTCACAGAGAACTCCAATAGCTTTGTAAGGTAGCTTATAATATGTACATGCTGTCACGGCAGCTCCACTAAGGAGGCTCTGGATAAGGCCAGATGTATTCTCTGCAATATTAAATGTTTATTTTTATTTCTCAAAATGCATGCAAGCTGTAATAAAGAAGTTACTGTACTTACTAGTCTGTAAATAATTTGAAAGACCTCCAGCGACAAGTAATCCAGCATACCACGGATTCACTTGTGAGGGTACAATTGAAGCGATTGTAGACAGCGTTGTAGCAAGCGACGGAGCCATTTTTGTAAATCGCAAATTTATATCCGCTTTTCGTTTAATGGGATTGAGCGGAAGATGTGGAGAAACACTTCCGATGCAGATGCTGATGAGCGTATTTGTTCCGTAACGTGATTGACACTAAACAATAAGTTTGTGAGCCAAGGTCAATGCAATGATTTATTTATGAGACTAAGCGTATAAATGTGAGACAGAATGAGGGTGGGCAACGATTGATGCACTGGAATTATTAACCAACAATGACTGCTCATTCATCAACAGATGTTTTTTATTGAAGATGGATTGAAAGGATGGCGAGAGCAGGTCTCGCAATGAATTCATACTTTTATGAGATGGTATGTGTGGTCAGGAAAATCCAGTGTTTGGTAGTCCGGAAAAGTCACATATTTCTCAAGAAGATTTCTTTAGTGTTTTGTCGTCCAAAAAGTCTGAGAATCTTAATCGAAAGAATTACGATGCCTAGCAGACGCACAGGCTCAAAAAACCTACCTGAACCTGGAAATTCTCGCCCCTGCATAGAAAAAAAAACCTGCCACCACTGTGAAAGGTAACGAAAAAATTCATATGCTAATGATTTTACGTGATAGCGTATGCCCACTTTCCTCCTCCCTTCATCGTGAAGTCACAAAATTTTTGAAGTGCCCTACATGATTTATATGAACATGCAAATGACTTCTATCTACTAGCAAGCAATTCTGAGAATTTTATATTTATTAACAGTTCGAATTACCTTTCTCTGGAAACAAATCAAGGTAAACCACGCCCCTTTTTTAAAATTTTTGGGGTTGTAGGCCCGCCAAAATTCAAAAAAAAACAGCCCCTTCACTCGAGAAAATTTCTGTCTTCAAGAAAAAAAATTTTCTTGAGCACCAGTGAATTCTAGTGATTTTTTGGAACTATAAAAAAAAACTAAATAAAGTATTTTGGGACATCTACTCCACTCATGATAGTTAGTATGACTGATATTATTGCAAAGGAACCCTGTTGCGTCTTAATTTCTTGCTGGACGGTGTAAAAATGGAGCTAAAATTTTATGAAGCCAATATAACAATTCCAGATATTATTGAAAAGGTCATCCATGGCATTCATACATGTATAACAACAAAGTTGCGTATGTCAAACTTCAGCAGAAGAAAGAATTGTCAATAGAAAGCTGTCTACAGGGGTCTCACAGAAAAGTACCAAAAGGAAGTAACTTAGCGACTGTAGGGAAATAATGTGAGTTTTATAGGGCATCATTCCCTTTGCAGGAGAAAAGCGTGATCAAACTTAAATTACTACTTTACTTTATAGAGATAACTCTCAGATGTTATGAAATTATGACTACATTTCCATGGCGACTCAAGAGAACAGGATGAGAAAAGAGTAAAGGCCTTTCGTTTTCTCTTAGCCTACATAGCAATCGGTATCTACAAAGCAAAAATGTCTCAAACTGAAGCAGACTAGACGCCGGCGCTGATGAAACTAGTGGAACATATCGACCCGCATCTGTGTGGCACCGAGAGTAAACAACCTCCGATGTTGTTGTGGTTATCCGATGCGTGGTCTATGATCACTAAACAATTGAGCGCGTTTACACACATGTCTCAAAATTCCATCGGGTTGTTTCAGAAGTTCTACTCGTTTTTTTACCTCCTTTTTAACTTGCTGATTTTGAAGGAAAACTACATTTTTGTGAAACTTACTTAAACTATCTAAAAGCTCCTTCTTTCTGATTTTTTATTCTCAACTTTATAGAGCTCTTCCTCCGGATTTGTCTTTAAAAGGACAGCGAGGCATGTATGTCGTTCTCTTTGTTCAATCTCCATGAATTTGACAGGCAAAAGATAAATTTCTGAATATGTTTATCATTATATGGGGAATAGCACAATATTATCTAGATATAATTTTGGAAATTATTAGAACCTAAAAATTTCAGCATAAATATGACATATAGATGGAGTCCTCGTAAGTCGCATAAGTCGTAGAAGTTTCGTTATGGATGCAAGACGGCGCTTAGCACTTCATGTTCAAAAAAAAAAATGAAAAAAAAACTTCATTTCTCGGCAGCTGAAAATAAAAAATCTAAAAAAAGTGCATTCTTCTGCAATTTTAACGACAGTGATTTTGAGAAAACTTTGATTTCTTGCAAAACTGTCTTTTGTTGAAGAATTTGGTTTAGCTCTGAGGGCTTTGCGAAAATTTGAGAAGCGACTGGATGAAATGATCTTTGTCTCCTCGTGAATTTGTCCTATGTCATAGTCGAGAACATGAAATGCTATGAAAAAGTCTAAACCGTGAAAATATGAAAATCTTTATATTTCAATTCGTGCCTCTATCATAGAGCCATTTTACATCAAACCATCTTTATTCAAGCAATCAAAATGCCACTCTTGTCACAAACTTGCAACGTCAGCTTGATCATAGACATTGCTGCTATACGAAAGCGTCAAAAACTGCCACATGTTTTGATTTTAGCATACGTTAATTGGTTCTCTACAAAGAAAAAAATCTTGTGTGCTATGTCCTTAAATTCTAAATTACTGGTAAGCCATGTAACTCAATTTTATGATTAGATGAAATAGTTTTACAGATGGTACGAATCTTTTTTATCAACGGGATGTGATGACACCGCCTCCTTGCAAAAGATATGAAGAAATCATTAAAAAACAGTATCTAACCTCACCATCAAGATTTTGAAGCGAGAAGGAAGAGAAGCGAAGGACAGAAGTATACTTTGAAAACGAATAAATGTATATGATTGATGAAAACGAATAATAGAATATGATTGATGCACCTTTCAAAGTTTTTGAAAATCACTCTCACCTAAACCGACGCGAACCAGTTTAGATCGCTAGATAACCTTCCTGCACGAATTTGCAAATATTACCGCACCCGAACTTCTTTTTATTATAGAATAAATTTAGCTAGCAGAATTTTAATCGCGAGACAGTTACATGCAAAAAAGAAATTGCGGTGAGCAAAGTAAGATATGGTAATGCTCATGGATAGATCAAACGACATGAAAACGTTCTGTTGCCAATATTTAGCTTCTTATTTTTTTTTTGCGTTTATTGGCATGCTTGATCAATCTTTCAAAAGGCGATCCATCATCGGTCGATGAAACCATTCAGAGGAACCCAACAGAGAAGTCAGTCCAGAATGTTAAGAATACAATGAACCATTGTTTTCGTTATTAATTTCATTCGTTCATATCTTCTGCACTTTTGTTATGAAGATGTTTGATGCTTCACAGTATTGACCACAAGCGCCCAACATACGTCTACCGTGTGAGGGCTTTTCTACTCACTGTGCACTCAAGATGATCTCCAACACATCGCTTCAATGTTTGGTAATATGTTCTGAAGTATTTAAACCTAGCTACAATCTGTATCAACCACGTGCTCCTCTATCCGTAGCAACTACGCATCCGCAGCGCGTGAAATCGCGCAGCGATCTTCGATTGATTCGAACGCGCCGCGTGGCGTTGCGTATGAGCTGATTGCAAAAAGCACATCGGTTGACACAGACTGTAGGTTATTGGGGTAAGGAAAACGAGGGGGAAAGGACCAGGAAGAAGGTGACCAGGGTACCATGACTGTATCCGAATAGACGCTCGGTCCCTGCACTCGTAATCCCATCTTTTTAGCCGTCTTCTGCTGATGAAAATAATGAGGTGTTTTAAGTCACATGGCTATTAGAATAAAGGAGATCAGTCCAGAAGTATACCGTGCCTTTTTCTACAAAGCTATATGGTATTTCGAGTTATCCAACAAACGGAGGTAAAATTACCTTGCATACAAAAGCAAATGCTCAGACAATCTCCGGGGGCAGGCGGGCGCCGGAGAATACGCGTTGCTGACATTTCGCATTCCGCTCGCAAATTCCAGGAAAATCTTCAGCGAGTTTTTGAGAGACCGCCATTTTTTTTCGCTCTTATCCTTCGCAGATATATTGCTGAATCTCTGAGGAATCGAGAACTCAGCAAGCGGCGTCCCGAAAAGTCCTGATTGCTTTCCAAAAAATCGGCGAGCGGGGTGCAAGAAATCAGCCATCTATTTTTCCGGTGCCCGCTTGCCCCCGGCGATTGTCTGAGTGGATGCAAACTCAAGGGTAGGTGATGACCCCAGAAAGCGATTAACTCGTACTCACTTTACGTCAAGGATAAAATATCTTAAGGCAAGTTTTACCCTAGAGGTTTGTAGATGAATACGGCCTCAACTGTGTTGATGATCGCCTGATGGCGAAGTATAAATTTCTACTTGCACGATCAAAGCAGAGCTCAGTGTGATAACTTCTGTGGGTAAAACCAAAATCACGATTTATTAGAGGTCGATCACACATTTAGTAGTGAGTGGGTAAAAATTCTTATAACAACTTACGTGCTCAGAGGTAAAATGCCTAGAAGATCAATCAAACGTATACAAGCTCAACTTACATGGTTAGAGGTACAAATGCTCACCAGATGTTAATAACAATTAAATAAACTGAAATCAATTGAGTCTTCCTGTTACACGCATGTGATTGAGTTGCACGAGCAAAGTGGCAATGCTAAAGGGCATATTCTCTATGATTCATATGAGGTAAAAGCAAAACGGAAAATATATTACCTCGCCACTGCGGTGATCCCGGCTGGCATGATCTTGCCGGAGTTGGCGAATCTTGTGCACATAACATAAGACAAGACCCCAGATACAGCTAAATGTTCATTATATAATTGATACAGTATGCAGCGAACTAAACAAAGGGAAACGCCCCGAGTACACCATAAATATGCTTCACAATCAGACCTTCTAGGGGAACTGAGCCCAAGTGCTCCTAAAATTGTGAGGGCAACAGAACACCTAAACTCGACTTGTGAACTGTTGAATGAACGGGGTAAGAGTCATTATCCAATTACTCTGAGGGCAAATTGAGCGGAGACTGGAGAACTTCTACGGAACCCACTCAGCATTTCTCAAGCCCAAATTTCCAAGGTTTCCATAGATTCTAGACCACTAGCTTGAAATAAGCAAGAAAGGATATAAATCTGCACTGGCAAAATGCAAAGAGGTACATTATCAACAAAAGTGCCTTCGATCGCTAATTCCAAATGCGCTGTCCGTTCCTGCAAGACAGCTCTATGAGAGAAGTGACGAGCGCTCAAAAAAACTACAGATGTTCCACTCAACATTGCAAAAATCTGCTCAACAGCACGTAATCGTAGTGGAATTGAGCTCGGTCAGACTTCGCTCGAAAGCGCCTAAAAGCGCCCATATTTCTCTAATCTCTCTTCGACTTCTGTGTGAGGAGAGATGAGAGAAAATGAAGAAAAGTTAGAGAAATTAGGGTGCTTTTGAGTGCTTTCGAGCGAAGTGTAGCCAGTGCCACTGAGTATGCTGATCGCAAGAAAAAACGCAACCACTAGAGTTCCGCAAATTAATTTGTAGGGCTTTTCGCCAAACTTATGCCATCTAAAGTTGACAAAATCAAAGCTTAAGCGCTCATAACTTCGAGAAAGTCGTTTCGCAGAAAAGTAAAGCTTATCTGGGATCAATGCTTCAGGCGATTCTGATGATATACATCACTCTCCAGTTTGCAGTGCGACTTGGTATCCTTCCCATGAACATGATCAAAAATCGATAATGTGCCTACACACTAAACTCAAGAAAGGAAGAAGCAAGCATCAAATTAGAGGTTCCTGCTGTTTTGAGCAGACTGAAAACGGAAGAAACGAAAAAGGTACGCGGAACGTCGCTCACCTGCTACGCCAAGGTGTTTGTAGGGTATATTCAGATAGGTAAATGCAGCCACAAGAGCTCCACTACCAACACCAGCGGCCAAAGATGGGACGGAACCTGAAATTGTTGAACGATAAAATTTATAAGTTGCGGATGCAGATCTCCAAATTTCTGCAGTATAACATAAATAAGAAAAAATACAGTAGGTGCACAAAAACTAAAAACAAACTCGTGATCATGAAGAATTTTTGCAACCTTAGAGTCATTATCCCTATCCATATATATGGCTGTATATATGGCTAAGTATTCAATAATCAACTGAAAAAAGACAGCGAACATCCGTACCTGCTTTCGCATATCCCATGATGCCTCCCACGGCCAACAACCCTGCATACCAAGGGTTCACTTGCTCGGGCAAAATCATGACTTTTAAAAAACACTGCAATTATTTGCAATGAAATAATTGTGAGGTTCAAAAAAACATGATCAATGCGCAAGCGGGACGAGCGCCCGTAGAATGATCGATTTTGCTTTCATTGTAACAGTGAATCACCGCAATTACGGACTGATTACTCGACGGGAAGTGGTACGGGGTGCGTTCAAAATAATGCTGTAATTCCGAAGTTCTGAAACAGTTCCAGCACAGTGCGAGAACTGTGCTGGAACTGTTCCGGAACTTTGGAATCAGTATGAGAATCAGTATGAACCCAGCCTTAGCAAGTGCTTTCCTCTTCTCAATTTTCACTCGCTTCTAAAGGGCGGCAAGGAGATTAGTTTCCAGGAAAGTTGTTGTCAGAATCCTTTGTAAATTTCAAAGAAATCATGAGGATTAAGTTGTCAAGCCCTAAAAAAATCGATGGGCAGTCAAGAGGGTGGACAAGAGAGCGTCAATTGAAGACGAACGCTACCTTATCTTATCAGTGGTCTCAGGACTGCTTGAACACTAATGTACTGTGGCGCTCCATGAGTTCCCTTTTTCTAGAAAAAAGAGGGGGGGGGGGGGAACAAGTCTCTTTGGATGAGGAAGTGGTGGCCATTAGCCATTTTCTTAATAATAAAAATACTTCCAGAACAATTTCGTGGGGGAGAAGTCATGGAAGCACTCACGTTCTCAAAGATTGTTTTACACCGTAAGCAGCAATCAAGTAGCCCATGCTAGGTTTTTGTATAAGAGCTTCCCTTGGTGCAACCGCAGTTACTTTTTAGCTGCTTGTCCACCAAAGTCATTTTCCCACATGGTGGGAAGCTGAGCTGCAATCGCTAAACAAGCTGGGAAAGTGGTTAGAGAGGTAAAAGAGGTGCAAACTCTATCGAGGCGATCGCACATCGAGATTTGAGCGGCTCGAGTCTAGGTCGCTGTAAATGGAACAGAAAGTAGTGTTTATAGGGCTGTGCCTGATCGCGAAGGTCGGTGAATTTGCGGCCATTCATGCTCTCTCATGCTCTTATGCTCTGCATTCTCTTGTGAACTTTCCCAGTTTTCCTCCTCCTTCAAACGCTTCTCCCACAATGGTCAACCTCCTCAACGTGGCGTGAGGTGACATTGGGTGTTGAACTGCAATGCACAGCCGAATGTATACTCTAGGGCCCCCAGGCAAGGAGTTCGACGTTTCCGGTTCCGACCGGATGCCTAGCTAAAAACCGGCAGGCCAGATCCCCCACCGTCTGGTTTTTCCGGTCATTAGACGGTCCTCCCCGCCCCTCACGGTCCGATTGCCCGTGGAAAGCAAAAGTAGGCCCAGTAAGTCCGCTCTTTTACGGGAACAGATTTTCATTACTCCGCCACTTAGAAGAAGAGAAAGGAACCCCGAACATCGGACCCCGCCTACGGCGCCTGGTGATAGCAAGAACTCAGAGTTTCAGGGCGCCTTTTGGATCGGTCAAAAACGACACGTCGGCACGTAAGACACGTCATGGAGACTGAACGAAGCTCTGCACCTACAACGCCAGGACCTTCAACGCTTACCTCCACGCTCCTCTCGACGCTGCAAAGCACATAAAGTACCACGTCATCGCTCTGCAGGAAACGAATTCCAGGAAGAAGGACGTGCGAAGATGAGTGATGGGACCCCCATAGCTCGTGTTGAGAAGATTTCATACGTTGGAGGCGCTGGCTTTGTCATCCACCCATCTGTCGTCCATCTTGTCAGAAGATCATCAGCATCATCAACTGCTACTCACCAACATTAGCAGCTGACGATTCAGAACTAGACGCTTTCGGCGAAGAGTGGAGGAGATCGTCCATAGCGAGAAGTCCTTTTACAAGTTTGTTGTGGGCGACTTCAACGCGAAAATCGGGATGCCACTAGAATACGATTATAGGATCGGAAAGTTTGGATATGGGCTGCGGAACGATCTCGGTCGCAAGACTTTTTCATGGAAATTCCATCTTCATGAAGAGAGAACATCGCCGGTGAACATGGGAACGAACGGAACGACTAACGCGAAATCGACCACATTCTCACCAACCGAAAGTGGAGCTTGCTCGATGTCTCAGTAGTTCCATCCTTCTGCAGTGGCTCTGATCACCGCCTCTTTCGAGCGAAGATACGATTCAGTCGAATGCTGGAAAAGAGAGACCGTCACAGTGCCGCAAGAAGGAAGGAAGTCGTTCATGGCGGTAACAGGCTGGAAGAGCTCATATCAGGTTGTGACTGGCCCATCGAGGAGGACCCAACGCACGATTATGACCGGGTTCTGAAAGGATTGCGAGCCTGTGGAGAGTGCGCCTCAGTGACCTGGAACGTATTTCGAGAACCACCAAGGAATTACTCGAAAAAGTTCCCTGAGGCAATATCCAAGTGCAACCCATCTCCAGCAACTGATAGCAAATGGCAGTTGCAGAACAGCTTTACAGAAAAATCTCAGGAAGTGCAGGCAAGGTACTGGAAGTAGCCGAAGGAAGACGAAGTCTTAAGAAGTGCCGAAGGGACCTCTGCGAATATCGTATACCGCTGACTGCCCTATTGAACGAAGACGGGACCCCAACTGTTTCCCGTTATGAGAAGGAATCTGTCGTGAAAACTTCTAAACCAACCTCTTCCCTCATCAACGCCTGTGCCGGCACCTGCTGCTCTCACTGGAGTAGTACCACCACGAATTCTACCTGCTGAAGTGCGTACCGCGATTCAGACCATGAAGACGTCAACGGCTTCAGGACCAGACCATCTTTCCATCGAATTTTCTGCGAGCCGGAGGACAACGTCTATATGAGATCCTCGCGTCGCATCTGACATCTTACCCTCAGAAGGAAAGGATTCCCGACCAGTGGAGAACGTCAAAAACTGTCCTTCCTTTCAAGACAAGTGAACGGGTGGATCTTCGAAACTACCGTCCATTATGCCTGCTGAGTGTGCTGTATAAGCTTTTCACAAAGATCATCCTCGCTCGCATATCTAAAACACTGGATGAAGCCCAACCCCAAGAATAAGCTGGATTTCGCAAAGGCTTCAGCTGCATGGACAACATTCAGACGGTTTCCAGGGTCATAGAAAACTGCCGGGAAATGTACCGACTGCCCCTCGTCCCAGCCTTCGTCAACTACGAGTAAGCCTTTGACAGCGTCGAAACCAACGCCATCCTGTCAGCGCTAGTCGATCAAGGAGTAGGCCCAGCTTATGTGAGGACGTTAGCCGATTGCTACAATGACTGTACAACGACGATACAGCTGTTCCGTCACCCTCTAAACCATCCCTATCGGAAAGTGGGTCCGACAAAGCGACGCAATCTCGCCGAAGCTGTTCACCGCGGCATGCTGAGATTGATGAAGTCACTATACTGGGACGAGAGAGGCATACCAGTTGATGGGAGATTCCTATCGAACCTTCGTTTTGCGGACGATATCGTTCTCTTCTCGAGCAGTATTACTGAAACGCTGAAGGAACTATGCGAAGTAGAGAAGAAGATCGGATTGCGAATAAATTGAAAGAAGACTCGGTCTATGAAGAACGTCCTCTGCGAAAATGCAGAATGGAATCGGAAGACACCTCTATCATGGAGACGCCTTCTTACTTGTATCTTGAACATTCGATGAACATGGAGAACGACTTGAGCGAAGAACTAAACAGGAGAAGAAGAGAAGGCTAGGCTGCCTTCGGGCCTCTGAAAGAAGCAACTGACCAACTGAAGGCCCGAAGCTTCGTGTCCACCTATTCGATTCAATCATTGTCCCGGCGCTTTGTTACGCAGCTGAGACTTGGGGCACCACTGTAGCCACGTTGAAAGCTCTACGGGCCAGCCACAGAGCGCTTGAGCGCAGTCTTCTGAAGATGAGCCGACACAAGCAACATCTTTTCGGGCTTCGCTACGGATTTTAAAAGAATGCCCGTCTTGCGAACCAGCGGAGTATGTTGCGAAAGCGAAACACCGATGGGCCGGTCACATCATGAGAAGAACAGACGATAGATGGACAAAAACATCAGAGTGAATTCCTTCAAAGCGAAACATCCCCGAGGAAGAACTCCAACGAGATGGACACACGTGTTCTTGGAAAGGATGAACCAGGAGAAATCAGCTGGATACGATTTTCGCCCCTGGAACTCGTGGACGCAGCCACCGACGACAGCCAAGAAGATCGTGGATGTCCGAAGCGAGGGACAGGGAACAATGGAAACTTCTGTACTGGGGTCGTGAGGACGGCCACCTTAGTATCTAGGTAAGTCAAAATCAGTAAGCTTTTCTGCTATCATTAGCTTTCAAGAATTCGAAGTGAGTTTGAAAGGTCTGGGAGTTATTTCACTTGTTTTGGACCTTGCATCTCGCGTGAGCGAGGTTCGCAGTCGATACGAAGTTTCTCACATAGCCCTTTATTTCTATTCAAATCGTGAACTCCTATCTGTACGTCGCTAATTCCCTTTTGCTCTGTTCGTCAGTCATGAGAATTTATTTACTTGTTCATTTACTTGCATCATTCTTCTCACCAGCTCTGTTGACGTAGCCAGGGTGATCATGAGTCAATAGTACGCATTCAATTGACTTGGTTTTGCCAAAACCGTTGCCCGTAGTAAACTTCCACCCTCAGTTGCATGGAGCTAATCGAAGCGCTTCATGAGTTGAACTTCCGACTGCACACTTACGCATGCTTTGAGATGGCAATTGGAACGGGTAAGTTCAATGTGACGTCCGTAATGTGAATAAAGGTCATACAACAATGCAAAAGCGATTCATTTTGAACCCATTATGTCAGTAAGTGAATCACGGAGATTTATGGTACCCTTAATCTCAGCTTTTGCGGCGTCGTGGATTTAACTTATGTTAGCCCAGCCCTAGCAGAGTGGTGACGGGGTAGGGGGGGGGGGGGTCTACTATGGGCAAGTGTTTCTTTCTGAATATGCTCAGAAGCCAGTCAGAGCGAGATGATTTCTCGCAATCAAGAGCAACAACCAGAAAGTGTACATCGGAGATTTATTCGTTCTACTGAGGTAGCATGAATATACAAGACGTTCAAAAGGCATTCTAGGTGAGGTAATTTCTCGCAAAGAGCAACAAATCCAAAGGTACACACCGGAAGTTTATTGGTTCTACTGAGGTAGCGTGAATATACAACACTGTACAAGTGAAATTTTTACCAACAACTTATTAAAATGGAGGTAGTTTTGCTTGCCGAAGCGGATCCAATTTGTCTATTTAGTGAAGCTTCCTGTGGATAGGATGTGGCTGAGCTGAGAGAGCAGGGTGAGGATACTGAAAGTAAGCCCTTAGAAAAAGTAAGAAAAAAATGGAAGAAAATATCTACCTTGTTGCTGCAACGATGCCCGCAACGTTCGATTTTGTGTGGATATATCGAGTTCCCATTATGTACAACATCAGTCCGGATATAGCTAAATCACAATAAAAATTTGAAAAATCAATTTTTTACGGTAGAGCATGCATGCTGAAACAGCAATTTTCGCGTGTCTTTGATTTCGAAGATTTTTTTACTTAGCACGAAAAAGGGATCGATGTTATCCTAGTTGCTTTGATTTGACCTCACCAAATGATATCCTACCGTAAGCAGAACTCGAAAGGACGTGAGTATTTTTAGGCTGTACACATTATCCAAATTTTTGTAAGAATGTTCTACCAAATAGCACGACTGAATTCTAAAACTGAGTAATCCATCAAATCCAGTTCCTCTTTCAGATCTACGGCTAGGTTTACGCCTTTATCTAGACACTCTGGAAACTTTAGTGTCAATATTCCCGTCAGGGTAACGAGAAAAATTGAGAGAACGCAAAAAGGAAGTATGTTCCAAAGACAACAGCGTTTAGGTGAAAGGGGGCAGTTGAAACTGGGAAGTAAAATAGCAGTAATTTTCGAAGAGCATAGCTAACGAAACTCCCCTTATCTAAGCCCCCCCCCCCTTACACTTGGTTTCTCAGATCGCCACTAAATGGGGACGATAAGATAATTGCTAAAGTTGTCAAAATTTCCTTACAAGAAAGCTGCAGCGAATTATTTTTCATGCCGACTACGCATCAAGAGAAGACTCTACTCCGCAAGAAATATAGGTTCCTTCGAAATAAAAATAATGTCGTCTTTTTCGAGAGTCTCAGGTAATCGGTTTCTCTAGGAGTTTGGAGCACTTACAAGGCCGAAATATCATAGTTAAAAATCCGAAAAAATTAGCATACAACTCATCTTTGATTCAACCGAATTGGCGGCTGGGACGGGGCTTCGTGACCTAGTTAAAGCTAAAGAATGGTGAGAGAGTACCAGGGCAAGAGAGACGCAACCTGCGTCGCGGGCACGAGCGGCCATAAACAAAGCCCCGCTTTCCCGCCGCCAACCCAGTTGAATCAATGGTTACGTGGGAGGAACTTATGCCCGAAAGGGAGCACTTCGCCACTTTCCGTCCTCCTTTTTTTCTTGATTTCTAATCACAAAAAATCATAGCAAGTGTATGTGTAACACAAAGCATAAAACTACCTGCAGGGGCAAGGAAAAATTTTTGAGATTTTTCAGGGCTCTGCTTTTCTGATTTTTAGCGTAATTACGCACGGATTTTGCCCTTAGACTTCGCGTTAATCATGGCTTATGCCAGTGTTTGTGAAATTCACGAATTTGCTTCACTCTACCGAATGGTACCCCATAAACCTCCTTTTAGGTTCGCCTTGTTGCTTTGTTGTGAGAAACGACATTATTTTCGCAAACTAGTATATACGAATGAGGAAATCTGATATGCTAGATAGCAAAAGTTCAAGTATCCTATATTCGTGTTCACCATTTTTATGGTCAAATTTTCAAGTTGCAGTTATCTACAATAGTGTGCAGGTATTCGTACTTACAAGGGAAGGATACCAATGGTCCAGCCATTTGTAACGAATATATGATTCACCTTGTTTTGGTAAGCTAAGCTCACATCTGCGTTTATTATCTGCTGAACGGTCTTATGAAGAAATCATATATAAGATGCTGCAAAAAAAGGTGCATACAGGACTCGTACCCGCGACCTCTTGCACATGAAACGTCAGGCTTGCCACTTTACCAAGCATCTGCTCAACTCCACTATTCATACGGTCTTCTTAGACTTCGTCTCGAAAATGATAACTTCAGAAGGCCGCTTAGCAGATAATAAATGCAAATTTGAGCTTAGCGTTTCGAGCCGAAATGGACCATAAATGTCTTGCTACAAACAGCTGGATCTATTTAGTATCCTTTCCTCATTGAAAGGGCACTTTTTTCTCTCTGAGCCCTCGTCCAGCAGTAGCGTTTGTGGTAAACCTATGTTACTGAAGTAGCTTACCAGCAACTATGAGACTTGCGAACGGCACGCTTAGTATAGTGCAAAGAAACACGATAAGTCCACAACCGGCCCCAGAAATCACGGACGGCTTCGAGTCTGGAATGATGTATATTGGAGAAAAAACAGACAATAAACCAAATATGAAGGTTCTAGAAATTTACTTGTGACCAGCCAAAAAAATTTCCAAAATATTCTCCAAAATAAAATCTATACAAATAAGACCTCAACAAAACTTACTAGCTTTCACGTATCCAATAATACCTCCAACAGCCAATAAGGCAGCATACAAAGGGTTGATTAGGGCAGGCGAAGGTAACATTTTTTCTTCAAATTCTGGAATAAAATCGATCACGTATGGTGAAAAACAGCGAGAATAACAAGGTAGTAGCGAGTAGTGAAAACACGTGCGCCGTGTTTTTACGATCAATGTTGTTTTCAAAAAGGAAGTGTCTGGACTGCGAGGGGAGGACCTGTCAAAGGAATTCAGGTACTTGAAGAAATAAAAAGGGGTCTGACAGATTATGAAACGATAAAAACTTTGCCTCTTGAGCACTGGTCTGTAAGAGTGTGCATACTGCTAGAAGAGACTGAGTGCCGTGTGAGGTGTCGCCATGATAACCAGGAACGGGAGTGAAGGGGGGGGGGGTAAAAAAATTTTGTACAGCGAGAAGCGATGATCGAATGGCCTGCGATGAGCAGAATATTTGTGTCTACCATGGATTCCCAGTCTTGAATAAACAGCTCGAAGCGCAAACAGAATGAAGCGTTCCTCGGAAGCTGCAGATCGATTCCTATTGAGGGTCTAGTAACTTGTTGTTACGATTCAGTGCTTCTCTAGAACTGCAGGATCGCAATCAACAGAGGCTCAGTGGCTCCCGAATGCAAATTTGTGCCAGAGAGTCCACTTATAGGGGATGGATACTAACAATACAACAACAATAAGTCGATCTGCCTTTTTGGATCTAGTGCATACAACTTGGTGCATTTCGATGGGCTTCAATTCTGCATTCGCTAGCTGCTGATCGCTTTTCAGGAAAATTTATGGGCGTTTTTTTTGCAGATTTTGCATAGTTCAGTATGAGAAAGTCACCTAAGTTGGTGAGAATGCCTGTTCTGTACTATGAAAATTTACAAAGAATTTTTTGCGCTTACGGGTATTTCAAACCAGATTAGTAGATTAGAATCAAAAAAGTAAAGTTCGAACTTCTCATTGGGTCCCAACTGCAAAAATAGCAAGGAAAAAAGCCCAGAATTTTTTTTCTTGGAAACTCGCAACAGCCGGCGAATTTTGAATTGGAGTCAACGCATGAAGCTACATCAAAAGATATGCACCTTATCTAGAAAGGCCGGATTGAGTTGATATCCTTCAGTTGTTAGACAACACTATCCATTAGAGGATGTCGCAGCATTTTTCGGAAATCAGATGTGAAATATTCTAGAAGCATGGCGCCATTTATTTTCTCCCCTAACCTTTTCAGAGTTTAGGCAGTTTCCAGATAAAACTCTTTTAACAAGCTAATTCAGTTTCTTCACAAACTATGAAAATCGGTTCTATGATTCGATGGACCACTTCAAGAAAATTCGCGATAAATTTTCGGTAAAAGAGAGGGCGCAATGCCGGTTTTTGGTAATCACCATATAAGTATCGCATTTATTATGTTTCTGACTGATATTATTTCCTAACATTTTGTAGTGAATTATGAAATCTGATCTGTTCCTTATCAGAAGGGTCGAAATCCCAAAAGAGTGCTGGAATTATTTTTCACGTTTCCAACCAGTCCAATTTGTCACAGCTTTAGAATTTCGAATAAAATTGATAATTACTTATGAACAGGGCTCGGCACAGGTGGCTTACAAGCAAGCTGGATATCGTTTTTGGGACCAATTGGTCCCAAAAACGCCCCTTCTTTTTCCCTTAAGGAAATATCGTTCTTTTTTGGCCGAAAAACACAACTTAGGTTACGTGTCTTATCCAATGTTTCGTTTTTTAAGGTTTTTTACGTTTAAGGTATAGGGTCAAAGGGGACTTCGTAAAATTTTGCGGAAGTCAAGGTGACGTCGTTTTTTGCATTTTCGGAAAGCCAGCTCGTGCCGAGCCTGCCCATAGACTCTGTATAGGAGACACTAGAATATCACCGCATACTTGCTGGCAAAGTGTATATAAATCTCTAAGGAAAATTTTGTCATAGATTGCTCTCGCATTTGATGTTAAATTATACTCGAAAGATGTGTAGAACGTATTAAAATCTAGTACATGAAGCGTAGAGCGTCTGTAGAAAAAAATAAACAAAATTGTATTTTTTCCTCTTTTTTTAACTTGCTGTATTTTATCCCGAAAAATAATGGGTATTGGGTTTTTTAACAATTTGAAACTTATATATAGTAAAGAGATACTACGTTGCTTCAAAAGTGAACTCCTTTAATAAATCAAATTTTATTCGTACCATGTACAGTTTGGAAAAAAAAACTAAAAGTTTCCAACTACCCTGAAAATTTGATCTCCCTTTAGAAATTCTCTGTTCCAACCCGTTCCTCCTATTTGCAGTCAAGTAGACACATAGTAGAAGTCATAAAAATATTTGCATTTTTTCCACGACTTAGAATCAAAAGACAAAAATAGCCTGAAGATGCAAAAATGTCTTTTCCGGTTTTTTTACATGTTAAATTGGCAATCCTCGATTATCAGAGCACATACAGAGGTATAAAATATGCTTAGTAAGATTGGGCAGTAAACAATCATATAGGTGGGAGAAGCTGGGCTATTTTTGTCTCTTGATTCTGAGCCGTGGAGAAAATGGGGGGGGGGGGGGGGTTGCAGTTTTTTAACTATCTTTATATCTCGATTTTAAGCGAGCAAAATTCAATGCATTCATGAATACTACTCTGTATCTTTTGTATGACCAGTATGAAGCCTAACAGAATTTTTTTCTACATAGAATTCATAAGATAGAATTTTTTTTCGATTTTGGCTGAATATTTTACTTGGATTACGAATTAGGTGGATATTTGGTGCTCATTTTGTAGAGCTTGCTTTGCTCTATAGAACAGTATCCCCTCAACCGTTTTGGTTTTCCTAAGCCTCTTAGGAAAACCAAAAAGGTTGATTTATTTGCAGAAGTGGACTTTCGGGACAGCCAAAAACTGCACAGTGTAAAAAGTGCCAGAAGTATAGTAAAAGGCTGGATTCTTAAGAAAGGAATAATTGCAAACAGCAACGAAACGGAACGGCACAGCAGAACTACTTTTGTTTTTGAAGTTCCGAACGTTCGGAGGTGGAGCCATGCCGACCATCGATCACGAACGCTCACAACAACGCGTTTGGGACACCGAAGATCAGCCCCTAGTCGATGGAACGCCGCACAGACACTATACAAAAATATGAAGTACAAGTAAATAGCTAATTGTACTACTCAAAGTGAGGTCTGAACAAATCGTCTTGTCTACTCCCTCTCCTTCAGATCTATGCTGAAGATAAGTTGGAGGCAAAATGCTAGGAATAGGGAGCGCACTCATAGAAAAACACCAGCATACATAGTTGGCCTTACATCGGATCCGGATTCACTAAACTGCGGACGCGATAAAACAGCTGCGGAAATGGCTAGATATTAGGCTGCTACTTATGTTTTGCACCAAAAATTTGGAAACTTCATAGTCTCCTAAATTTCTTCTGATAACATAACAGCAAGACGTATTATCGCCTTATATGATACAAGCTGATGAAGAAAAACACTCAATGATTCTTTTTTTTCATTTTACTGAAATTTCATTTTGATTTTTCTTGTTTTATGATATGCTTACTCATATGCGAGAAACTCGTGCCTATCGGAAGTTTTTACGAACATTTGGGATTTCAAATTTATTAATTTTGATTAATTGATCTAATAATTTAATTTTTATGATAGGATACAACACAGTAACTGATGTGCTTTAGAAATTTTTGAGCATATTCAAATGAATCTTCTATATTTTTGGGCCTGACTTATGCACCAAGCCAATAGTTCACCAACCAGCATACCTGAGCATAGGTATATCTCTTTTTTCTCTGTTCTAGTAGGGATGGATGAGGTATTACTATACTCAAGGGTGGCATTTATTATTTGATTGACTAGCCGGCTTTCCCGGTCCAGCCCGGGTCATCGCTTAGGATGCCCAAACCACACTTTGTCTTTCCTCTTTCCCATCTTTTTTTTGGTTCAGCTATATTCTCCGCCCCCTTTCTGCAGTCTCAATACTGCACTGAAAGCCCCCTGCCCCTTACACTCCTGCATAAACTTACCTCAGAAAGGTTGACTGGAGTGACGCATCTTCTATACTTTAGAATGAAAATGAACTTTACTGCATTGTTTATACCAAATTAGCGATGATAGCGGCTGGTAAGTGTTCATTTTCATTGCAGAGCGCTAAAAATCAATGAGTCAATAGAAAAATTCCTCGAATCCGAAAGGTAACCCTAACATCTACGATGCCAGAAGCATATGTGTGCAAAATTTCAGCTCAATCCGTTCAAGCGCAAAAGAGTCTTTGAAAAACATACGTTCAAGATTTGCACAAACTTTGACTTTTGTATAGCTAAGATTGCTTTATCCACATCTTTTCTTTTGCTTTGACGCACTTTAGAATGTAAGAATAAGTAAATAAATGAGTTTCGAAGGAGACTCGCAAGTCACTCAAGTCGAAATATGTATGAGCATCCAGAATGGGTTCCGTTCCTCGATGTTCTTACATCAAAACTGAAGATTTTATCGGAATCAGGGCTCGGTACGAGCTGGCACTAGCAAATTTCCAAAACGAAGTCCCCTTTGACTTTCCCAAAATTTTACGAAGTCCCCTTTGACCCTCAACGATATCCCCTCTAAAAACCTGAAAAATTTCCCAAAATCCCCCCAAAAACGAAACGTCGACTAAAAAAAAAGGTCGCCAATTTCGCTAATTTTTGACGTGTCTTCGCCCACAAAAACGAAACCCCCTTTGCTTTTTGCCCCAAAAACGATATCCAGCTTGCCCTGTGCCAGCTGGTGCCAGGCCCTGATCGGAATACTTTGAACAAGAGAGAATAGCTCTGGATCTAAATCTACGCAAGTAGGGTTTGAAATTTACTAAGTCCAAAGTTTTGCACTTCGAACATTACGAATCTAGAAAGCTATTCACATTGAAATTCGGTTTTCTTTGATGAGAAGAATGGCTTGTTGTCGTTGTAAGGTTCTGACTGATTCAGTAATTTGAGACATATAAAATACTTGAGTGTACGAGACATGGAGTCCTCTCAGGGAACAGAGGACGTCTATAAATTTAGCATCATGTGCTGTTTACTGGCGGTGAGTGACATCTTCTGCACAGAACATAAACAACATTAATATTTCCTTGTACTATGGTACTTATGACGGACTGACCAATCGTTCAGTTGTCCCCATGTTCTATGTATATAATATTGTTCGCAGTTGCTCAAAAATTAGCAGTGACATCCGTTCCCTTAGAATTCGAAAAAGAATCGACTTTCAAGCTCTACTTCCCCGCCGTCTGTAGCGATATACTATTAGGTTCACTCGAAAATTCTCGGAGATGTTCAGAACTGATTTACTATTTCTCGAAACCTAACGCATGTAATCTTTGATTCAGCTGGATTGGCGGCTGGAAGGAGGGCTTTGTGACCTGATAAAGGCCGCTCGCACTCATTATGCAGTCTGCGTTTCTCTCGCGCGCGTCTCTCTGACCATTGTCTAGCTTAAACTAAGTCATGAAGCCCCTCTTTCCAGTCGCCAATCCAGTCGAATCAAAGGGTATGTCAAAATTTGCATTTGTACTTCCGCTCGCCTGCAGCTGATATTAATCTAGTGGGAGGAGCTTAGGACCAATGTGGGCGGAGTTTGCCACTTTTCATTTACCTCGGTTTTCTTGCTTCTAACAAGGGAAGTCACTTACCTTAGGTCGGGCTTCTGAAATGTGACACATATGGTTGGAATCAGCTTGAAACGCTGATTTCAAATCTGCTTTCCTTAGCTGCGAAGCGTTCCTCTGAAGCGAGTTATGAGCTTTTTCCTGAGCAAATTTTGTGTGTTGACCGACTTGGGCATGCTACTGTATCATCATCTAGGTAGTGGTTCAAATGCATATCATACCCTATCAAAGCCAAATGACTCAATTTGATGTTATTTTGACTTTCCACCACTTTTTGGGCAGATTTTCATCTAAAGACCTTCTTTCCATATTCAGTTATATGTCAATAATACATACTAAAAAAGCTCATAACTTGCTTCAGAGGAACGCTTCGCAGCTAAGGATAGCATATTTGGAATCAGCGTTCCGAGCTGTTTCTAAATATATGTGTCTCATTTCAAAAGCCCGACCTAAGTTAAGTGACTTCCCTTGTAAGCTCAAACTGTCCAAACTGTGCCGCGCCTATATAATTATTATTATTGCAATTATTATTATTGCATATGACGGAGCATTCTAAGTGAATTTTTTTGCCACCTTTGGTGCAAGACTTACACACCAACCTATTTGATACTTTGGTGTAGACTATCATGTTTACAGAGTGAAAAGATGCCATGATCAAGGTTTTTGCTGACGAACAAGTGTTGACTAAAGTAAGCCTGTAGTTTATTCTACCTGTTCTGTCACATGTTGAAAGACTCCATAGTGTGGCGCGGAGAAATTCCACTATTCAACTTTCGACTTCTCATAGAGCTTGTGAAGTTGTTTGAGAACAGTTTCGCCAGTTGTCTTTACAAAAATCTCTTTTTATACGGTGAACCTTTAGCGAACATTTGGATATAGCTAAGATATTAGCTCGCAACATATTTTGTTACACTTGAAGTAGAAAATTCATAAATCTCTCAAAAAAATCTTTACGTGAAGAGTTGTAGCATATATACCTCATAAATTCAATTTTTTGCTTTATTTAATGGTACCATCACTTTGGGTACTTCTTCTTGTTTGCCATAAAAAGACATTTTTTTACAAACCTAATATATCCATTCGGCCGTACAGACTATTGCATTAGATTTCGTAACTAGCGCCTGTCTGGCTAGATTGCTATCAACAAGGAGAACGAGAAAAGTTAGTGCTCAAAGGCAGCGTTCAGGCAGAATCTCGACTTCTCTTTTTATACCTTATCCAGGCCTTTTCGCGGCACTGATTCCAAATATGGCACTCAAAATGCGTGAATTCCTCGAAAATGCCCAATTATGAGACAATTGTATGAGAACCGTGGGCGAGTGTTTCTATTGCAATTTTTGTCGAAAGCAAACTTAACACGTAGACACTATGTGTTCCATTGTGTTTGCCACGTGAAAACACGTCAAGGGCTGGGAGGAGTTCGTTCGAGGGGGCGGCCCGTGCGAGGGAGTGGGCGTGGTTCTCGAGGCTCGGCGTTTTCTGCGTCGATTATCTCCTTTTGCAGGGGGCGTACAAAAGTTGGACTTGTGCGAGATCGAGGTCCTGGTACTCGGTTATGATAGTGTCCTATAATATCCAAATCTGCCCGGACGCTGCCTTTAACACGTTGACGACCGTATGCATCCGCGCGTATGCACGCCCTAACTCCCGTTTAGCATTTTCGTGCATCCGCGCATATGCACGCTAGTTTTTTACGTGTAAACGAAAAGTTTTAAGGTAACTTCTATGCAGTAATACTACTGGTGGCCTGATAGTCTTACAGAACACAGGGCATCGCGGCAGCTGCTCAGAAGTTTGGGCCGCAAAATTGGGTAATCAGTCGGTTTTTGGTAAGGTAAACACATGCTAATTACGTTTTTCCGAGAAGGTTGAAACTCTGTAAAGCTGTTTTGAATGCAAAAAAGGATGAATCAAGCAAAAAATACCTGGTATTACAGCGTTTTTTTGAAAAGAAATTCCTCCAATATAGCGATTGCGCGGTTATTGGGAGGGAAAATCCACGCAAAAACCTTGATTTGTGTAAGTTCTGGTAAGGCTCTGTGATATACATGTGTCTCTGAACAAAGTTCACATGTTTCATGAATAAGCGTCAAAAGGACTCCCACATAATGTTTTCGTGCATCCGCGCGTATGCACGGGCCAAATGCGCGAAGGACGTTAGTGGGAGTCTCGCCCAAAATGGCGCGGTCGTCAACGTGTTAAACCCCATCACCGTTGAGAGGAGATCATAAAAGTCGCAGTTACAATGGGAAAAAAGCTACCTCACACCGAAAGGGGTAGAAATAAAGTTTCGATACTGCAAAACCTTATTTGAAGGCAGTGTCCAGGCTAAACCTAACCCCCTTCGATTAGTGTCGGTCCTGAATGTAGGCCCCAGAAAAGGGGCATCTGCAATGGTCCGGTCTTCTAACGTTGTCTCTGAATGGAGATAAGGGGCCTGAATGTCCCTGGCTGGGCGGAGTCTGATATCAGACTCCGCCCAGCCAGGGACCGCCCACTACCTTGTCAATACGTGCCTCGTGACACGTATTGACAAGGTAGTGAGCAGAAGCTGCACACTGCACACTGCAATGCAACTGCACCCATGCAGTTGCAGCTCCTTCCCGCTGGCCTGCCGATGGGGACGAGCAATTCGAAACTCGTCCGCGCCCTCAAGACTGGGTCCCCAAGAATCGGATTTTTTGTGAATTTTAGAGAGTTTGAAGTTCGGAACTGTAATCAGGGCCACGGAAAGGCCCCAGAATGACGAAAACATGGGGGACCAAATTCTGGGTGAACGCTGCCTTTAAGTAAATGAGCAATTCATAATCAAGACAGGCGGGAGATGTAAAGTGCAATACTATTATGTATGTTAATTAGACTACGAGAAGCAGAAGCCAGGACCCAATGAAAAAACAAAAACTGAACCAGCTCTTTGTAACGGTGAGATCTTGCAAATACTTCGGGGTAAATGCAAATATTTAGAAAATGATGGAGTTCAATGCACAGGTAAGGACCGAAACAGCGAATGTCAGGAAAGAATGTACCTTTGTGTTTCATGTAAACAAATTTGCATTAATTAATTGAATTTAACGGTATATTGGTTGTCCGAAAAATGATGACGCATCAAGGGCCGGGCATACTTTACGTGATTTCAGTCGCGACGCGATTTGGCAATCTGCCAGAAATCTTCACATCCAACGCTGGCAAACAGCACTTGCATAGTGTGTACAACTTATGTGGATTGTTTAAATACCCTATTTTTTGTACCTTTGAAATGTACTTACAGTGGATTATGGACAGTTGATATATTGCCAAATCGAGTCGCGACTGAAGTCGCGTGAAGTATGACCGGTCCTTCAGGCTAGCTCGCAGTCGCAACATGGTACGAGTAGAAGTCAAACGTACTGTTTCATAGAGCAAAGCAAGCACTAAAAGATGAAGCTTTTCGCATCAAGTTCAACTTATAAGCTGCTGCATGACGAAGGCGCAATATCTTTGGGCGCGAGCGCGGCTTTATTAGCCGCAGAGCGCATGAGGCGCGGGATTCACAACGGTGAAGATACGCGCGCGCCGCGTTCGCGCCCGCTCAACTATTACCACTTCTGCGCTTTCGTCATGCAGTAGCCTTTACATGAGGTGTGAAGCCAAATTTCAAAGTGCTCCAAATGCCTGGAAAATGAAAGAAAAATATATCCTCGTCCAAGAAAGTCCCAGGAAACTCTAATCTGCTCACGAACAATCTCTCTATATCAGACGCCCTTAGGCGCAGCTTCGTGATCTTTCTTTGGCTAAAAATCGATAAAACGAAATTTTGCATACTTCTGCCAAAGCAATCCTAAGTTGAGCTTCTTTCAAAGGGTAATTCTACAGTGTAACTTTGGAAGTACGATTGTGAGTTTTCAGCTTTTACGAGAGCCAGTTTATGAGAAATATGGATTTTGTCGCAAAAAACCAAAAAACGCGACATGTCCGCACTTCGGACCTATATTGTTTCTCGTATTTTGAGCATAAAAAAAATTTCACAAACTATACACGTCTCTACTGCGGAGAGCATATACCTTTGCATTTTGGAAAATTCCCAAAAATTTCCTGGATGGAGATACGATTTATCAAAGTATATCAATTTTTTCATATTTTGGCTCTAAACTTTAGGTGAAACAAAATTTGCGCGATTGTTTGTACTCCATTTGGAGCTTGCTTTGCCCTAGAGAATGGTACCCTACGCATTACTGAGCAACCTAATATAAGCGTTTCGCAGCTAAAGCCGACTGCACGAAATCGCCCGGATTCCTGTAGGCTGAGCGCACGCGAGCGTGCCTGCAACGCGGCTGCCGGGTACGGAAATGATGAATAATGCGCGCGAATGCCAATGCAAGCCCGTAAGAGACACGCTCGCGGGCCTTCAGCCCGCTATTCCGTGCAGTACTATACCAATTCTAGAATCAGCTTTTACTCTTTTATTCTTACCCTTCTAAAACGTGTTCTTTTATTCATGCGAAAGTCGCTCATATAAGCCGAAATTCTGTGCTATAAAAATTTCACTGCATTGAAAATGACATACGAACCTTTCAAATTGAGGGAATTGTGTCTTTATAATGCTTCCATGGGTTTTCTGTTACATCTCGAATTTTTCCGAGTGCCTGCTCACGTCAGAGAGGTTTTCTTATTTAGCGTATAATCCAGTGTGAAAGCAGAGAGTTCTATTATTACTGATTTTATTTGCAGCAAAATCATTAGTATTTGAGATCAAAAAATATACAAAATCAGTAAGACAGGGTAAAGCGATGGCCATAAGTGAAAAATCAGATGATACATCTCAATGAAGGCAATGAAGCTATAGTCGAGTCAGTCGCAACTTAATGTGTGTGCTTGCACACTGCACACGGCACCACACGACTTTTTAATTAATAACAAGTAGTAAACCATAGGTTGAAGCAAATTGTGGAAAAATTATAACTCGAATGCGTTCAGAGTTGCCCGCGTGCCAGCGCCGTTATCACCGAACACGTGGGGACGCGTCCCGTGTTGATCGATCGGGGCGTTGACATTGACACGGCGTTGGCAGAGCACTGGCTCAAAGGACTTGGACGCAGCACTCTTTTCGCATTTCATATTCTTCAAAAAATTGAATACAGAAATTGACAGTCTTGCAACAAGCCGTAGAATGCAGCGCGTGGTGTGCAATACACATAGCAAATTACAAGTGATTTGACCATACTAAGGCAGCACGTTTACTATTTGCTTTTCACAACATTCAAATTATTAGATGTATGTGAACGAAAGCCAGATGGGCAAAATTTCTCATCGGATGCATCCCAACAATCGTCGACGCCGTCGCATAGACCTCCTGGTGCGACGCACTTCTTGTTGTCGTGACATTGAAATTGTCCGGGTAGACAGATACGTGGCGCTAGAATTGATCAATCGCAGTTTTTCCATGCACACGCGGGGGGGGGCGGTCTAGCCTGGATCACGGCTCAATACATGCATATCATAGAAAGAGAGATTGGCAAGAAGGTTATAGACAAATTCGGAGGCGGTACATGTTAAGGATGGAAATGTTAGATGAAAAACAAAGAGAAAAAATGACATGCTGGTGAAAACTGGGTCTTGGGGGATGGGAAATCCCGGATTTGGGCATTCGGGTGCGGAGGCGTTGCTTGGCGGGAACAACTCACGGCAATTCATCTCGTCAGCTTGATTACTACAGTGAGAGACGCCGTCACAGAGGTAAATCCTCGAAATACATCTGAAAATAAGAACACTTCAGTTGATTTGATCCTAAAATGGGTTGTAGACCAATTTGCATGCGTCAGGGAATCCACACAGGACCCATGTCGCGGGCCACGCCTTGCGGTGGGAGCTACGCGCGCGACGCTTTAAGACAAGTCACGTACTGTGGCTGCTGGACATTGTAGTGCGAAAAGGCTGTCTCCCCTTAAACCCCATAAAAAGTAGTGAAAACCCACAAAAACTCACCTCTCACAATGCTTTGTCCTAACTAATATTGATCAGAGCCCAAACTAGTAAGGCCAACAATGTCGAGGGCAGCTGGAGCCGAATGAATGCCGCTCAACCCCCCTAACACCCTCGAAATGATCACTATTTCGAATTGATAACACCACACTTTGACACAATGAACTTTTTTTCATATAGAATGCCCCCCCCCTAGTCACGTGCAACACTGGTACTGCTTAGCCGTGCTAGTCACAGCCAGAATCAGACACCAGACAATCATTCACCATTCACACCCACTGAGCTTCGATCGCATGATAAAAGTCAATAATATAAAAATGCCGTGTACGGGGGGCGGGAGGGGGGGGGGGTAGTGTGTCGAATGTTTGTTTACATTCTCTATAATGATACCATGTCCAAAATCACAACGCATGACACAGCCTATCAAAATTTTTGATGGAAACACGTTGACAACACCCTTACATGTCAAAAAAATTGTGAATTTTGGAATGCCAGTTCGGCAAAAATCATATAGAAAAGCTTTCCTGGGAAGGGGTAGAATGATGCTTATTAAGTTAAAAAAATGGGAGACGGATATTGTCCAAACAGGGCTCAGCACAGCTGGCACCGTGTCAAGCTGGATATCGTTTTTAGCGCGGAAAGCAAAGGGGATATCGTTTCTACAGGGGCCGAGGCGGAGAACTACCGCAAAATTGCCGCCGGCATGCCACCGGCATGCCATTGGCAAGCTGTCCATCAACAAACAAAGGCGTTGTTTTCAGCCAAAACGCAATAGTATGACACCAAATTTGGTGTGTGCATGCGCGTTGGTGGACCGGAACTACGGGCCAAAAATTTATGAAAACTTATGTGAATGAAAGCTGTGCCCAACTTTTTTCTGAATTAGCTGGCACCGTGCCAGCTGGGTGCCAGCTGAGCTGGCACCGACACTTTGCTCACATAAGTTTTCATACTTTTTTACATAAAATGTATCTACACTGTGAAAGATTACATGCGGAGAAGAAACAGTTTCATAATGTTCTCTTTCCAGCGTTTTATAGCAATTTGAAAACCACTCGGTCCGCTCCGCCGTCGAAAAATCGGCTTTTTCTGCTTCTCAAGATGTGATTCGACCACTTAAAAAGCTCAGAAAGCTGTGAAAAGCTCTTTCATGAAATCAGAAATGCATGAAAACACTACTACATTTTTTACATAATATAAAAATGATGACGGGTTTTCAAAACAGGTCAAAAGGGACTTCGTACGAAATTTTCAATATCAAACGGGACTTCGTTTTGAAATTTCTCTGGTGCCAGCTCGTGCCGAGCCCTGTGTCCAAAACTATGAAGAAACCTCTCAAATTTTGGAGTGGATTCGAAAGCAAATTTTGAAGAATAATTTTATTGGTACGAAAAATTGCTCTGTTAGAGGCGGATAGTTGAAAAGAAGTGAAGGAGTCGCTTGTTATTGAGACCAAAATAATTTTCTCTACCAAGGGTACAAAACATACTCTTTTAGGAAAGAGATCTAAATTCTCCGATTAAACAAGGCCAGATTTTTGTCCCCCGTTCCTCATTTTTGGCCTCCCAAAGCAATTTGTCCGCTCACCTCTATAAGGAAGTTCATCACAAATAAAAGAATTGTGATCGATGAAGAAGATGATGTCAAGGACAGCCGTAGAACAATGATGTAGGACAGCGCATGTGTTTCAACAAGGACTTTGACATTGTTACGTATGTTATTTTACATTGAATATTGATGAATTTCCGTTGCATGACGTGGTTTTAGGCACAATAAAATTTTCATGACGTCAAAAGCAAAGGGAGGCGAACAAAAATTCAAAGTGAGAAAACATCAAGGCACAAAATTCTGACAGATCTCAAAGCCACTGGGTAAAAATTAGTGCTCAGAACCTCGTGACTAGCTGCTTTTTCGAAAAAAGACTCCCCTGCACTCAAAGGCCGAGAATGCAATTTTCAATTTTTTCAAAAGGCGACAGGTTCCGGTCACAGCAATTTTTCGCCGATTGAGCATGCAGAAATAGGGAAAAAAACCTAGGAACTAAAAATTTTGCAACTAAGTATCGAAAAAAGAAGTGAATTTATGACTTTGACCAGCCCTTAGTAACTTTTATCGAGTTGTCTTGGAATATGAGGGTGAGGGTACATTGGCTTAAGTAGAGCAGCAGAACCCGAACATTTCATGATAATGGGGGCAAATGCGGATGAGATAGTTAAAGTAGTAGGAATGCATACTCTTATCCACCGTATCCACCTCTACTGTTGATAGTCACTTATGGCCATGCTCTCAACAGTGGAGGAACGAAAAAAAATTTTGGAGGGGGAGGGAGACAAAAATCTCTTGGGATGCTTTCCGAAATTTTAGCTGGCAAAGCCGCGCTCCAAGAAAAATTCAGCTAGATTTGAGTTTTTTTATAAAGCGTAGAGGACTGGTTCCAGGGCCCGGCACAGATCGTCTGGAAGCAGGCTGGACTTCGTTTTTGAAGCAAACAGCAAAGGAGATATCGTTTCTGACGAATAGGGGCTAAGCACCAAGAATGAGCGCCATTTAGTCGAACACAAGCTTTTCGGACAGGTTATCGCACGATTGACATGCTCTATCGTGTACGGCGGAAAGTGCGCGCGATTAGAAAGCAACGCTAAAATAAACAAATTGCTTGTTTACAACGCACACAGAAGCATATGACACCAAAATTGAACTGTATACATAGAAAATTATTTGCGGAAGAATTATGTAAAAAGATTTGAAAACTTATGTGAAGTAATACCTTTTCCAAAATTAGATCGTCTCCAGACGGCCACCAGACGATCTGAGATGGTCTGGAGCATATATTTTCGTCACTTCACATAAGTTTCGGATCTTTTTAGCATGGACGGATTCCCCGGTCAAAAATCTATCCCTGAGCATGAAGACATTTTCATATCATTGCCTTTCCTTTGTTTTTTGCCTTCATTTATTCTCGCTTTGTTAGATATCGCGCTCTAATGCCAAAGTCTTGTGCATGCGTAGTATTCAGCTCCAGTTTGGATTTTCGCTCTTATCTTACGTCTTTTCTTTCAGACTGGTAATTTTTTCTTGTTTTCATCTTCTTCTAAGCAGGTAGGTCAAAGGGGACTTCGTAAAACTTCCGTAAGTCAGGGGAGACTTCGTTTTCAGAAACCCTAGAAACCGACTCGTGCCGGGCCCTGACTGGTTCTCTGCTACGTATCAAAATAAAAATTAACACGTTCAGGCTCAGTCTCACATGTTTTTCCTTCAGTTCATTTTCGGTGAGCTACTAGAACATTTGAAATGACTCAAAAGCGTTCATCGGTTTTTCATGGAGGCAAAGAACATTTGAAATGACTCAAAAGCGTTCATCGGTTTTTCATGGAGGCAAAAATACCCAAATCGTTTATCAGAACATTTTGTCGCTTTCATCAACGAATCTAAATATCTTTCTTTTCAAATAATTTTCGCCATGCTAATTTGGCCGAAAAAGAAAAATGATGGCTTGAAGTACCGCTTGCTTCGTCGCTTAGATGATGAAAGCCCACTTTTCTGTTCTAGGCAAATCTAATATGTTAAATAAATTCACATAGGATGTTATTTGCATCAGGTCAATGCTCATTTTGAAACCGTTGAATAGAAATAGGGTCATTATTAGAAAAAACAGATTGAACTTACACCGTTAGGTAAGCTAAAAAAAACCTTAGTAAAATCTATTAAATATTAGATAATATATCATTTTTTTTGAAACGTGGCAGGAGGTTGGCGCACCATCCTGTGAAGTTTTGACTAAATTTGGTACAAAGATGGAAGCAATATTCTATTAGGTCATTCCGAAAGTAATTTCGCTTTTTTCAAAGGGGCGCCACATCCGAAGGAAAAGTGTTTTTCAAGAGATCTTGGTAGCATTCGATGCAGCATTTCATCCTCTCTTTAACTGTGGTGAAATCGTCGCAGATCAATCATTGAGCTTTCGGAAAATATTCAAACGTGCGACCCATGCTTTTTGATATTGTCAAGTTTCACAATTTTTCAAAAACTTCATATCAACCCTCAGAAGGAATTCAAGTAACAATTAGATAGAGCAAACCCTACTGGATACAAATCAATTTTTTCTCCTTCACATACCTCCTCAAAATTTTTTAATAAGATTTTAACTGATGCTACCAATTTTCATACTTGGTCAACTCAAATTTCGTAGAACATCAATGAGAGAGCAGTTCGTGTGCTATTTGATGCAGCTTTTTCTCCTCTTTCTAATAGGTGTTTTTTTGTTTCCGATGTTCAGTTATCGGGGATAAAATCGTCATAACTCATGTTTTTGAAGGCTCGCAAGGCTGTACCCGAAAAACTCGAAGCTCAGTATTTCGAATCCGTAAGCTCTCATTTGCTTTATAAAATCAACATTAAGTCGTATATCATCTTGAAAGATTCAAATTCCGAGTACTTACTGGTGTTTGATGCGATTGTGACTGACATAGGCTTGCCAAAATCCGATGGTTTTGGTTAAAAATCTTTTAAAAAATTACGGCGAGTATGAAAAAAAGAAAAAAGTTGTGCTATATCCTATAAGGTTTTCCCTATCTAATCGTTATTTGAAGGAGTTCCTTCTGAGGGTTGATGTGAAAGTTTTGAAAAATTGTGGAACTTGGCAGTCTCAAAAAGCATGGGTCGCAGGTTTTGGTTATTTCCCGAAAGCTCAATGATTGAGCTGCAAAGATTTCAATATTTTTAAAAAGAGGATGAAATGCTGCATCGAATGCTACCAAGATCTCTTTGAAATATTTGTTGCATCACATGTGGCATCCGTTTGAAAAAAGCGAAATTACTTTCGGAATGACCTAATAATTTGAAAAAATGGGTCCGGATAGCGCAAAAATACCAAAAATTTCCAAAACATGTTTCGATTCTTTACAGGTTGAGAACAAGTCAATTGCTCAACTTTATGGCTCAAGTAGGCCACTTTCAAAAAGTTCGCTACCGTGGGTGTCCCTCCCTACCTTGGTCCGCCACTGTTCTCAATTTCTTTCAGCAACACCAAACCTGGTTCCGATTTCACAGCAAAAACATTTTGGTTGTCCATCATGCGTTACAAACTAGATCTTTTTCGAAAATTCATCATTGACTTGCATCTTTTATGTTTTCTTATAACCCCCATAAATTTCGCCACGGGTGCCATTACCTATCCTCACAACCTTATAAGCAAACAAAAACCCACCTTGCTTCCGATCCTCCACATTCGAAATGCTTCGCATCACAGTTACTAGTGCAGTTCCTAGCATTTTCATGAAGCTCGTAACCTTCACCACAAGCGCATCTGGCACTGCGATCTGGGCCAAGCAGACAGAGTTGTTCACAATGAAGAGAGTCACAAAGAGTTGGGACTGAAAAAGTAGAACGAATGGTCTCTTTTCAAACGAACTGGTTTGGGCAGTTCAGAGCCTGGCCTGCTTTTCAACGATGAAAAACCACAAATCCTACATTGAGGTTGTAGTGACGGATGGAAGATTTTCAAACCATAAGGTAGTAGAGCCGTCTGCGCGACCACGGTAACATTTTCGCCAGTGATTTTGCTGGCGCGGAGCAGGCCTCTGTAATTATGAGGAAAATCAATTTAGGATCCTTGAGAGACTAGACGGCACGGTGTCAGCTAGGTGCCAATGAGTGCCAACTAGGTGCCAGTCAGGTGCCACCTGTGCGCCAGCTTGGTGCCAATTAAGTGTCAGCTAGGTCTGGCTGGGTGTCACTTGTGGTCGCACCAAAAGAACAAAGCTGTGATTTTTTTCTCTAATTTTGCCGATTTTTCGAGTTCCTTTCGAGAGATCTACCACTGAAGCAAAAAGATTAAGCTTTAGACCACCTACCTATAAGTCCAATCGCTCCAGTAAATCAGATCATCGGCTACTGCCAGCGCGAAAACGTGTGGAACCGTGCCAGAATCCGAAATGATCAAACGCCGACCGGATCCATCCAAGTTTGCTACTCTAAAAAATACTGGATTCTTTACGCTCTTTTCCCAAAAAATCAAGGCTACCCACTCGATGACGTCATTGTACGCATCGGCCCAGTAGATTTTATCGCTGTAGATGTCCACAGCGAGAGCATTCGGCCATGTAATCCGGTCAGTGATGATTTTCATGAATGATGTGCCATCCATAGAAGCGGCAGCGATGAAAGCATACGAAGACCAGTCGGAGACGAACATTATTCTAATTCATAATCTAGTTTTTCAAGGCAGTGGAGTTTGAGCGTAATAAATTTAATAATAAAATAAATAAAATAAATTTGGGTAATTGTCATCTCATTCTATCCGCTAATTATCTCCAGTGGGCGCAGGAGAAAAGTTCATTTACATTGATCAGGCTTAATATGGAATAATGCAGTGCGAGTACGATGAGTCAAAAAGTGGATGTGCAAACCGTGCAAAAATGGGCGTGGCAATTGCGACCAAGTGGGCGTGGCAAGCACAAGGAAGAAATTTTACTTATAGCGCGTTATTGGTCGGTCACTCGTGAAAAAGTGGGCGCGACAATTGTGGCAAGTCGACAAAAAAGGCGTAGCATTTGTGACCAAGGGGCGTGAAAGAACAGAAAGAAGACTTGCATTAATGCAGCAATAAACAATGACAATTGAATGCAATAGTTAGTGAGAATAACTAGGAGCTCTCCAAAAATAGGCATGGCTGTGCAACAATAGGCGTGGCAGTTTTGCCTAAGAGGGCGTTACAAGCGTACGCAAGAATAATTTTGCGCTTTATGGGCCCTTTGCGCCCTCAGGCTTTTTGGGAATATACCTATCTATATGTATTACTACAGACAAGTGTTTTTTATTATTGTTATTTGAAATTTCAATTATGGAACCGTGCCTTACCCCTTTGCCGGGTGCACAGCTATAGCACGTGGTAGACGCATCACTCCCTTGTAAAGTGCTCTTCTATATTTTCCATCCAAAGTCTGCACCAAAATGTCATTTCTGAAATACGATTCTCATTCAGATTGATCAGCAATTTTCCCTTGAGTAATGGTACCTCCTCAAACTGTAGAGATTCCTCCCAACCCAGTCAACAGCTATTCCCTCTAGAGCATCAACTTCATACTTCTGCACCACATGTGGGAAAGTTCCGTCAAGGTTTAGCCTTTCGATAGAATTTGAGCCAACGTCAGCATAGTAGATCCGTCGTTCCTGGAAGTTAACTTTTTTATCGGCTTTTGCCCCCCCCCCCCCCCGCCACCTCGACCCGAAGCAAAACTTACAGCAACATCGACATCTAGCACAGCGGTTTTCTGTAGGCCAGCTTTTTGCAGCTCAAATGATCCTCCGCTTAGCGAAATGTTCCAAATTGATTGACCATGAGCAAAGAAGAGCCACATTGGATCTATATTGGAAAAATCACATTTAAAGGCCGAAACTATGCAGTTATGGTATACCTTTATCGATTCTAACACAAGTCTTATTATCCTTATCCAAACGGAAATAGGTAGGGTCACAGACGCAAGAATAACTACCAGGATGATTTACACATTTTTGTGAGCAACCCGGATCCAGAGTGTCACACTCGTCGATGTCTAGAAAAGTTCAATGCCAGTGCAATTTATACGTATTGATCAAGATGTCTTGAAGCGTCGAACCTAGGCATTTCTTCGATTCCGCATCGTAGACATATCCTTCCAAACGACATTTGCACTTTCCGCGTTTATCGCATTGCTCCAAGGGCAGCGCTGGAGTGGATTTCATACACGCTTTGTATTGCGCGTCACACCCGCAGCGCACCAACACGCGACAACGATGCAGGCGTCTGCGGGTCTTGCTTGGACTATAAACGCCAAATAACATACCCGCTGGTGGTGGTCGTTTTCTTGGAATTGTTTGAAGCACGCATTGACTCCCATTTCGAGCTGCTAGCATCGATAGCATCGCCATTTCTAGCTGAAACAAAAAAGTTATTACCTATGGTCTTAAATGTATTTTAGAAGGTAAAACGCTATGAGTTGTTCAACGACCAAAACGGTCAATTTTTTAATCAATTTATTTCGAAAGTTCTCCGAATAAATTGTCCACCAAGTTCATTCCCGGAGCATCCTAAAAACTTCACAC
This sequence comes from Cylicocyclus nassatus, assembly GCA_958299035.1. Taxonomy (NCBI): domain Eukaryota; kingdom Metazoa; phylum Nematoda; class Chromadorea; order Rhabditida; family Strongylidae; genus Cylicocyclus; species Cylicocyclus nassatus. Next base: position 68,320,386 of record CATQJL010000112.1, read on the forward strand.
CTTATTACCATTCCTATGTGGTGGTTAAATAAGATTTTGTATGTGAAATTATAATCAACAATCTACTTCCCAAATAATCTTTTGCTTCCCAACAGCTGTCGTAAGTTCAGCTTTTGATTATTTTCGCTAACCTTGATAGCTTCCTTGCATGACTTTTCCTGACGTTCGAGAAGGCAATCCACATAGATCTGAGTGATCAAACATTCATAGGACGAATAGGAAACATCCGGCTTGGGTGGATTAGCTAAAATATGAAATTTTTGGCCCCTCATTCACTCTTCGCATATTATTCTGTTAGTGCATGAGTAGTAAACAATCTTTGTTTATTTTCGGGATATGACATTGCTTTGACAATTTGTAAACTATCACGAAGCCCACAGTTCATCAAAAGGAGTAAAGTGAATTATTTACCTGGGTCCTCATCACGAAGCGTGTTTGTTCGATTTACAAAGCATTCTCTAAGTTTTTGGTCCCTGAAATATTCATATTCGTCATTCGTAGAAAAAAAATTCAACAGGTTGCTGGTAAGAGGCGAAAATAACCTTTCTAATGTTGACAAGCACTGCAATTCCTCTCGAATAAGACTTCGGAAATTTTCTTCACACATTCCTTCGTACATTCGTTCAACATTTGGTGCTCGAGACTTCCTGAAGATTCCATTAATTGTTTGCTTCCCAAAATAATGCTGGGCGGAGTTCATTGCGCCTGCGATTGCGCTGCGGTTTCAGAGAGCATAACAACGCTTGCCTGTTATGCTTGGATATCCGTTGAGACTTATTTTTTACACTACTCAATTGCAATAAAATTTGTTTTATTAATTTCCAATAAACTAATGTTTTACCTTATTCCAAAAAGTGTCAAGTATATGGTTATACTAGCAACTAGGCTCACCAGCACGCGACGCAACCGCGTGCCTCGCTCCTCCCACTCTGAATCACAGAACAAGGCTACAAAAACACAACTTTACCTGCATTTCGGATCGATTCCAGTGGTACAAACGCGATATTCTTTATATTGATTGCATTGTTGATCGATATCGCTCAATGGTGGATGGAGCACATATCGATCGATGGTAGCATATTCCACGAGTGGTGATAGACATTGTAGAGAAATCGCTTCTTCAATGAGATCACATTCGGCAGCATGGACTCGTACTTGACCTGTAAAAAATTTGATGCTTGTGAAAAAAAAACTTATTGAAGGTGATGGTACAAATAAATTGCCAGAAAACAAATACATTTTTCGCTCGCAGAGGGCAGCAAAAATGGTTGGTCCCTCAACTACATGAAGCTGAAGAAGATTATAGTCTTTCGCGACAATGACGTAGAAAAGCCGATTCACATGTAATTAAGAATCATTCACCACCTCTGATCTATCACCTTTTAAGCATCATTTCGCTCTCTCAGTTCAACATTTCTCAGGTCGTTTTGAGGAAATATCTCAGAAATTCAAAGTGAAGTTTCGTCGTCACCTGCTTAGGCGGAAGCATAACCTTTTCGGCATTTTCACGCAGAAATTTTTATTCTGGAACATGCAACCAAGGTACGACTAGTGTATAAGAATGTTGTTTTTGCAGCTGGGGCGGTTGGGTACATGCCTCCTCGTAGAAAAAATTGAACTGCTTTAGAGGCTTTGACTTATAAACTTGAATAGTTTGTGCAATCAAATAAAAAACTGTCGCTTCTTCAGCTTCTGATCCAAAAGCGCTGCGACTTTTATTAGTACTACACGTAGCGAAATTTAAGATGCTTCTGCTATTATACAAAGCTACCGTACTTCTGCAGTATACCGAATTACGGTAACTGTTGTGCGCAAGCACTTAGCACATTTTCGCTTGCTTGCAGGAGCTATGACTTCGTTGTACCAGTATTTGTACGTGGTAAAGTTATTTTAGAATGATTAATAAATAATTTCGGTTGGTACTATATCGCGGTCCTATAGATATTGCAGATAATGTTTTGTCCAATATTCGGTACATCTGGAAAGAGCACTTCAATGCGATTTCGAATATAAAATCATTTCTTTTGCAGTGAAAGAAATCCGAAAAGAAGTGAGAAACCCCAATTTTCTCGTTGTGTGCAAATATGAGAAATGGTTTTTTCGGCCAAAGAATTTTGAAATGGCAGACACAATTTTTACTGATAGTCGCTTTAGGAAAAACTTGTCTGTACCCAATGACCGAATTAATGTCCTTTATATGCATTAGAGTAAGAAAACGAAGCTGAGAAAGTCGCAGAATTGAGCTTTTAGAATCTTAGTTATGTTGGGGTATAACTATCCCTTACCAATAATTTGAAATTCTAAATAGTTGCTTTGTGGTAGGAAAAGCTTTGAACTACTTACTTACAAAGAATCATGTGTAAAGATCAACTAGAAAAGTTTCTACGAAAATTTTCATGCCAAAACGGAATTATTTTTATCCCCTAATATAACGCTCTCGCATTGCTTTACAGGGAAGAGCGTCTCCATGCTTGTGTTTTTATGGGTATTACATAAAATTCATGAGACTTACATATCTCTAAAAAAATCAGTAATCAATTCGTGTACTTAATAGCAATAAACGAATTTTGTGTGTTCATGCGTACGCTCAACGTATCATCGTTCATTTTTCTCTAATCTGGACCAAAGAATTAAGGTTTAATTTTTGTATAACGCTATATTTTCTAACAAACGACAAGTTTTGAGGATTCTTGCCTATCATGTATTCCATCTTAAACATTTTGGTTCTGGAAGACCTTGAGCAAATAGAAACCGTTCAAATGTGTCGTAAGTGCTAACCTGTAGATAAGAAGACGAGGAGAAGCGCGGCCAACATCTATAGGAATGCCGTATGTAGCTGGTAAATGGAGCTTGTTTGATTAAGAGCTGGTAGTGGTCAGGTCAGGTCAACCAGCACATCGCGTAGGTACATAATTCACCTACTCTAGAAGTCACGGCGAGTTGGAGAGCCTTCAACAACAGGCAAACGGCGGTTGCCTTAGCCACACACACACACTCAGCTCACATCTCAATCGGCGACCAGCTGGATCATTAGGTAGCCGCTGGTTTAGCACAACTTGCAGGCTTCTTGTTAATCAGACATCGCTAGATTGTGGAGAGGCCAAGTGGGATAAACAGCTAGAGAGCTTGTTGTGGCAAAGTAGCATCGTAAGCTATAACTGATTTGATCTACCTTGACTATTTGGTGGAGAAAAATTGCAGAATTGTACTCTAACATGGTCTACCGTAATCGCGAAATTTCGCGATTGGTGATCCAAGCGAATGCTTAACCCCACAACACAATTTTTTTACCTCTCCAATTATGAAATTACGGGAAAAATTAAAATTATAGAATTGAAGCAAGCTATCAATTTGGAAACAAAATGTTCTTCATCTCGAAACCTGGTTGAAACCTTAGAGCATCGCTCTCCCTTCAAAGCAAATTCTAAGTGAGATCAAAACTGTTGATCAGGCAAAATACATGCCGTATTCTGGCAAAGGCACCCTGTAATCAAAGCCTAAAAAATTCAAGAAAGGTTCCACAGCAAATTTACTCAGGTAACTGGAAAAAAAACTACGAAACCTCTCTCAAAAGGCGGATATCCATTGTAAAGCCCTCGAACTATACAATGGAATGAGAAGTCGGGAAAGCATAACGGAATACGCTACACTTCTTTTCAAGTCAGAAAGTCTTTCCTACATCCTTATAATTACCCCACAAGCAGTTATTCCAGCTTATCCGACGGTCACAGTAGAAACAGTGTGTTTCATAGGGATGTGAGGAAACTTTTCAGGCAGTTCTAGAAGTTTTGTTTTCTGATTTTTTTTGCATTCGGTTAAACTTTATAAATTTCTTTCAAGCTTTAGAAGAATCTTCAAGCTTTCTTGATTTTTATGATGCAAAGGCAGTCTAGTTTACATACCAAATAATGAAATACTATACAGGGTGTTTGAAAAGTTTATGGCCTCAAGTACTTCAACTTCGAATCCTAACTCATTTTTTGCTATATTTGTTCGCTACACCTAGAAACCACTGAGCCAACAAAGAAAAGTATTTTTTGGTTTAAGATACCTTAAAAAATTTGGAATTAAAAAAAATTTCAGCCTCCTTGAAGAGGCGGAAAAGTGCGTTATCTGAGTTGCTCTACTTTTTTTCAACGCCGGAAAACGGAGGCAGCTTCACGATTTCTTAGTATAAATAGTCCTAAGTCTACACTTGCTTTATATAACAAAAGTTCCTCAGCAGCTTGCGAACAAAAATTTTTTCATGTGCTAAATTACACCAGACAATCGTGGCACCAATTTGCGTTGAAATTTTTTCGGTTCAAAAATTTTTGAAGTCTGACAACAAGTATTTGTAGCGCAGCCCTCTGATCTTCATTGTGTCAATTTTTAAAAATTTTGCACGCTTGTGAAGGTTTTAAAGGTAAAATATAAAAATTTTGATGCTGGATTTGTTGACGAAAAAAATCCTGAAACTGAATCTTTTGTATTTTAAGGCATGCTATTCAAGAACTTACTTCTACAAAAATGAAAGCACTTGTAAGAAACCTCAAAGAAATGGCTTCTAAAAGGTATACCAAGTTTCCTGTGAATTACGTTTTCTTCTTTGTAACAAGCGTTTCAAGGAAAGTGGTCTGAAAAGCTATGTTGATGCGTTTTAACCAATAAAAAACTAGACCACAAGAAAACCCGGTTCACTGAAATAAGGGTATCTAGGCCTGATGAGCACAATAAAAACAAAAAGCGCGTCAAAATTCGAATTGGAAGTACTTCAGGGCACTTACTTTCCAACACCCTGTACTTCCAACGAAATTCCACACATTTCACTTCTGCTGCCGATCCGCAGTTAACAAAGAAGATCATATGAAATCATTATCTGCTACATGAGTTTTGTTACCAATATAAAGGCAATTTTCTAACAGCATTTCAATCTCCATTTTTTCCTTTGTTTTCTAAGAATTCCCTCAGTCTTCCTTTTCACATTTTGGAGTTTCTTATGGACTTACTTCAGCGGACATCAGCAGTTATACGAAAGCAGTAAGGAAGTTCAAGTTTATCAACGCAAGTTGGAAACTTGCCGAAAATAATTCGAAGTTTTGAGAAATTTGTAAATTGTATTCTTTGTGTGTGACATGTATGTATCGAAACTCCGCAACATCTACCGTAAGTTGAAAAAGAAAAGATTTTCTGAAAAAAATTGCAAGGATTTTTTCCGTTGAATGTACCAAAACTTATGTAACAACCTAATAAATATATAACTTTATTGTTCTCGGTCAACTATTTTGCTGATGTCATTTGCGATCTGTGTTGACAAGTCATCGCAGACATATTCTGTGGATCATATTTCCTCTTGTTTCCTTTGATCCTAGCTTCTTGATTTACTTGTGACGTTGCCTATTGCACTTACATTTTCATCGGCTTGAAGAGACGCACACGCCCGCGCGAGATACGAAGCGCAGATGGCTGCGCCAGACCAGTATGCTGATAATAACTGGGGGTGATGATTGACGTATGGGAATCTCTATGAATGATAGTGATTTCAGAAGTCAAATTATGCTGACCCAGAGCACTTTTACACGAATTTTGATTGAAAATATTTTATGGGCCCAGTGATGGCCCATAAATGGTGATGTAGCGCTGCAATTCGAGGATATTTCAGTTTATCGAAAAAGAGTTTTTGAGGATTAAAATTGTCCTATTTCACCCTATTCGAATTACAAAAATGTCGAATAATTAATACGGAATATACTCGAAATTTTCCCAAGCAATCGAATTGTGCTTCTCTTTTGCTACTCGACAAATCATCTGTTTAAATATAGCGCGAATGTTCAGATAGTTAATTGCAGACAAATATCGAATGATTCAAAAAAGCCGAATGATTTCAAATCCTAAACATCAAACAATCAATACATGAATCGAATAAATTATGAGATAAAAATTTTCAAATCATCGAATATCATAACTTATAATAACGGGCTAAGGGTTGTTTACGCTTTTTGTGTGTGTGTGTGTGTGTGTGTGTGTGTGTGTGTGTGTGTGTGTGTGTGTGGTGTGTGTGTGTGTGTGTGTGTGTGTGTGTGTGTGTGTGTGTGTGTGTGTGTGTGTGTGTGTGTGTGTGTGTGGTGTGTGGTGTGTGGTGTGTGTGTGTGTGTGTGTGTGTGTGGTGTGTGGTGTGTGTGTGTGTGTGTGTGTGTGTGTGTGTGTGTGTGTGTGTGTGTGTGTGTGTGTGTGTGTGTGTGTGTGTGTGTGTGTGTGTGTGTGTGTGTGTGTGTGTGTGTGTGTGTGTGTGTGTGTGTGTGTGTGTGTGTGTGTGTGTGTGTGTGTGTGTGTGTGTGTGTGTGTGTGTGTGTGTGTGTGTGTGTGTGTGTGTGTGTGTGTGTGTGTGTGTGTGTGTGTGTGTGTGTGTGTGTGTGTGTGTGTGTGTGTGTGTGTGTGTGTGTGTCTGTCTGTCTGTCCGTTACGAAATTTGTAGGGAGAGTTCCAGCCAACCTCTTGAGCCCAAATTTTGCATAGCACATCCCAGCAGCAGGAAAGTCCATTGTGCAAAAGCACAGGCGGATCCGATAAGTGGATCCCCTAGAAATTGCGCGCGAAACGGGTCCACTTAACTTCTGACCAGCAAAATTGGGTCCGTATATAAACTTTTTGCAAAGTCGTGGATATATTTGACAAGCTAATGTACCAGCCGTGAACTTTAGCCCAGATAATTCAACTAAAGATGGTTACTTTATGAAAATGGCGCCAAAAAGTATCAGTGCGTAAATGTTCAATTTACCACGATTTTACGTAATCATTTGAGAAGATTTTTGCACAGAGATGCAGCCCACGATGATTATTGCCGTTATGGCGACTACCAAGCCATGAGAAGTCCACAAACCTGTTCAAATTTGCATTTATTCTTCTGAGAAAAGTTTCATCCACGTGAAATTACCGATCTCGCACAAAAACCTCTAGGAATGAGTAGCTGTTTACAAATCATTCGTGATAGCCTGCATAACGCAGTGAGTTTCACTGTCATCATTATGCGGAAATTAGTAAGGCATACAGAATGTAAGGCCAGTGCGAGCCTCTGCGAAGCAGAGGTGACGCACTGGTCGAAAATATTTGACATTCGATTTTCATACAAATCAGATATAAAAAATGGCTATTGATTTGTTTACTTGCAACATAGGTGCCCATAAAAAATACAGAAACAACATAGGTCAAGTCACATCACAACTGGGTTAAAACATGCTGCCTTCTGACTAGACTTTTCAGAAACAATCTAAGGCAAAAGGAACCAATTTGAATAGTGCTAGACTCGTATCTCCAGCTTGCACAAAAATTCGTTTGTAAAAAGATAATAACAGTATGCGGTAATGACACTTGGTCAGAATTTGGAAAGATTCTCAATTAGTATCAAAAATTTTGATTTTAGGCATTCAAGAATGTTATAATTTGCTGCACTGCACAAAAATAATGGAGTAGAAGTACAGTACTACTATGGTGGTATCATAAATTTGGATCCATCAATTTCGAGTGGTCCGCTTTAGAGTAAAGCCGAGGTGATATAGCTAGTCCAGTACCTAAGCCTCCATTTTACTACATACCGCCTCCACTTCCTCCTGTTTGAGCAACATATGAATGCGCGATCAAAGCTTCAAACAATGCGGACTAGTGTACTTCATTCAATTGGGTTATTTGGCCAAAATAGTCATTCAACGCACCGAATAATCAAAAAGAAGTAGGTGACAAATCGATTTTCTCAAGAGAAGCATGGTCAGCCGTTATTGGTAATGAAAATGAAATGTTGATAGCGTGACTAGCCAGTACAGCAACCTACTAAACATGTGTCATGACATCCTTCACAGATGCCAGACAACCATGGTGCATAAAAAAATCATAACCATCTGATCCGAGCTTGAGACGATATTCTTATATATAAAGCTGAATGTGTGTATGTATGTATGTCTGTCTGTCTGTACGTATGTGCGGAATAGAAATTTTTATTTCTGAACCAATTTGGACCAAACTTGGCACACATAAACTTCGGGGCAGGGAGCGTGTCATAGGCTACCTTTTGTATCGATCGAAATCGATTTTATCGATTTTTTGCAAAATTTGAGCTACGGGGCTGGAAGTTGGCACAGGGGGGGGGGTAATCAAGCATGCTGATTACAAATGTGTTATAGACAGGGCCGTGCGAAGCCGGGTTTGCCAACTAGTAAGCTATAAAAACTAAAACCAAATAAGAACGACACAAGATAAACAAGAAGTAAGGTTAGTAGATCAAGTCCCTCTGTTAGCAGATAGAGTAGAACGGTAACATCTTATTCGACTTGATAAGATACTGAACATAAAAATTGAAGAACGGTAAAAAAAAGTAAAGTTCAAAGTATTCTGACCCATCAATTCGCAATAGTCTCGTAAGGTCAAAATTCAAAATTTCATTTCTGAATGATTTTGAGTTGGAGTTGAGAGAATCGAACCAGGTAGTTCTTGCATCCAGTGAGGTGCGAGCGAAAAAGGATTTGTAGAAAAGCGTATTCAATACATGAGAGTTGAGGAAGCAAAAGCTATCTGTTCGTCCATTATATGGTCTCCAAGGCCAAAACCCGCTAAGTGACAATTTGATTTCGAGGTCTATCATTCGAAATGCAAGTACTAAGTCAGTCACAACTATGATGGAACAAGCTATGAAGCCTGAAGAGTCTTATATATCCCTACAATATGGAAGGAAATATGGACAATCATCGTCAGGGAAAAGCCTGTAGAACAATATACGCGTGAAAAGTATCTGAACTCTCTTAAAAGTCACACTATTTTTTTTAATGCGGGCTCTCCACGATTGTTTTCCATATACTTAATGGGGTGGGACGTAGCTCTCGTATAGTCTATTATAGATTTTTGTCAACATGCTCCAAGTTGCTAACAAAAAGTAATAGTGTGTAAGGCTGCATATGAATTTTTGCAATTGGAGTCGCATATAAAGTTCATGATCAAGAAGAATTCCTAGATGACGCACAAGTAGGGCCCAGAAAAGGAAGTGCCTCAAGCATAATTCATTAAAGAGTAATCATTTTCTAGTGACGGTCAATCAAGCACTTTTATTTAAATTACATTGTTGTTCATAACCACCCAAGACAGCATATTCCGTACAACAGTTCAGAGCTTTTGTAGCTTTGTTCTTGTCAGCTTCAGAATATGAAGCGAATACCTTGATATCATTCATCAGCGTAAGGCATGATCGTAATTTTGATTTTTTTTATAAATAAGAGTCAGAGAAAATCACTGCCATTTAATCCAGTTAGAAGTTCACACAGCAATAGCATATCTTAAATGACGCATTAAAGGCAGCGTCCAGGCAAATCTAGACCTATCTGCCCAAGCGGCAGCGCAGGTGACTCATCAAAGGCAGCGTCCAGGCAGATCTGAACTTTTATTTGAATTACTTTGTTGTTCATAACCACCCAAGACAGCATATTCCGTACAACAGTTCAGAGCTTTTTTAGCTTTGTTCTTGTCAGCTTCAGAATATGAAGCGAATACCTTGATATCATTCATCAGCGTAAGGCATAACTTTGATCTTTTTTTTTTGATAAATAAGGGTCCGGCAAAATCACTGGTATTTGATTCAATTCGAAGTTTACACAGCAATAATATATCTTAAATGAAGCATTAGAGGCAGCGTCCAGGCAATTCTAGATCCATGGAGATGTTACGTGGAAAATATTTGTGGGTCCTAACTGAGGCACTGCCCAAGCGGCAGCGCAGGCTGACTAACTAGCGGCTGAGATACGCCTCCAAACTGGACACCCCAGATATTTCGCATGGTTTCATGGCGCAAACCATCAGTTTCGCGCGAGAGCCCATGGGGTCCAGTTTCAAGGGGAATATCTCAGCCATTAGAGCAGTATCTGAGCTGCCGGTTAGGCAGTCAGATACTGCTCTAATGGTCTGTCCGGCTTAGTTGAGATCCCCATATGTTCAGATTTGCCTGGACGCTGCCCTTGAAGCGATGTATGGTTTTGTGTCACCCAACTTGGTCTACTTTTTTGCTTTGCTTTTTGTTTCTGTAAATCGTATAGTATATATCGTTGATTCGCTGACCGCACGGACTGCTCAAACGCTGCGGATCACGCGCGGCGCGGCTAAAATCTTGCCAGAGCACGATTTGTACAATGGTAAATTTGTACTGGGGCAAGCATTTTACCTCGCGGCGCGTACTCCGTGGTGATGTCCAGTCCGTGCGGTCAACGAATGAACTATACTTCATCAATTGTGTGAATTTTGGAACTTTAACGAAGGAACTGGTCTATGCAGATTCATTGCGTGACACATTAACTCACGCGTCTAGTTTCTGAGAACCAAAGCGTAACAAATTGCTTCCACATTCCTGAAGCAGCAAGATATTACAGTATTCATCAGTGACTGAGAAAAAGTGAAATTTACACAGTGGCATAAGGAAGATCATGGAATTTTTAGGACATACAGACATCTTTTAGCAAGCAAACAGTAATGTTCACCTTATAGAGCAATAATGAAAACTAACATAGTCGCAACTAGCACATAATTGAGACCTTCATCGTGCTTAGCCTCCTGCCGTAATCTTTACTCAGCTTGCTTCAGAGAAAACGCTTTGTATTCACGATCGTTGCGCAAGCACGTGGAAGCCAATGATTTCTTAGCTATCTTTGTGAACGAAAACTTTTTCGCAGTGGAACATGAGAACGTATGATAACTTTCAAAGGCTTGCGCAAATAATCAGACACATGCTTCTTGATCTCGTCATAGTTGTTTGGGACTTCCATAGGTGCTCAAGTGCAAATACAGACTAAGCCTCGCAATCAATTTCCGCTTGTACTCCTCGGCATTAGCCATTTGCAAATTCATGTATCCATCCACTGTCACGAGGATACCTTTATATTTCATACCCACTCTAACCTACCTTTATATTCCATACCCCACTCTAACCCACCGCACACAATCGGTTTACCAGTCAGGGAAATAAGAAATGGCTTCGCATTCACGGGCTGGAGGGTTGACATAGCCCAGGAATTCTTAAACTTGGATGCTTGGCCCTTAACTGTACTTCTGTTGTTTGTGAATGTGCACCAGGCACGTTTTCAGTACAAGTACTATCCATTTATGGATGTAGAGAACAACCGCGCTTCGCGCCATGTTCGACAGTTATTCTTCCTTCTTTAAGCTCTGCTCCACCTTTCGCGTTGCAATTGCATCCTAAACACATACTGCACAAAAGGAAGCTGACTCATTAAGCTGATGTAAAGCCTGAGCACGCACAAGCTTCTGCTGCATTTGCTGGTAAGCAGTCATGCGATTCATACCCAGATTTCTAGGACAATCCCGTAGCATCAAATTGACTGCTCGTCCATAAGCGCTCATGTTCTTATCGCGTCCGTAATCATTCCAAGCCCTCTTTAATTCCTCTACAGTTAGTTTTTTCTTCAGCATGAGCGAACAAGGTGTTTTGTCGGGAACAATCCCCAACCGAATCCTTCTTGGACACCTTGGACACGAGAATTTTGGCAAGAAGACGATCCTGACAAACTTAACCTGGTCTCGATTGAGAGCCGTTTTCATCCAGTTCGTTGGAGTTGAACAAATAGAGTTCTTCTAAATTATGGCCATCGTAATGTCGTTGGAACCGAGCTGCGGCGACAACCGATATTAAGTTGATTCTTTTGTTACATGACGCTTGTAGATCCATTCATCCTTATTGCCTTGTGCGAAAAAATGTAGACCGGCTTAGTTTGACCAAATTCATAGACACGGAAAAGCGACTGGGTGTCGTGAGATGTGTTCTAGACCGTGACCTCCGCTTTTGAAATGTCGCAGGACTTTGTTGGATGCTTGCCTCCTGTCATCTGCGTTTGCATATCAAGAATTTTGCCTAAGTTTCCAGTGTTATTCCCGCCGACGTACTCCTCGGCATTAGCCGTTTGCAAATTCATGTATCCATCCACTGTCACGAGGATACTTTTATATTCCATACTCCACTCTAACCTACCTTTGTATTCCATGTCTCCTGTCATCTGTGTTTGCAGATCAAAAATTTCGCCTAAGTTTCGAGTGTTACTTCCGCCGACGTGCTCCTCGGCATTAGCCGTTTGCAAATTCATGTTATCCATCCACTGTCACGAGAATACCTTTATTTTCCATACCCCACTCTAACCTACCTTTATATTCCATATCCCACTCTAATCCACCGCACACAAACGGTTTACCAGTCAGGGAAATAAGAAATGGCTTCGCATTCGCGGGCTGGAGGGTTGACATAGCCCAAGAATTCTCAAACTTGGATGCTTGGCCCTTAACTGTACTTCTGTTGTTTGTGAAGGTGCAAGAGGCTCGTTTTCAGTACAAGTACTATCCATTTATGGATGTAGAGAACGACCGCGCTTCGCGCCATGTCCTCGATAGTTATTCTTCCTTCTTTAAGCCTGCTCCACCTTTCGCGTTGCATTTGCATCCCAAACACATACTGCACAAAAGGAAGCTGACTCCACAGTTTTGCAGTAATAATTGTAGACTCGTTATTTATCCTTTATCCTTATTTATTATCCTCTTATTTCTAAAAAATTGTAGCGCCAGATGGGTTATTACAGAGGCTACTGAGAAACGTTTGATGTGTCAATGATAAGACAAAAAAACAGAGCAAGTAGAAAATAAATAGCTTATTGCCCAGATACATGTTATATGATTTTATCACACCCATAATATGTAGTATTCTACAACTGCATCAAGCAGAAGCCGATAAAAATCTTATAAACAATACAGCGAGTTCTGCTCCCCTGAGCACTATGAGAGCAGTAACGAACTGGTCTTCAACGATTTCGCTTTCTTCAGCTAACCCATGATGCGGTTTACCGTCTTACCGCATTGGACAACTTCTTCTGTTCAACAGCCCTCTGGAGTTACAGGGCTTCAGAATACTCAACATCAAACCTAATAAAGGAAAAATAGATGTGGTTAGAACCTGGGACGATTCGATGGATCCCGCATGTGGACCATCCCTTGATGCAAACAATGCTTCACGACTTTCCCGCCACATAGGCCGTTGGAGGCACGTACCGTCCCCGCATCGATGGTGGCCTAATGCCAGGCTCTGGACCTGGCTGCTCATTTTGTCATGCATATTCAGCTGGCATCCGATCGTTGATAAAGACTGTCGGCTGAATATCCCCTCGTCTTCTTGGTCAAACATGAAGTCTCCATTAGAAGTTTTATTCAAAGCTGCCGCTGATGTGTTTATTGGATGATAGTTGTCATATCCACGAACGTAAATGTGTGCAATGAAGCTTCAACCAGATATTGTCAAAATTACCCCATTTGGTTCCCTTGAGGCAGCTGGCTTTGCAATTTCGTTCTTTTCTTCTACCGTCTAAACCTATTTGCCCTACCTATGGGAAAACCAATCTATTCCTAGTTCCTTATCTCAAGCATCGCAACTAGGAGCATCCTTCGTGTTCATGAGTGCTCTTTCAAACACTGAATGTAAAGGCTAGGTAATTGAACAGCCTCGCTGATATGAACCCACATTTACCCCGACTCGCAAGTGGTTCCCGACTGCCATTGACCGTTTTCGATGGCATACGTCAAACGTATGTCTCCCAGGCAGCGGGTTTCTTTCGCATGTATTCTCCTGACTACATATGTATTGCGCAGCTCGTAGATTCCAGCTGCGGCAGCCACATGCAGTGGGGTTTACATAGGACGTTCCAAAGTGAAAAATCTGCAACGTACGAATACATAAGCCCGCTCCCCTGTGGCCGTTTTAATGGCATACACGAGGGCAAGTCTCCCACTGCATCGGGTTTCGTTCGCATATATTTCCTCTGACTGCATATGTGTTGCACAGCTCGTATATTCCAGCTACGGCAGCGACATGCTATGAAGTTTGCATGGGACATTCAAAGGTAGAAAATCTGAAGTGTATAAGAGATCCGTTAGGTGACATGCGTGCATGAGCCAATTCCCGCATAGGTACGCTTCCCACGGCAGCGGTCCGCAAGTATTCCCCCTGACTGCATATTTGTTGCACACCTCGTAGTTGTCCAGCTGCGGCAGCCACGTGCAATATGGTTTGCACAGGAATCTGCGATTGACATATGGTCGTTTCGATGGCACACGCCGGGTAGTCTCCCAACCGGTTCGCACACATTCTCCCTGATTTCATATGTGTTGCACAGATCGTAGATGTCCAGCTGCGGCAGCCACATGCAATGGGGTTTGCATAGGACGTCGTAAGGTAGGAAATCAATTGAATATTAAATGTGCCGAGAATCCTGAAGTCTCCCCATTATATTGAACACGCACAGAAATGGAGAGCCTTCCATTTTCGGTGCACTGCATCAGGAAGTCGCTGTACGAAAAGATCGGAGTGCTCACCACTGCTTTCGATGGATTCAGAATGATGCTCACAGTATAAGCAGTATCAAATCTCGATGGCGCTCACGAAAGCAACACAAAATCCAAACGAAAGGCAAAATAGGGTTGAGAAGTTCCCAAAACAAGCAATGCCGTACTGCTTTCGGTGCGGTGCGACCCTGCACCCACAGCTGGATAACCGCTCCTTTAGCCCAATAGATAAATCAAAAGGCAACCAAGGAAGTTGTGGTGTGAGATTCTGTCAAATGTGAACTGAACCCACGATTGGATTAAACTGCTCCATTGGATGTTGACATGAAGAATCTGAGCAAGAAATTAAAGCAACTCGATGTAGCCGACCAACGAAAGAATCGAAGCTAGGAAGCAACATGGAAGAAGAGTAGATAGCTATCATATCCACTACTCCGATATCAATGGTAGGGCTCCTTTACTTAAATTCTGCGCCCCGAGGAACGCATGACAACAACGACTGAAGCACGGAGTTCCTCACAGGCTGGTTTACTGTTTTGTTAACTGTTACCTTATCTGTGAAAATTCTATGTTCAATGTTATGTGCTTATATTCACTTACATATCTAACAGACTAACACAGACTTGATGCTTTTTTGCTTACTTTCATAATCATAATTTGCTTACAAAGTATTGTTATCAACGTAAACACAACTTCTCACAGTTGCTTCCGTTACTCACAGTCACAGTCTCAATTTCACGTACTGCCCACGTATTACTCGTATATTGTTTGTCGGTATATTGGTCGTTACGATGCTTGTTAGTGTTTCCACAATAACATTTGATTATGCAGGTTTGAGGTACGCGATGTGCGCGGAAGTCCCGCCTGCCAACCAACCAATCAACACAAACCGTAGCGAATTAGCGCATTCCCCATAGATGTTACATAGTATAGCGAAAGCATGTCACTGCCCGCTGACCTGTGAGCTGACCATGATATAGCTACGGCCTATACCTCAGACCCCGCTATACCTGATCCGCTTGATCCGCTTCGTGCAAAACGCGCGTCACTAATTTGTCATTTGGCCGTACAGCGAATTTGCCGTAACCACACAAAATTCCTTTTTACCTATGCGGCGTCAAATGACAAAGTGCTGTGTGCGCGCGTTTTGCACGAAGCGGATCAAGAGGATCAAGCATGGCAGGTGCCTCAGACCTCATTCGTTGAGTGCGGCATTACGACTCTTCCTAACTCCCCGTACGCAAGTTTCGTTTAAGACTTGATGAGTTTGCGATAGCTTGCAAAAGTTACGCGCCTAAACACAGAACCGCCTACGTGAGCCTAGATATCTGGCATCGTTAAATCGCGGAAATTTTTAGCGATTCAAAGGAATTGAAGGAGGTAAAAAGGCTTAAGTCTGTCTTTGCAATGTCAAAATGAGAAATAAGAAAGAATGAGATAGCTGACGTGCTTGTGCAAAAACCACGCCTATACAAAAATTTTTGATTTCTGCTATTAGGTCTTGAGGGTTCAAGCGCGATGAAGGTAAAGTTGTGGAAGCTAATGTAGAATGAATAAGCATTTGAAACATAACAATGAATGACCGATTACCTGCATCCCTACATCAGCATAAACAGACACATAAAACGAAAGGAATGTTATGAGGCTCATAGTGTTCTGATTGGAGTAATGAGTGTCAGCTTCTCCAATTTTTGAATTTGGCAAGATAAAGGCTGATGCATGACGAAGGCGCAGAAGAAGTATTAGTTGAGCGGGCGCGAACGCGGCGCGCGCGTATTCTCACCGTTGTAAATCCTGCGCCTCATGCGCTCTGCGGCTAATATAGCCGCGATCGCACCCAAAGGTATTGCGCCTTCGTCATGCAGCAGCCTTTAAATTGATCATGCAACATAAACAACTAATTTGACGATATATTCCCTAACCCTATACAGAAATCTAATGCAGAGCTCTACACACTCTGCAACGAAAATATACTTATCTATTGCTCAGACCGCATAGCGCTGAGTCCAAATACGAGCCATTTTGTCAAATTCGCTCCGATTCTCTCTATAGAGTTTGGCGATGGAAGGAACAAGAGCTTCATCTGAAAAGATTCAAATTTGTACGTATGAATCTTTCTCAAAAAAAACATAAGCTTCGTGCCTCCTCTCACCTGGATTGCAGCTAAACATTAGTGATCTGAGGGCTATTAATACTGTTCGAATTGACATTGTAGGCTTCCAATTATCGTTTAGAACATCTATGCAGACCTATAAAACGTAATTCTGCTTCTTCGTAACTGAACGATGCATAGGTGAAGTGCATGAACAGTGCAAGTTTCCAGAACCAGGTAACGGAAAGACGAAAAATTAGTAATTTGATTACTTTGAAAGAACATTATAGTGGCAGATTGTGTGAGTTTCCAAGAAAAAAATAAGGCTTTCATTCAAAAAAGTCAACAGTGGATGTATGAGAAATGGACGCAAGATTGAAAATTTCCCACCTCTCCTTGAGCGTTGACATTGCAGTGATATATTCTCGTCAGAAATTCGACCTTTAAACAAAACACACATTTAGCATCGGATAAGAATCAGCAAAATTTCCTACCTTAGGTGGTGTGATCGGGTAGCTTAGCGAGACATGAATATTGCAAAAGAATGTGCCACCTTCATAAACACTTCCGGGTGGACCTTCTATCACCACTGTCCACAGGAAAAGGTCATCAGCCTAGAAAGAATTTCCTAAATGTTATAATAAAATTAAATTGAGTGATTTCACCTTAGGAGAGGCGTAGCATCCGGGTGGGGCATCGCTTTGAATAGCGGTTTCCTCGTTAAGTAATCTGGTAATCACTTCCGTTCGATCATCTCGTCCAGCATCAGTTCTCTTCGCTGCTCGCTGACTTTGCAGTACACCGATCTTACGTCGCAAGATACGACGGACCTAGACGAAGGGACATCAAATTTACGAAAATAACGTGCAAGTTGGATACCGGTGTTGGCGGCCTGGGAGAGGTGCGAGGAGGTGAAGCCGACGGTAAAGGGCTGGTAGTAGTAGAATCAGCGCGGGAACTTGAAGGAGTATGAGGACCATCTAGTTCTACAGAAAGCATAGGTATGACCCGTCCGCTAGCAATGACTCCATGTTCTCCTCGTATTCCTGAAACTTTGATAGTTTAAGTAGCAATCACAGCCGCATCAGGCCTCGGACATAGTTCACGTGATTTCGTCGCCTCGCAATTTTTCTAGACAACTGTTATAAGTTCCACTGCTTGTCGGAATTAGAAAATGATTTGCAATGAACTCGTAACAGTTGCCTTGTGAGAGATGGCGATGAAACACCTTAAACTATGCCCAAGGCCTTATGGGAAAGATTTGCCAAATAGTTCCTCAGCAAACATAATACGCAACGATATTCATTATATTCACATAACCGTCGCTTACAGAAACAGAAAATTCGATTCAAAAGAAAAAAATTAAAATCAAAGGTCATGCTTCTATATACCTTGCCCAGGCTGAACCGTGCGAGTAGCAGTGTCATCAACAAAGCGGAGCATTGATGCTGCCGCTTGTATGGCATCATTAGTTGTACGCAACGTTGAATATAATGACGGTCTTGCTTCGTTTGTTCGAGGCATTCTGCATTTCAGACATGTAGTAAGCATCTTTTACACACAAAATCATGCATCACACAGGATAACCTTTGTACAAAATACCATTAGAAAAGTCACCACTCCTAGATAACCTTTGATTCAACTGGCTTGGCGGCTCAAAGGCGGGGCTTTGTGACCTAATTTAGGCCGCTCGCGCGTGCTCTCTGATCATCACTAGCCTTAATTAGGTCACGAGGCCCCTCCTTCCAGCCGCCAAGCTAGTTGAACCAAAGAACACCAAGGAAAGCGTGAAATGTTAGGTAGGTGCCAGAGTAAGCGAATATTGGGTGGAGGACTATATGTCGCCGAATTTGAAAGAATCCCGCGCGGATTCCCTGCAGGAACGCATGTCCGCGCATGTACAAGGATGCTTATTTGTCGCAAATGACCGCGGGGACCGCCCTTTTTCGGCGACATATAGTCCTCTACCCGCGAATATTTTGTTCAAGTTGGGGTCGCGCGCAGAACTGGCATCACTAATCATTGTGGCATAATGCCAAGTTGGCGTTGTGCCACAATGATTAGTAACGCCAGTTCTGCGCGGGACCCCAACTTGAACAAAATATTCGCTTACTCTGGCACCTACCTTAGATCGCACACATAAACACGAAAATATGAGGATATGAAGATATCTACAAATATCTGCTTGAGACCTAGGCAACATCCTGCCCAAAACCTACTAAGGAGCATGAAAGGGGTGGGGAGAGGGTAATTGGCAGTCTCCCGATGTCTGGTCGGGTGGTTTTGTAGTCATACACAGGCGCCCATTTAGGCGGTTCTATCGTCATAAATAAAAGCCCAGAACTCCCTTTATAAAAACAAGTCGGTGCCCGGACAAACATCCCGAATTCGCTGCGCACGCAGGACAATGAATTTCGTGTGTAAGTCAAGGACGATTCCAAGTGTAATTATCTCTAGTCTGTCATCGAACAGCATATATTTAGAACTTCAGCGAGTTTAGATTCGACTGTCTTCTTCGATGGAAATCGCATGGATTGTAGCATTTTAAGGCAAGTTCATGGTTGAACTTGACTGTAAAGGTCAACAGAATATGAGAATATCTATAACAAGAAAGCAGAAGTGCGCTCGAAAAGAAAGTGACACCACTTCATTAATGTTGTTTCAAATCTGCAACATAAGCATCAAATCCCAAGAATTTTATCTTCAGATATCCAGTGTAACCATTTTATCTTCATTTTCATCAGAGGGACTAAGTTGGAAATCTGAGTTGCACTGATTAACTTCAATTGTTTATGAACACTCGACTGAATCAAATTGATTTTCAAAACTGCGCAAGCTCCATTTGATTCACCCCACCTCTGCTAAGGCTCACACAGAAACAGGATGACCACATTTACTGCTTATTATAGACTCATCCCAGTAAAAAAAGCCCAATAGGCTTGGCGGTTACCAACTCATGTAAAGAGAAAACCCGATTAGGCTTTCGTAGTAAAATTGCAAGAAACTCTTAACTTCAATAGAAAAAATCGAAGAAGAACGCTCATGCATGCGTTTATGAATGTACCATAAAAGGTCAAAACCAATTATCTGGTACAAGAATGACTGAAAGATAAAAATAGCTTTATCAATAGTAAGACATGCAGAAAATACTTCACAAAAAAAATTCTTCTGACCAAACACCACTGGACGGGGGACTTAAGCATACAGCGTACAGCAGTTTTGCGGCATATATTTGAATGTGATCGACTTAGTGTTAGGACGAGACTACAGCGTGACAAAATCGGATGAAGAAAATCGACAACAAGTGAAGCTAGATGAATGAGAAACAACTAAATGTAGATTCTCAATAAACCGTTATGAAAACTTTTATGTCTCATAATCGAAACAAAAAGAAATCTGTAGATTTGTGTACAGGGAAGTTCGCCGGATATATGACATTATGAATAAATAAGTATAGAAATTGCGAAAAAAGGAATGAAGAACAGCACTAATCGGTGAAGAAAAAGGCTTCCATCGTTGACAAAAACAAAATTCATATACATCTTTTCTGTAAGCAAAAAACACGGAAAATTATGAAGAAAACAAAGAGTGGGCCCGAAAGGTGGGGGAATATGAGAAATCACAACACCTCACACAAAACCCTAGCGACAAACACACAGCGGATATGATGCCAGCTCTTATACGCAACCCCTCATTGGTCAAATCTAGATGTGATATAGACAAACATGCAGACAGAAAGAGCTGCTGTACGCATGTCGGCAGTGAAGAGGCGAGGTGTGCTCTAGCTCTTCGATTACCCCACTACTTGCAGCAATTACCCTTCTGTGCCTGTTGTGGTTGATTCATATCCACTGTACCGCTAGGCTCACCGGCTGGTGGACCAATCGGGAGTTTTTTCGCGATTGCCATGAAGATATCGTTCACATTCATCGACGTCTGCAGTCAATGATCGATTTATCATATGAATCGATGTAAAATGGAGAAGAATTCAAAAGGTGCAAAAAATACTTGTTGCGAGAAGTAGTAATGCACAAACCTTTGCTGAAGTCTCCATAAAAAGAAGAGCATTGTCCTCGGCATAGGCTTGAGCTTCCTCATACTCAACTGTTCGCTGGAATGAGATGTGATATTAACAAAGTTTGAAGACATTATAACAAATTAAGTCTTCTCGAAAAGAAAATAGCTTTGCTGTCTGGTTCTCTGTTCGATTGTTGTCAGTATAAGGATGCCGGTGACTAAAGACCACTCTTATTGAATCTATCAACCGCAAAAAAGAGAATTCTGCAGAGTGACTCGCAACGTGACCAAGCACCATATTTAAAGCGCACGTAGCAAACACGAAAATAGCAGAAAAATAAAAAAACAACTATCTTGAAACTAATTTCGAATGCTCTGGATTTTGTTCTTTCAAAAAATTTTCTGCAACGCAGATACACGATGGACACAGGTGGAGAACAATATGGGATTCGAAGCGTATAACACTCACTAAGCATCGTGAATAAAGAGCATGTGCGACAATCAAAGCTTGCGTGTTCTCTCATTGTAAAAAGGATGGACGGAAAATGTACGCACTTCCAACAGCAGCATATCATCTAATGGAAAATGCGACGCACCCTATTAGCCATGTCGGCCTTGTTACCCGCTAGAGCCATAACTATATTTGGAGAGGCTTGCCGTTGAAGCTCTTTCACCCAGTTTTTTGCTTTTTGGAAAGATTCCTGGAAGTAAATTTGTAAATAAAGAGTAAAGCAAGCGAACTGAACCAAACCTGATTTGTAATATCGTAAACAACAATCGCAGCTTGTGCACCTCTGTAGTACATAGGAGCTAGTGAGTGGTATCGTTCCTGGCCTGCTGTGTCCCAAATTTCAAATTTCACCGTAGCGTCATCAAGGCAAACCTAGAAACAAGAAAATTGAACGTTCAAGTTCTTACAACTTCTATCACTTTCAAACTTCAAATGGACGATATCCGTTCTACTTAAATTTTGATTCATGGACACTATCATAAGGCAGCAACAACGTTTTGAAAATAATTGGAAAATACTAATTTTTCTGAACAATTGCAAAATTGAAAATTGAACAGAACTTTAGACTCGTGGTCCAGCAAAATTACATAAAGGGGAAATCGGACCGGGATATATACCCTAAAAATACTCATGCGTAAATGAAGTAAATATTCAAAGGGTACTTCCGTAACTGATTTTGAATGTATCCGATGAAATTAAAAATAATACGTACCGTTTGCGTCAGAAAAGCAGCACCGATTGTTGACTCTTGATATTCGTGGAACTGACCCTTGACAAAACGTAGAACCAGTGATGATTTTCCTGAAAAATATCACAAATCTTGCAAATTTCTAATAAAATGAGTACTTGGTTTGTAGACCATAAAAAATTTTCTTCTAACAATTAGAGAAGCTAAATGATTCTCGTGTCAGATGAAGAGCAATGCACAGCTATGTTTAGCCTTTCGTGTCGTTTGCAAAAGTTCTTCAAACAAGTTACCGTGGCAGAGTCGCTCAAAAAAAGGCTACTATTTTGCAATTTACCATTTGCCCATATATGAAAAAAAAAACGTCTTCCTTATTTAGATGTTGAGATTTTTCGTAATTCCAATAGGCAAGAAACTGATCTTCTTCCAGTGCAGATGCAGTGTCATAACAACTCAACCACTCAACTTTCAAGTTGTTTCTCAATCGTGAACAATCTCATTTTACTTAACAGTTAAAGACTGATTACATGGCAAAACCCGCACACAAAGACTGGTACAAAATAACAATGTAGCATAATTCGTAAAAGCTAAGAGAATACGCGACAAACATAAACAAAACTCTGCCGATGAAATTGCAGCTCCTAGCGGGTTGTAAATGTAAACAACTATGACCTTCGCGTTTACCTACTGTTATGATACTTACGTTCAAAGTTGAGGTTCATATGACACCAATCGATATTCCAGAAACATCATAAACCAAGGACCTACCGACTGCACTTTCGCCGAGCAAGACCAGCTTGAATTGGCAAGTCTTGTTGGCACCGCCAGGACGAGGAGCAGGCGCGGATCGGTTTGCCATCCCACTGAACTGTGATTTAGAGATTTGAAGTATATACTGGGTAAAAACCATAACAATGAAGTGCTTCCACGTTGCATTTGAACAAGAGTAAAATCGTCTCTCGTTATGATGAGATGTGAGCAGTTAGAAACTCCAAAAGTTTGAAAATGAAAAGGGATTGACGGAACCCTGCCAAACTACCCTTTTGCAATGAAAAACAACAAAGGGAACGTCAGAAACAACCAGCTCCCGTGATGACACAGAAATCGAGCCAGTTTTCTCTGCGTATCCGCCGACGATCCCCGTCTGGCCTGAGTATCAGCTGACACGCCTCCCTATCTTCAGGGCATTCAATCCAAGACCCGCATTTCATCTTTACGATGGAAAATTTTGAGCGGAACCGCGAACATATTCGTCATTTTTTACTTGTTTGTTTTGTCCATTCCCTGAGAATCGATACAGACATCGCTCCAGGAGTATACAGCGCTGAGTGTAATGTTCAAACTTCTACGCACCCTCCATTCCATGGTCAATTTTCTTTTTTATCTTGTCTGCAACTTTTCTAATCTTGTTTGAATCTTCACTGCAGTACTTCCAACAGCAAGTCGTAAGATATTTTAAACCTTACTCAGTTTTGCAAAAATGTGCTCGAATTTATCGCTTCTCTACATTTTGAAATTTTTGCTTTAGCTGGGAAGATTATGCATGATGCTCTGCAAACTTATTGTTAGCTTTTTGCCAATTATTTTCTTGGTTCAGCAATTACCTTAATGTTACTGAGCTTTCTATTCAAAACTCAAGCACTGCCAAAATTTTCCATTCAAACTCACCCGAAACTGAGGAGCTTGCAAGCGAATATTTCTACTGTTGGACCGATATCTCCATCCAGAGCTGCCCAAGATAAGTACATTTCTGAATTTTTAACTTTTGTTCGTGCTTCCTTCTTCTTTTGTAACAATTGTTAAGTATGAAACTTTATATGCATTTCTGCTATGTATTAATATGTAGTCAAGAATTGTTTTTGCATTGACCAAGAGCACGAGTGAAAAATCAGTGCTTTTTCCCGAGTTTTTTTTTTGTAGCTTCACGGTGAACAGTACCACCCTTTTTTCTGATTATTGTATATGGCTATTGTATCTTCAATTTGTACTAAATTCTCTAGGTTAAGGTTCAAGCCGCACAGATCCTCTTCAATTTTTTCCCGTTTTACTTCAGCTCACAAAAAATTAAGAGATCCTTTGAAGGCTTCATCTCTGCTCCTAAAGTAAGAACGAGGCACAATACTTTCAAATCAAGAAGTGCTCCAACAATGGGTTGCAATTTCTAAAAAGTTGCTACTGTACATTGTCTTTGGCTCAATCATCAGTTCTGTTTTCACATTTATAATATCTCTATGACATTCCGTTTTTTCTGCATCACATAATTGTGAAGGTCTTATGGAAAGCTTCATCAGTTTTGATTATCAGGCTCTTTCGCTTACTATATTCGTCAGAAACCTCATTGTTGTAATGCAAAGATATTTTGCCCTCCTTCATAGAGTTCTGTTTGTGCAGTATCTTAACACACCTTTATTTTTCATATTATTACCTCTAATTTGATTCACACTGCAATATTTCTTCGGCGTATCGTTTATCGCACCATTTTCATATCATTATAACGCCATTATGTCTTTTTGTCAATCCCTTATCAATTGGCCGCTTGCATCATGGGGCTTATCAACACCTTTTGTGTGTTGTTGTTACTGCTGACTATGATAAGTCACTCATTATCTTTATGTTTGCGGAAAGTTCAACCTTTATCGATCATAAGTTAATCTAAACCTCAGCTTACATCTTGTCTTCCTTCTTATGTCTAACACTGTCTCTTACCTAAACAAAGTCTCTCTTCTTATGCCTGTCAGCTAGCACTTCAGAACTCGTATCATCCAATGTTAATACGTTTGCAATCTTATTGTAAGTGAATGATCAGTGTCGGATATGTGGCAGTCATGCAGTGAAGATTCGTGTAAGACAATGCAAACCCCAGAAATTTTGGTTCTGATTTTTCGTTTTTGAAGTGTCAATGAAGGATATAAGGGTCATATTTACTTCGCACGCAATTTTGTGAAGTATCAAAGTTGGGCACGCGCCATACTTGATCCGCTTGATCCGCTTCATCCACTTCGCCATTGGTCAGTTTGCTGGTTCGATCAATAGCGAGGTGGATGAAGCGGATCGAGCGAATCGAGTATGGCGCTCGCCTTATAGGGTACTATTCGTTCCATACATACCATTGCGGTGCGAACAGCACTTGCGCGTTAACAAATATGCATGTCTATGTGATGCCGTCATTGCATGTGCAATATGGCCATAGAGTGCAGCGCAGATTTTGGAGGCAGCTTGCAGTTTCGTACATGGAGCTTACAAATGAATTCTGAATTGTAGGGCCATACTTAAGGCATGTCCACGCAACAACGCTAAGATCCACTTGCCGAAAATTTCATCTTCAAGCCTTCTCTAGTACCGTACCCAGCGAACGACTTGCATCTTTTTGTACACTCTCGTGGGACCCAGCACCTTCGTGATGCGTCCCCGCAAGTCAATGCTAGTCGTTTGCGAAATACGGTACTAGGCGCGGCTTTAGAGATGAATTTCTCTGCCATATCATTTACTGTCAGGCAACTTCTTTATTGAATCCTCATAATCTGTTTTGAGGAGAAAGCTCGACCTAAAAATCTGTTTTGAAATTGTCGTATTTAGTTTTGGCCCTCAAGGCAAATTGTTTACCTGCAACTTCTGTCCACTCCGCACTGTGAAAAAATTTGTTGTGGTATGTTCGAGTTTCTTCAGCCGAGATATCAAAATTCTGGGGTATGCATTGTGAAAAAGCGCTAGTTTATTCCAAACTTGTTTGTAGTAAATGTAGTTCTTATTTCAGATGGTGCGGTGGGAGGGTACACAACGAATAATTCTGCTAGGATGTGGTTCATTCAATCCGCCAACGATCATGCATCTGAGGATGATGGAAGTTGCTCGCGATTACCTGGAGAGAGAACTCAAATGTACGGTTTTGGAAGGTTTGCTGAGCCCAGTGGCCGATTCATTCAGCAAGCCGAATCTTGCATCTGCAATCCATCGCCTGGCTATGGTAGAAGCGGCCACTGCGCAGTCTTCGTGGCTCCGAGCTGATGGTTGGGAATGTGGACAACAAACATGGTCAAGGACGTTGGCAGTACTACAACATCATCGTGATGAAGCACAGCAGAAGCTACAGAAGGAAGTCCGAGTGGCGTTGGTGGTTGGTGGAGATGTTGTGGACTCCTTTACTCGAATCCTTCCGAATGGCGATAATCTGTGGCACCCCGACGACATTCGAGACATCATCACAAAGTTTGGCCTCATTGTTCTCACCAGGGAAGGTGCCAATCCCATGGGAACTCTCAAATCCATGCCTAATTTGAAAGATGTTGTGGACCAAGTTCTTTTGCTATCCGATGATGTGTGCCCTTGCAGTGTTAGCTCTACCAATATACGTAAAGCTTTGGCAGCTAACAGATCCATCATGTATGCTACACCGTATCCTGTTATCGAATATATACGCAAACACGGTCTTTACGCTCAAACAAATGCTAATACTACCCATCATTTTACAATACCTTCTAAGTGACTATTCACCTTCATTCCCCTATCTGTCCAACTATTTGATTCACTAGTCACAATTTGGGCATTGTGCATTGGCATTCTGTATAGCATATAACGAACCATTTTCGATGACCAACTGTTCTTAGAAAAATTAGAAGGCTAATTTGTGTTCTGGGTGCACAGTGCAAGCCTTGAAAGTTGTTACGTAGATATAAAGCTTACAAGTGAATGGTCAGAAGTCGAAGTGGGCAATTCAAACAAGCTGCATACCATTCGATGCAGCATAGAACGCTGATTTCAAATCTGTCTTCCATATGTGCAGAGCGCCTTTGTAGGCGAAGCTATGAGCAGCGTTACTGCGAGAAAATCGTACACAAAAACTGCGAAATTAGGCACGTTATTGCCCTTCTAGCCCACCTCTAGGTACGATCCATATGAAGTGACCTAGCTGCATGTTTTGGTCCAACACTGAGCCGAGGATGGCTCTGTACGGCAAATTTGACCTTCACACGCACGATTTCTTAACAAAATAATGGTCTTCAACGGCTTATAACGCAGATAAGGAAGACAGATTTAGGGTCAGCGTTCTATGCTGCATCTAATGTGCAGTTTGCCTATACCGGCCACTTCGTTTTCTGACCATTCCCTTGTTAGTAGATTACGGTAGATATAGTGTCCTTGCGTTGGTAACAACATCTGCGCGTAAACATAGCAGTATACAGCCTGTGTCAGTGCTGTCGTATCATTCATAGCAGATCAACACGTTAAGAGACGGTAGAAAGGGCTTATGAATTTAAGCATATGGTAGAAGAAACCGTTACTCATTGACAAAACTGTAGGTCAAACTATAGGTGGCTCTCTTTCACAAAGATCTCACTTCATGCATGTAAGCTTGTAACAAGAAAAGTTTACAATGAAAAAATGTACCAAAAAGGGCGGAACTATATCTGATAAAGTACCACGGAGCCACTTTTGAGTTGAGCGCTTCATTGGCCATTTTCACGCGCAGATATTGTCGTCACCGCAAAAGCACTGTGTTGTCGATTGCGCAGTATAAATAGGATGTTGCAGTGATTGCGGAGAGGCTCCTCCAACTTCTTTGCCTTCTTTGTTTGATTTTACTGCAGTCCATTATTGCTGCTTAGGGCGCATGAAACTATCGTTTATTCGTTGACCATAACGACTGCTGACCGCGCCGCGACCGCTGCGCGTGCATGATGTTTTCGTAGAAAAGATGAATAGAAAGAAAACAGAGGATTTTTCTCATCTTTATAATGTAGAAAAGAAACAAAGAATTCTTCTCATCTTAAGCCACGGTCCAACTTGTCACTTTTTCGCAAGTGTAGAAGGCACGCGTCGCAGTCGCCACGCGGTCGGCAGTCCGTACGGTCAACGAATGAAGATATATGAAACGCTATGTATCGTCGATTCGTTTACCGCACGGACTGCTGAAACGCTGTGGACCACGCGCGGCGCGGCTAAATTGTTGCGAGGGCACGATTTATACAATGGCGGATTTGAACTGGGGCAAGCTTTTTAGCTCGCGGTGCGTGCTCAGCAATGATGTCCAGTCCGTGCGGACAACGACTCGCGATGCAAAAGAATTTTTGCATAGTTAAGTACGAAGAGTGCATTTTTTGCTCCAGTTTTTACTGCATTTGCTCAGTACGTGTACTCTGGAACTCAATCATGGTTCACTCAGGTCATCTCAGTATTTTTCATCAAAATATTTTGAATTATATTTGAAGCCATAAAGAAGCGTGCATAAGCCGTGGTCGAGCCTCTCTCTGCAAGCAGTTTTTGGGATCTCTCTAGACCTCATCCTTCAAAGTTCTTTCTAAATTACGAGTACTGTGTGGAAAAAGGGTTGTTTGATTGAGATCTACATGTACATAGAAGAACTACACATAAAATAGTAGAGTTAGGTGAGCAGAAACCGAAATTGCATATAAAAGGAAAAATAAGAATGACTAGTCCATATCGTGAAAGTTCAGGCCCAATGGAAAGTGTTTGTTTACGTTATCTTTAGATCGAATGTATCATCATACTAGTAATCGTAACGGTAGCGTGCAGCCTTACACAATGTCTACATTATATCATTCTTGATATTTATACCAATAGTGCCAATGTTGCTTGATGGCATTTTGCCTGTTGTGTGGGCATTACATTGTTGTGCGAATAAAACAATTGATCTTCCGTGAGTACGGTTTGACGAAGAAGTGACTTGAAAATTTTTCTATGAGATGACGTTCTAAGTAGTTGTAACGGCCGCAAAGTTCTTTGAACGAACGAATATCGAATAATCGGTTTTTGAAGCATATTTGAAGAAATAATTACTTGATTTGCGAGTTTTGAATTGTTCAAATTCGAATATCCTAGTCTTTTAAAAACGCACATGTGTTAGTTATTTTGACCACTTGCTGTTGTCCTTAACCACGACATCTTTATGATTGACTGTGTCGAATAATACAGTACAAATAAATGAGGCGAAAATGTATGAGGTCGAGGCTAACTGGCGATAAGGGAAGACGATGACTTTGGACGAGGCGAGTCGCGGACGCTGTCTGGATGAAAGTGAAGTTAACAAAGCCGGCCCTCGAACTGCACACGTGTTAACTTTGCAGGTGTGTCTTCGCGCAGCTGCGAATTGCGTGAAGTTTTGCGAAATTCCAGGAATTTCGCGGAATTTTCGGAATTTCGCGATATTCACTGAAATTTGCAAATTTTGTGAGCGGTATTGTACAGCGTATACAGAAGTATATAGAGACTTACAATTGTTAGTTCTACATCCCTCTCCACCTTTCCCCACAGAATCATTTGCCAAACTTCAACTGCCATTCTGTAGGTTGCTTCAACTTACAAGGGAAGCGTGTTTAGTGGAAGTGGCCTTTTCAGAGACCCGTAATGCTTTGGAGAGTATCGCACACTGATTCCAAATCTGACAAGCGCCTCTGGACGCCGAGTTATGACCAGGGTCAAGCGTGTTGATGCGATCCTAGGCCCTCTTTTACGATCCCCCCCCTCCAACATACCCATAACGGCCCTGTCAAAACACTATGATAAAGCTCTCATCCCTATCCCATTACAACCTTTCCCTGTGCCCACGTCTACATGCCAATTCACTTTTCCCGCTGTCTTAGTAATCAGCATGCTCGATTACCCCCCCCCCCCCCCTGTGCCAACTCCCAACCCCGCGATTTGCAAAAAAATCGATAAAATCGATAAGTAGCGGATGATTCCAAAAACTAATATTGTATTCGTAATCAGCATGTTCGATATTACCCCCCTGTGCAAACTCCTAGCCCCGCAGGTTAAACTTTACAAAAAAAATCGATAAAATCGATAAAAGTAATCGATAATTCTGAAAACTAATATTATATAGGCCGTCCGCGCAGGGCGCGGAGAGTGCGCAAGGTGTGTATTGCGCGTCACTCCTCTTTCCTCGTGCACTCTTGCCGCCTGTTTTTCTCTGCGCTTCTTCCAGTCGTGAACTGCCTTCAGTGTACGCAACAGCGTTGCTCTCCGTGCGCAGCGCGGACGGCCTATATTCGCAATCAGCATGCTCGATTACCCCCTGTGCCAACTCCCAGCCCCGTAGGTGAACTCTGCAAAAAATCGACAAAAATCGATAAAATCGATATCGATCGAAGATAAAAGTAGACTGTGACGCTCGCCCCACCCCGAAATGTATGTGTGCCAAGTTTGGTCCGGATCGGTTCAGTAATGGGATTACCTATTCGGAACATACGTACATGCCCCGTAAAATCCAATTGCCCACGTGTCGCTTTGAACACCAAGGCGCGCCGCGGTTGGGAACGTTTGGTCCCGAAGCGCTACAGGCTTTTTGCGAGCGACAGTGAGCGCGCACCCTTTCCACACATATTTTTTACTTGTGAAGGGAGCTTTCGTCAAGATATACTTTGCATTGACGAGAACATCATGAAAGCCAAAGAGAGATTTCCTGGAATATAGTGAACGCCGACAGTTGTTCGCGACGAGTGCTCGCTTACGCTGGTGTTCAAGGCACGGCGCGGGCAATTAGGTTTTACGGCGCCTATACACACATAAATACAGACAGACATACATACAGACAGGCAGACATACATACAAACAGACATTCAGCTTTTTATATAAGATAAATCATTCTCCAGGACAGATAATAAACTCTTCTTCCGTTTATGAATATTCGGCAAGACTCATTCATGTTTCAGTGGTACAAGTGGAAAGGTATAAGTAATGGTTCTGGAAATTAAAACTGTAATGAACTTTAGACTGTAATGATAGTTTCGTGTTTCGTTCTCGTAGGCGACACTATTTTTTACAGGGACGAAAAACGATACCTTTGAAGCGTAAAATATGTTTTCGACTAAAAAGCTTATTTCTTACCTTTTGCACATATTTTCCTGCGAAAAAAAAAACCGTTTTAGTGCCATCCAGAACGCTGTCAAAAATGTGCATGAGCACGGTACTTTGAAAATTCCTAACTATAGTCAGGAGAAGATTGAGATGCTCCAGTGAACAGGTTTCGTAGTATAGTGCCCAGACAACTGAAGGTAGAAGTTGCAGCCACACAGGAGCAGCTAACGATTTTAGGTGCGATTCTAGAAGCCAAAAACAGATTTTTGAGCTCAAAATTCCTTAACTCATTGGAAACACAACGAGACAGCCTAAAATTTTTTAGGAAAGAAAGTAGGAGGATGGCGTCGTAGTGCAGTAAAATTACAGCGAGCAGGCCTCCATAGCGGCGAAAAAATTCAGATGAGACCCAGATACGACCCCCTTTTTTCATTTTTGCCATATATTAAATTAAAAAAAAACAGGCTATGAAATATAACCAACTTTTGCACAACTATAGGAGAGCATCTCCAAAGTACAGGAAAATTGTATGGGCCCCTGAAAGACATAACAATTTTTTTAAAATGTTATCGATGGTCATCGTTGGTAGAGATGAGCGCTTCTGTCGAGAGTGTGAGACTTCAGTGATGCTTCGAAACCAAGATTATCAGGCCAGTTGGTACATCTAATTCTTGTCACACATGCGCGCCTAGTGTTTGAGCTTCTGAAAGAGTCTTTAGAATCTTCGGTCATACCTGTGGCCGGAAAGTTCGATCCCCGTCTGCGACACCTTTTTACAGGAAGAAAAATACTGTTTGAAGAGTAGAAAATGCTTGCAACTGAGAAGCTTATTTCCTATATTCTACATTTTTTTAATTCGAACCAACCTCTCTTACGACCCTTCCCCTCCTACCGCCGGCGCCCCCTTTACGACCCCCCGTTGCGACAGTCGCATCACACGCTTGACCCTGGTTATGACTGTTTTTTTTTAAACAAAAAATGAGTGCAGAATTTAGGTAAAATCGATTGTTACAATCCTTCCAGCGCCCACATAAAGAAATGTTGAGTATTAGCATATTAGACAAATGTATCAGTTGCATGAACGGCTCTGATACTTGACACTGGACCATTTGAGCAAATTTGGGCGAATTTGTTCGTTTGCGAAAGAAGAAGAAAGATATATAGAAGTGAGATATGACGCATCCTCTCTCAGATCCCCTCCCCTCCCCAGCGGGGTTGTATATGCATATGGCCTTAGCGTAAAGGGTACTTGCGTGATGTACGACGCATGGTCAGGCTGCCTTCAGTGTCGATAGCCATGGATGATTCTAGTCTTCCAGGCAGGAACAAGATCATTAGGTTTTCTTGTAAACAACCTTGGATAGGGACTGGCATCATCCAATTTTGAAGTCTGACGTTTCCGAAGCTGCTATATCAGTGGCTTCAATTTTTGTTTTTTTTACTGTATATTTTCTTATGTGCAACTAAGTAAAAGACAGATCGAC
The DNA here is from genome assembly GCA_958299035.1 of Cylicocyclus nassatus. NCBI lineage: Eukaryota > Metazoa > Nematoda > Chromadorea > Rhabditida > Strongylidae > Cylicocyclus > Cylicocyclus nassatus. The sequence continues at coordinate 68,352,332 of CATQJL010000112.1, forward strand.
CGTGCATCTGTGTCCGGCTTGGGCAATCAAATTTTATATGATTCATGATTTTATATGATTTATAATTTAGTGACAAGGGGGAATCCTATAAATGCTGGGCCAATGCCCAATTGGGCCGAACTAGAATGAGCTACAGGGGGCGCGACAACCAGCTGCGGCTGAGCCGAGGCCCACCTGCGGCCAGCCGAGGCTCGTCGCCGGCTGTGCCAAAGACTATTCTCCGATCGGCCCGCTGGAGCTGCGAACAGCCGGAAAAGGGCCGCGGCTCGTCTGCTCCCAGTGTCTGAGTAGGCAGTGGAACCAGTGGGAGCCTTTTTAAATAACGCATGACGACTGGTACGTTACATTCAGATGTATCAAATGGATCACACAGAGACATGTGAAGTTTACCCCTTGACGAAAGGTGTGTTTCATTTATATCTTTAATGGCTATGCAGCTCAGTGTTATCAAAAACCATAGGACTCACATTTTTTCAATGTGCGTTGCTTGGTAATTCTGATATAACACTAACTAAATAGGGCCGCTATTCTAAGGTTTACGTATTTGATTCTACATCTCCTGCGCCATCCTCAAGCTCTCATACAGAAGTTACTTCTTAAAATTCAGTTCGCATTTTCACTTTGTCGGCAGTAGCCGCGTTGCACTGCATATGCGTTGTTCTCAGCAAGCCTGTTACTCCTTGTGATCTAATAAAGTTACCCGCTTTGCTCATGATCACCGTCGAGCAAGAGGTGTGGTACGAAAACGCCAGATACGATCTTTCCTTCCCTTTGATATGTGTTTAATAAGACTTCTTTGATTTGATTTTACTTGCCATAATCAATAAGAAAGAGGCCCTATCAGGCATGCAGTGCTGGGCAAAAGTTTGCAACCGCCCTGGAATTTTGCTTTCACTTACTCTGTTGCTTGATAATTTAAGGTCGAGAAACTCGACCGATATTTTGTAGTTTGTATATTTCATCTAGCTTACTTGCAATGTAAGCGTTCAAGCGCAGAGTTAGTCTTTTTTGCACGCTTTAGACTGCAGCTGTATGTATGAAAAAGGAGTGAGAAATTCGCAGCTGGTATCCTCCTACTTACGGTGAATCGCGCGTTACTGTTCATCGTTTGCCGCACACAGCTATCTGCTTTATAGATCTACCCAGTGTCATTGATATAGTTACATTGACTTCCATATCATCAAAATCTTATTGTGTTTTGGTATGCTCAAATACTGCGTTTACAATTGCCGTTATGTTGATGATTTATTTGTTAATAAAGTTTAATTACCCAAGTTAAGGTAATCTCCTCACGCAACTCCAACAATCTAAAGACCCATGTGGCAACAACGAGCAGTGCACACCGATCTCAATTCGTTATATTTGATGTTGCATGCTGGTTACACTGCTTACATTATTCTAGAAAACTTCGCATTTCTATGCACAGAAGGGGACCCTGTAAATGGCGGAAATGACAAAATCGAAGTGGTTAGAAACTTGCTGCGACTTTCCGCATAGGTCTAGGGAAACTCCTTCCAGTATGGGCTTCAGATGCACAACTGAACAATCCCCAAACTTGATGAAAACCTTGCTTTTACAAAGACGAGCACTGAGAAGCTCGCGGAGCTTCATTGAAAACACGGAGGGCTGCTGCTGCTACGTAAAAGTTTACGCAATTCTCACAACTGATAACCCCTTCGCACATCGAACATTTCCCAGATGTAATAATCACACAAACCTTTTCGTAGCAGTAGCCCCTTTATGTTTCCAGAGAAGCCCTGCGAGCTTCGAATCAGTGCTCGTCTTTGTAAAAGCAGGGTTTTTATCATCTTTAAAAGACTGCTCACCGACGATAGGCCCAGTTTTTGAGCTGAAACGTGTTCCAAATTTGGGTTAAGGTGATGCGAGATTTCGAAGCATGCCAATTGATGCTTTTCTTCCGCAATCGCAAACCGCCAGAGCGTCCAAATGGTACAACCTTTTCATAAGAGCATAGATCAGCGAATTACTTCTCTACAGCCACGGTCAGTTGTCTTCCAAACGGTTTCCGTAAAGTCTCCTTTTCTGAAGTTTGATGAACGGTTGTACTGCACATTAGGCTTAGGGGTGCAACTTTAGCCCAAATACTGAAAGGGCAAGTTTCCCTATTTAGCAGAATGGGGATGCAAGTTTTTAAGCAACGTCGTTGCAGTTATCGCCATTTTCCACAGGGTCCTTTCTCTGTGCACGAAACTGCGAAATTTTTTGGCATAATGTTGAGCACTGTAACTTGCACGCAGTATCAAAATTTTGGTTCGTTATATGCGAAAACGAGTATGTGAAAGCAAAATTCAAGGCTGCTGCAAACTCTTGGGCACTGTAATCCGTGTCATTCTCATAATTACCACTCAAAAAACCTCTTCTGATTAAAACATGAGAAATCCTACTTCAAACAACGTTAAATTGTGGAATCACTCAGACAATCGGTGCCGTAGTCGCGGCGGACAGTCGAAATCTGGCAGAGCCGCGGTGGACCCAATTGACCTATGAGAGCGGGCGAGGGGGCGGTCCCTTCTTGTAGGTCAAGGTGACGTCACAAGCAGGCGAATGGGACCCTTCTCCGGATCTGCTCCGGAGGTACGCCAGATTCGGGAGAGCCCCGGAGCAGAGATTTGCCCGCCGCGAGTACGCCAGATTTGGGACACCTCCGGAGCAGAAAATGGCAAGGCTCCGGAGCACAAATGGGAGGGCTCCGGAGCAGAAAATGGGACACTTCCGGAGCAGAAAATGGCAGGGCTCCGGAGCACAAATGGGAGGTCTCCGGAACACAAATGGGAGGGCTCCAGATCACGAGTGCAATCCCCAGCTGGGGAAACCCCGCGGCTTGGCCATTTCTGCTCCGGAGGTATGCCGTCGACTGTCTGAGTAGCTCAGTATACTTCTAAAACGAATAATAATTTTACTCCTCGAACAATAATTGTGGATATCTTCGCATTTGAAATTCGAAAACCAAGTCCCATTCTCAAACAAGATTTGAAGACTCAATTCGTCAAAAACTAGGGAAACTCTAGTTCTTAAAAATAAATTTTACGTGGGATTTCAACAGAATGTTGGAGCGCTTTTCGAAAGAATGATAGTGGACGTTTTATTCGAATGATTCCTCTGAACTCGTATAGGAGTTCATAAGAAAACCAGCTGACGAGGAAATGGTCAGAATTTGAAGTGGCCGATTCCAGCAAGCCGTGTGCCGTTGAAAACTGCTTGGAAGGCATAGTTGCATATCTGCCTTCTGTATGTGCTTATTGGTCTTCTACACGTAGTTATGGCCCTCGGTTCCACTTTGGTGCTGCGCGCATCTTAAATACGTTTCGCTTCACCTTCAGCGTGGTGGACGCCTAGTGCAGTGGTAAGTATGCAGGCTCATGAAAGGACGCCTTGTTTGCAAGTTCAGTTCCTTTCGCATGCTACTTTATTCATCCCATCCTCAACGCCTATATCGTTAGCGCGAATTCCTCTTACAGTTCCGAGGGTTACAAAGTCTTATCAAATTTATAAAAACGCACTGATGAGAGGTGGTGTGGAAAGGATGTGTGTGCCAAGGAATTCCGCTACATATCAAAATTATGTAGAAAAAGTTTCTGTTTGTCAGTTTTTTCATATTTGTTTTCGCCATAATCAGCGTCAATTTTCGAATGATTTGGAACTGACAAGTTAACATCAGTTTTTCGAAGTTCTTCAGATGGTAGATAGTCTTTTCAACTGCGTTTGAGACTTCGCGTCAACGATATAGATGTTGGGAATGGGCTGCAAAAGAGTAGCAAAAGCAATCAAACTTGTGAACAAGAGCCAAGGCGTCTTATGAGACTTTATTATGCACCACTGCGCTATGCGTCAACCTGCGGTGGAAGGTGGGCGACTCGCATTTATGGCTAAGGGCATACCTCACGCGATTTCAGTCGCCACGCGACCTGGCAATTTGCCAGATACCTTTAAATTTAATACTGGCAGACCCCAAATGCACAGCATATTTAGTTTTGGTAAGTTGATAAAATGCCCTAGGTTTCGTGCATTCAGAAACCATTTACGATGAGTTATGCACAATTGGAGTATTGCCAAATCGCGGCGCGACTGAAATCGCGCGAGGTATGCCCTTAGCCTATGAGCCAGCACCAAGGTGGAATAGGGCCACAACTTTGTGTAGGAGACTGATAAGCAGATACCGAAGGCAGATATGTAGTCAGCCTTCCATGCAGTTTTCAGCATGTTTTCGTTTGTTTGTCCTCTGTATTGTATGTATGTGTATCTGTCACAAAACTCGTAACATAGGTAGCAGCCAAAGCCACATTCTGCATAACTTGCATAAGTAGCAAGTACATACTGTTGACAAGTATCGCGTTTTCACTATGGCCAATGTCTTTTAATCGACTTTTTCCACTCTTTGACTCCTCAATATGACCCCCGTGCCACACCTAAAGCTTGACCCTGCCTATAACTCTCGAACATAGGGTACGAAAACGTCACTCTATGCTTTTTTGAGTGACTGGACTTGTTCACTTCGCTTGCCAGCATAAAGTTTGCAAATAGCAATAAAAGCGCAATGGTATCTTAGAAAATCCTGTTACTCTGGCGTCAACATGTTCACTTCCCCACTTTACCAACTCCTCCGACTCACAGTATCTCACCTTCCAATCTTTGGAAAAATCAAGGTTGTTCAAAGCGATTGGTGATTTGGTGGTAGTCTTTTTCATAGAGTAGGCGAAACATTTCACGTGGAGCAGAGCGTCCGCACCGCCAGGGGTCAGCGAGATAGAGAAGAACGAAGAGACGCAGAATGCAACACGGCGTGAATTGTTGCGAAGCGGCGCCCGTCAATCCAATTTCGCCTAAACTAATCTGTAACTTACCATAGATCGAACACTAGCCTTGTTGACAAATCTGTACTATCACACCCACCGCAATCAATCACCCTATTTGGCAAGTCAACATAAAAGTGCATTCCTTTTCATTTTTATTAGAGAATGATACCGTATTCGCAGTCAGCATGTTGCATATTGGACCGAATCGAAAAATTATTCGATCATTTCAATAGACTATTTGAATGCAAATCAATTTAAAGTTAGAAATTTCAACCATCATTCGAAAGTCGAAAATTCGGTTGACATTGACTCGATAGTTGCAGATTAGTCGATTATCAGAAGTGAACATCGAATAGTTCGATTATTCCCAATTCTTCCCCTAATTTTCTATTCTGGTACTCCGTTTGTCTTTCAGCAGAGAATCCATGTTTTATAGTTAATCTGGAGGGTTTTGATTTGATTTCCTTTTTACATACCAATTTTTCTATGTTTGAGACTGGCTAGTACTATGATTGATCGAACTTGCTTTTTTCTTTTTGCAAAAGTGCGCCGTGAGTGTAATTATAATCAAAAATAAAACTCTGAAATCTGGTAACATCGAATTTGATACTTTCAATTTTTGAATATTATAAGATAGTCGAACTAATGAACCCAATAAATGTGCTAGATTAGCGGGCGCGCGCTTCGAGACCAGCCGCGGTTTCCCGCTATCTGATGTTTTTTGAATTAGCGCTACGATTCTTTATATATTAGATATTTGGGAAAAACCGAATTTCTCAGTATAACATATAGGCCTGTAGTAAACCCGCATTCATCTCAGTTGACCTGAGATGTGTCATTCAGAAGAATTTTCTGAGGTGAACCTGATCCTGCCCATTTTCCCGCGCTTTCGATAGTCAGTCGAACAGTCAGAAGACTTTCATCTTCAGCCATGACATAGTGGACCAGTCAGAAGACTGTCCGGTCAAGTGTCACAGTCAGTTTAACAGAATGCCACTTAGCCGAGGGTGAGTTTTAGGGTGATTCGAGGCAGATAGTGTGCAAAAGAGGAGAATCAGACAAATTTCCCGTAACTTGCTCGTGCGTAACTTACGAGACAATCTAGCTGACGTACTGCTGCGGTGCAAATCTCCCAAAATTGCACGGTTACGGCAGCCTTAATAGGAGAGGATCAATGAACAGCTGATTGCGGCGAGAAAAGCAAGAAGCAAGACTTCTTATTTTTAGATCTTGCTTACGTTTATTTCAAAAACTTCTTAAAACAAGGATTTCTTGATTTGTTTCATTTGCTTTTTGTTCCAACATTTTCTTTTTTTTGATTTCGTCAAATTATATCGTTTTATCCGTTCATTTGCTTGGCGATATCCTCGGTAGCGGTTCGTCAAATTATATCGTTTTATCCGTTCATTTGCTTGGCGATATCCTCGGTAGCGGTCGCCATCGGTTTTTCGCGATAGCGGCCACTATCAAAGATTTTGTCCTGCATTGGCGCATTTGCCACTAGCCGGCTTCGAACCATGCTCTTTCGCGTTGAAACCCATTCCCTAGCCTTTGGACCAAGCCTACTCAAGGGGTTTAATTTTGACAAAACAAGATGTCTAGGTCTCTAGAAACCGATCCACATCCAGATTAATAACTCACCGGATGCCGGATTGAGGCGCCCTACGTTTAAGTAGGCCCGGCCCCAGCAGAGTTGCGCTGAACAGGCGTTTACTATGGAACATAGTTTTCTTTACTCCTCTTACCATTGCTGAGTCCGATCCATCTGCTTTTAGCCGGTATTGATTGATATTAGATAGTAGCGACATTTTCCTTTCGCAGCATATGTGTGCAAAATCTAGTCTGGATTGGTTGAACTTACGCACACATATGCCGTTTCAAAACGGCTTCAGGAGCACCCAGCTCTGTGTAACACGGACCACATGTACAGCAAGAGCGTAATTTCTAATCTCTTGAAAACCATCGGTTTGTTAGGGCTAACTCTTTTCAGCTTAACGCTTCGGCCGCCATCTCTTTCCCAAAGACATGAAAGGAAGCTCACATCTTATTTTGAGTCTTGCAGTAACAAACTGCATTCGCTTCGTTCAATTTTTCAAAGTAAAATTTGAGTGATTTTAGAATAAAGGGCCGGGCATACTTCACGCGATTTCAGTAGTGACGCGACTTGGCAATTCGCCAGAAGTCTTCAGATCCAGCACTAGCAAACTGCACATACATAGTGTGTATAACTTACGTGGCTTAATAGAATCCCCTATCTTCCGAACATTTAAAAGGTGTTTACAGTGAGTTATGAACAGTTGGAATGTTGCCAAATCGCGTCGCGACTGAAATCGCGTGAAGTATGCCCGGCCCTTAACTCACCAGTCTCACCAAGATCGCGCAACACAAACGAGAGGTACTCAGTTGATAGATGACAGATGACTGAGCTGTCCCACCGAGAAGCAACTTATTTGGCGTGGGGTATCTTATACTGACAGTATGGTATGAACGGCAGGAGATCGCTTATGATTGAGAACTGTTCATTTTTAGCCTTCGTCTTCGGTTCCCGTGACGGGATGAATGATGCTTCTGGCGCTTATAAAGCGCAATTTTACTTTAGCAGACTAAGGCTGTGCACCTAATACTAAAGTCCGTGCCACCGTGAAGTGCTATATGTTGAAGCCTCGTCATGCTTCATTTTTTTGCTAGCTAAGGTTCGTTCGCACGGATGCTAAGCGGTCGGTTTGTTTCTCCGACGTACGTTACGTGGCATTCCAGACATTATTTCGTACGGTCCCAACATTATTAAAATTCCCCTTCTTTCCACTAGGGCATCTAACGCAATTTAGTGTCATACTAATGGTGTCGCAAAATAGTTGAACTTCTCCCGCATTACTCTTCCTTTCTTCCTCCGTTGAGAATTTGATTTTCTTTGGTATGCATGCGTCAACTGTGGTGCTGTTATCGACACTTCACAGAGAGAGGCATCCGAGCAACGAAGTAATACATGCTTTTCTTTCGAAACTGTATCGCTTTATATGACTACGCTAATTGAGCTGCACTAGTAGCAGCACTCGATTGTTACTAATTCATCATCACGTAACTTGCTAGCGACATAAGAGAACGGAGTCTGAATAGTGCTGGTCGAGCTGAATGAAAAAATGAGAAATCTTAGTCAGGCATGTTTGTATCATAAATCAAAAGGGAAGTCTAGACGTAGTCTAAACACGAGAAGGACATCAAGCAAAGAACAATAAACAAGATGCCGATTCATAGTCAATCCAACCCATTCATCAAACCAGCAGCGTTTCGTTCTTGAGCTCTCCGCCGTCTGGAGCGCACATCTGCGCCGCATCATCTCGTCGGCTTTCACGGCCGATGACTTACATCAAGCTGTATATATATATGAGATATTTCACGTGCAATACAAGGTTTTGATTTGAGAACTAACATAAGCTCGTAAAGTCACATACCTACCTTGACTGAGTGTTTTTTGAAAGTCTCATCCTTCAGGTCAAGATTCGTCTTGTATGCAGTATCGCTTGGCTTTTGTTTTGCTGTAGATTTATGTGTTCCTTGCCATCCAGATCCATGGCCTAATAGAATGGATTGTAAGCGCAGAGGCTGCATCTGGAACAGTAATGGTGGCAGCGATGTAAGAGAATACTCATGCGTATAATACTTTGAAACAAGCAAATTTTATCCGTAAGATACCCATTTTTATGACTTGCAAAGGAAACACCTCACTAGGCACAAAAGTTTTGTTCATAAAACATATTACGCATCCTAGAAATACACGGCATGCTGTTTCAATAACAAGATGGGTTACAGAAAAGTCTCAGAAGATAGGGAAGTAAGTTCTACTACTCTGTTGCTACTTTCAGGCAGTGGCGGACCGAGGGGGGGGGGGGGCAGGAGGGGGGGCATGGGTTACATGGGTTATAAAAATGTGCAAATGACTTGTTTATTATTGTAAATTTGAAATGATGCTTTAAATTTTTTAAAAATTCCAATTGTTCTTGTAAAAAATTGCACGCCCCCTTTTTCTAGATTTTCAGGGCTATGAATCCGCAAAAATTTTGAGATACACCCCAGAAATTTTTTCGGAGTGCGTGGCTTAAAAATTTTTTGCACCCCTCCCCCCCCCCCCGGACCGAAATCCTGGGACCGCCACTGCTTCCAGGGGATATCATAAGTCTGATTTGCAGACTGTAACCTTGGAAAAGAATGATGGGCCTGCAAATCCGTGGGGTGCGGATATACCGCACATCTATTTTGCTTCAAGGACACTAAAGAAAGTACTCAATGTAAAAATCTACTCTCCTCAAAGGTGGGTGTTTGTTTTTATTTAAACGATTTCGTCATACATGCTAACAATATGGAATGCCCATACTTCCTCACTTATTTGCTCTATTCTAGGAAATACATTCAAAGTGTTCCATGTAAATTAAAAAAACAGTTATCAAGCGTAGACCGAAACATGTACCTTATTCTCTGACCAATAAACACAAGAGTGCTCTGCATGTGGTAGGTGACGTCATCTGTCTAGTCACCGCCCTGTGCAAATGCATAAAAATTTGATTTTTTTGGATGAGCGCGTGAAGCCCTCTGAGGCCTATCTGCACACAAGGGTACAATGCCTAATTCGGCGCCGCGAAGCTTTTTTCGTATTTCCGAAGTTTTTTTGCAAGTAGCCTATCTGGTCGTTATATTTAATCGAAACAACAAACAAAATCATCACAATTTTCCTGGAGTTAACCTTCTCGCTTTTTGTCCTGCGACCATGTAGAATAATCCTTGTAAAGTGCATCTCGGGTAGGTATGTTAGATTTGCAAATGAATGACTAGGGCGTGAACTGTGTCGTCCTTCCGGTCTGTGGTATTCTTGGAGGTTAGGTAAGTTTTGAGTACTTCCATCCTTCCGCAGTGGTTCCGATCACCGCCTCCTTCAGGCGAAGATACGATTCAGTCAAAAGCGAAAATAAAGCCTGTCACAGTCCAAGAAGGAAGGAAGTTGTTTATGATGGTGACAGGCTGGAAGACTTATATCAAGTTGTGACTGCATCGAGGAGGACCCAACGTACGTTTACGAACGGCTTCTGAAAGGATTGCGCTGCAGGGAGTGCGCCTCAGTGACTTTCGAGAAGAACCTGAAACGCAATCTGAAGATTACCAAGGAATTACTCGAAAGAAGAAGAACTTTGAGGCAAAGTCCAAATGCAACCCATCTTTAGCGACTGATAGCTAACGCCAATTACAGAACTGCTTCGCAGGAGGCAAGAAGTGCCAAGGGGACCTCTGCGAATATCACGTGCTGTTGGCCGCATTACCGAACGAAGACGTGCGCGACTTCTTCCTGATATGAGATGGAATCTATCGCCAACCAGTCTCTTCCGTTCATCAGTACCGGTGCCGATGCCAGCTGTTCCCACTGGAGGAGTACCACCAAGCATTCTACCTGCTAAAGTGTGTACCGCTATTCAGGCTATGAAGACGTCCGCTGCTTCAGGACCAGACCATTTTCCCGTCTAATTTGTGCGGGCTGGAAGACATCGTCTACATGGAATTTCTTGCTTTGCATCTAACATCTTACTTACAGAAGGAAAAGGCTTCCTACCAGTGGAGAACTTCAAGAACCGTCTTTCTCCTCAAAAAGGGTAACGGGAGGATTTGAACTACCGTCCAACATGCCTACTGAGTGTGCTGTACAAGCTTTTCACGAAGATGATCCTCGCTCGCATGTCTAGGAAATTGGATGAAGCCCAACCCAAGAACAAGCTGAATTTCGCAAAGGATTAAGCTGTATAAGACACATCCAGACGGTTAGAAAGGCTACAGAAGTCTTCCGGGAGTACCGATTCCCTTTCGTATTAACCTTCGTTGACTACGAGAAAGCCTTCGACAGCGTCGAAACCATTGTCATCCTGTCAGCGCTAGTCGATCAACGAGTGGACGCAGCTTACGTGAGGACATTAGCCGACTCCTACAGGGATTGTACAACAACGATGCAGCTAATCCACCGCTCCATGACCATCCCAATTGGGAAGGGGGTCCGACGAGGCGACACAATCTTGCCGAAGCTGTTTACCCGACCTTGTATTGGGTGACGAAGTCACTGAACTGGGACGAGAGAGGCATGCAAGTTGATGGGAAAATCCTGTTTAACCTTCGTTTTAGGGACGACATCGTTCTCTTTTCGAGCAGTATCACCGAAGCAGAGACGATGCTGAAAGAACTAAACGAAGTAGGGAAGAAGATAGGACTGCGAATAAATCGGAGGAAGACCAGTTCATGAAAAACGCCCTTTGCGAAGATGCAGAAATGGAATTCGGGGGCACCCCTATCATGAAAACGTCTTTTTAGACGTACACGGACGTTCAGTGAACATGGAGAACGACTTGAGAGAAGAACTTAACAGGAGAAGAAGGGCAGCCTGGGCCGCCTTCGGGCCTCTGAAGGAAGCCACTGACCAACTGACGCACCCGGAGCTTCGTGCCCATTTGTTCGACTCAACTTCCTTCGGAACAAGTATATTCTGAAGAAAACAGCGCCTTGCTCAGCTCATCGAGGCGAATTTTCTCATGTACAGCATGTCCTTGATATTTCGATTTCAGTATTCTTGAATCTTTCTGAGGACGTCTTTTCGCGAAGGTGTAAAGCAGCGAGCATTGTCCCGAGTACATCCCAGCAAGATCTTTTTCTGTAGATTATAATGTGCTAAATAGTAGCCGCAGGTTTCATTTCAAAGGAAATAAAACGGCTGGTGAACTGTGGAAAAATCTTCTCGTCCCATTCCACTCGCCATATCCGCAGGATACGAAGCTATCTTGCTAAGCAGATGTGAGTTTCGAAATCAGCAGGTCGCATAACCTCTACGAGCAAGTTTTCCAATATGTTCGGGTTATTCCATTTTTTTTTCGTTTTACGCTCCGGAAGCTCGCCGATGGATTTTGGTCAAAATGTTGATGCTCTTGAGTTGTAAGGAAACTTCGCTTATAGAGGTTTTCGAACACGCTCTTTACGAAAATCGTGGTCTTTGAGGATTACAGGGTCTTTTTGGAGAGATACGGTGAGGTGACTGTAACTGCATCACGAAAGTGCGTAACTTTGCCCGCACTTCTCGCGTATCTATCAGAAACCTTGCGTGCTTGCTTTTCTCAGTCAAAGTTAGTAGGAATTGTGCTATCGAATGGTGCATGACTCAGGCTCCAGTCTATCAAATTCGCCGAGTTACGAGTCTACGAATATACGTTCTCATGTATTTTGCCCAAAATGCAAAGATCGCATATTTCGTCGAAATTCCTCCGTGAGCGCTTGTACAACGCGCTGATCAAATCTGTAACGGTGCGTATGATGCCATAGCATCTCTCATTCATTCATTTATTTCTCCATGTGGTCATATCTCCAGATGGTTATGTTCTTCATTGTTACTTGTCATCGTTATAATGAATTAATTGAAGTTACAGCGTTGTAGTCCAAGCATAACAAGAAGCTACACATACAAGATTTTCAGCCGGCAGCCACAAAGCCACCGCGAAAACCCACCAAAAGCTCCGTGCCTTATCGCCTCACTGCCGCTTCCCGCTGAGAACTGTAGAAGCGAGCGGGCTACAAATATGGCACTGAGCGGGAGGCTAAAGCTGGCAGCGGGCGGACTGCTATGAGGGCTTCAGCGGGAAGCGAAAGTGGCAGCGATAAGGCCACGGCGCCTTTGGTGGGTTTTCGCGGTGGCTTTGAGGCTGCCGGCGGAGAGAATGTGATTGTCTGAGTGAAGCAGACGCAAGCACCAAATTCAGTACAGTGGGAGTCGTTCGACAAAGCGAACATAATATCTGCAACGAGCGTCATACAAGCGCTCACGGAGGAATTTCGACGAAATATGCGATCTTTGCATTTTGGGCAAAATTCATGAGAACGTGTATTCGTAGGCTCGTAACTCGGCGAATTTCACAGACTGGAGCCTGAGTCATGCACCATTCGATAGCACAATTCCTACTAACTTTGACTGAGAAAAGCAAGCACGCAAGGTTTCTGATAGATACGCGAGAAGTGCGGGCAAAGTTACGCACTTTCGCGATGCAGTTACAGTCGCCTCACCGTATCTCTCCAAAAAGACCCTGTAATCCTCAAAGACCACGATTTTCGTAAAGAGCGTGTTCGAAAACCTCTATAAGCGAAGTTTCCTTAGAACTCAAGAGCATCAACATTTTGACCAAAATCCATCGGCGAGCTTCCGGAGCGTAAAACGAAAAAAAATGGAATAACCCGAACATATTGGAAAACTTGCTCGTAGAGGTTATGCGACCTGCTGATTTCGAAACTCACTTCTGTTCAGCAAGATAGCTTCGTATCCTGCGGATATGGCGAGTAGAATGGGACGACAAGATTTTTCCACAGTTCACCAGCCGTTCTATTTCCTTTGAAAAGAAACCTGCGGCTACTATTTAGCACATTATAATATACAGAAAAAGATCTTGCTGGGATGTACTCGGGACAATGCTCGCTGCTTTACACCTTCGCGAAAAGACCTCCTCAGAAAGATTCAAGAGTACTGAAATCGAAATATCAAGGACATGCTGTACATGAGAAAATTCGCTTCGATGAGCTGAGCAAGGCGCTGTTTTCGGATTCAAAATATACTTGTTCCGGAGGAAGTTATGGCGAGTAGAATTTAAAAACGCGTGATTTTTCCAAAATTCACCAACGCTTCTATCTCTTCTATGTTGGGTAGGCGTTGCTTCACATATTCGCGAAAGGACCTCCGCAGGACAAATTGAAAAAAACTCTTCCAATATATCAGAAGATTCTCCGCGCCGAGCTGAATCGAATGGTGGTTTTGTATTCAGAATTCGTCAACTCTGAAGCGAGGTATGGCCACGCGACGCTGATGTATGGACATGTCCATACATGTATGGGCATGTCCATACGTCAGCGTCGCGAATGTTGTTGTCCTTGTACGAACAACAACATTCGCGTCTATTTTTTCAAAAAATGTGAGCGGTATTGTATAGCAAATTTTAAGCGGTCCTAAGAACCAAAACTTGAGATTTTTGAGCTTAAAATTTTGTGACTCGCTGGAAACGCAACGAAATAGCCTAATTACACAGGATAGAAAGGGTGGGATGGCTTCGTAATACAGTAGAATTACGTTTTACAAGTTTCCATAGCTCCAAAATTTAGATGCAACCCAGATCCGACATTTTCCGAAAATTACCGCTCGGAATAGGCCGAGAATTTAAAGTTATGCTCACTAAGGCATATGTTAATTTGTGAGAAAAGAGCATTGCTTTGAAAAAAAACGCGAAAATTTCGCTTTCTTGGTCTCTAACTAAAGAAAAAATATAGCGACTGGGCATATGGATTTCTGATATCAAAAGTACACATATGCAAGTGGGAGGTTTCAAGAAGTTTGGACGATGATCAGTACTCCAAACTCCTTAGATCTTGAGTTTAAACTTTCCTTGGATTAAACTTGGCGCGAAATCATGCCATTTTGTAGAGCTTGCTTTGGTCTACGAACAGGACCCCTAGACCTTTCTTTGTTTGAGCCGGTTGTTTTGCTGAAACAAGCAAATGAAAAACGACACTATCTTTTAAAGGCAGTGTCCACGCAGATTTGGAGCTCCTCAGTTCCAACATTTTATTGAAGCGGACTCCTCATACAGACCATAGTCCAGTTTCGAGTGCAAAATATTGCTTGTGAAGCGAGTAAACCGCTTCAGAAGTCTGAACAGAGACGCCCCCTTGTCCGTACCGAAGCAAGTAATCGTGCCGGGACTCGTGGTTGCAGCCAATGACAGCGTCGCAACGGCGGCGTCCCAGTCGGATTCCCTGCTTCGGTACAAATAAAGGGGCGTATCTGTTCAGACTTGTGAAGTGGTTTACTCGCTTCACAAGCAATATTTTGCACTCGAAACCGGGCTATGGTCTGCATGAGGAGCCCGCTTCAATAAAATGTTGGAACTGAGGAGCTCCAAATCTGCGTGGACACTGCCTTTAAACAGCCTAATACATACTTCCTTTCGTGCTTCAGAAGTAGTTTTCTCCCTGCAAAAATATGGTGTCAGACGGGGATTGAACGCAAGACATTAATTATAGTCTAAAGCGTTTTTATTTCCAGAATCATAATGAACGACTTTCGGTACATTCATTATAACACTGAGTTATTCAAGCAGTCATGATTTGCAGAAGAATTTCTTTGTCATTAGAAAACAGATTATTATACAATAATTAATTATAGACTGGAGTGAATTGCCCTGCAATCCTAAATTTTCTTACTTGCTATTTTACTACATTTCTTTACAGTTTAATTGTCGGTATCAGACTCGAAGTGATCTCACCCTTTGTCAATTTATGTCCTTTCCATCCATCTTTTTGAGACCACGATACAGCACAGCCAAATCTTTTTAGAAATTTTCTACTTACTTGATTTATTCAAAATTATTTTGGGAGATTATTAAGCATTATTATTTGCATTCTCGCAATTATCGAGTACTTCCATCGATTTTATGATTGTTTGCAAACATTGAGCTACGGGGCTAGGAGTCGTATACCGTCTAGGTGAGCGTACGGAACCACGGCATGACAATTATCATAGTGTACTGACAGGGATAGGCGGAGCCTCGTGTGCCAGCTGATGATGTGTTAATTTTGTGTACAATCGCAAACCTTTCCCTTCTTCTTGGTTGAAAAACTGTATGAGGCGTTCTTTGCCAGTTCTAACAGCGGTAAGCTAAAAACGAAGTGGACGAGGAGCCTAAAATAATCAACTCCTGGTTATCATTACAGTATATGGCATTCTAAGTTTTACGCTTTGATCTTGAATGCAAGTTTTGGGAATGGATAACACAACTTGTGTTTTTTCGAAAATAAGCAATTCTCCTTGTTCGACTCTCAGAAAATGTTTGAATGGATGACGCAACTTGCGTTTTTTCAAAAGAAGCGATTCTCCTTGTTTGACTATCAGAAAATGTTTGAATTCCTATTATAAAAAGCGGCTTTCATTCCAAGAATTTCAGATACGACCCGCCGAGCGATTTATTTCCTAATTTGATGCAACCATGGAAGGAAGATTTGCAACCGATGGTCGAAAACAGCCTCGTGGTCCGTAATTCGTTTGCAAGACAAATTTGACCTTTTGCTTTTAGCGCTACAGCAGCCATGTTACACCAAATATACAACAGTGTCAAGCGGTTTCAAGCAAATTTTATCAACAGAGTGCAAGGAAAGGGATAGCGGGAGAGAGTAAAGAGAAATCCGAGTGCAGCTTTGTCTTCGCTTGTAAAATAGCTAAAGCTTCAATCTTCGAGAACAAATTCAGCAGTAACCTATCTATGTGGGAGTGAAAGTATGTCAATGCCAACCGCAATACCCTTGCCTACTCCAGGTTTTTTTACGTTGATACCTCGAGTGCATTGCGAAAATTTCACTTGGGTATATTTCTTGAAACTACATTTTGGCAACTTGCGCTCTTGGGGCGTAAAAACTCATTACACTAAATATTGTAGTATTGTTATTGAAGGAAGAAGCAAGAAGCACGCTTTCGAATCGTGCAAAAAAAATTGGCATTAATTGCATAACTCTTAGGGCCGCATGCATTAACACAATCATGATAGTACGATCCACAGGTGGGTCGCATGCTTTCTAAAGATTTCGATTTTGCTAATTTAACTTCCTGAGCAAATTGAATAAACTCCTGCTTAACCTCGTGGAATATTAGAGATTAACAATTCAGACCATAGGACCCGTCTGTGACCACAAGATTTTACGCAAACACAATTATGCGAAACGGTCCAAAATGTCATCGAAAAATCGGCCTTGTCATGAAGATGTCAACATCCCTCGAGAAAGGATTGCAGGTTGAAAGAGAGCTTCATTACTATAGCTCCTGATCTCTGATCACACCGCCTAGTTATCCGCAGGTATCCATAACTGCCTGGCGTTATACTACAAAGCCCTCGCCGCCATAGTCGGCACGCGCGTCGAGCTTGCCTACGGTATTCCGCACCTATTCTGTACCGGTGCGCTTGAATCATGAGTAGTCGTGAATCAATCCTGCGAACGCAGCTTAGTCCAGCCTCTTCGCGTCGGCGACGTTGCGATTTTTGAAAGCTACGTAAAACACTCAGAAGGAAAGGCCTGGTCTTCCCACTGTGAATATATTGAACACGAGCGAGAGACCGTACAAGCCGCATTTTCCAGCTTTTTGTATTTCCTGATGATCCCAGCGCCCTACCGTCTTTTCTTCAAATTTTGTTTTTCTTTCTTCGAAGTCAACGAAAACATTCCAAACAAACAACAAACTTTTGATTTGTGCTGATTACTCATCTCTTCGATGCTAAGCATGTTGCTGATGAGAACAAATAACTTATCGAAAAATCGATATTTTCGATGAACTCCAACTTTCGACTTGTGGTTCATCGCGATTCTTACGACTTCGATATACCATTTGTTCATATCAGAAGCATGCTCAGCATTGCCTGATTAGATAATCAGTGAAACTTTGGCACGTTTTAATTGACTTTGTAGAAAAGAAAACTGGCCGCCAGGGAACATCAGGAGATCATACAGAAAGCTGAAAAATGTGGATTGTACACCTTCTCGCTCCTGTTCTGTATGTTTACAGTGAAGGACAGTAGGTATAGTTACGGATAGGACAATGTAAAATCCAGATATAGACCCCGTAAAAACCAATTGCCCACGCGTCGCTTTGAACACCAAGGCGCGGCGCGGTTGGGAACGTTTGGTCCCGAAGCGCTACAGGCTTTTTGCGAGCGACAATGAGCGCGCGCCCTTTCCACACATGTTTTTTAAACTTGTGAAGGAAGCTTTCGTCAAGATATACCTTACATTGACGAGAACATGAAAGCTAAAGAAAGATTTCCTGGAATATAGTGAACGCCGACAATTGTTCGCGACGACCGCTCGCTTACGCTGGTGTTCAAGGCATGGTGCGGGCAATTAGGTTTTACGGCGCCTATATTTGGAACT
This sequence comes from Cylicocyclus nassatus, assembly GCA_958299035.1. Taxonomy (NCBI): domain Eukaryota; kingdom Metazoa; phylum Nematoda; class Chromadorea; order Rhabditida; family Strongylidae; genus Cylicocyclus; species Cylicocyclus nassatus. The sequence continues at coordinate 68,370,115 of CATQJL010000112.1, forward strand.
TCAGAGAAGCTTTCTTTTAAGTTGCGATCCCCTCAGGATGTTAATGCATGCGGCCCTTAGAGCTCAAGGAGTTTCTATCTTCAACTTTTACTCATCATTCAGAGCCTTTACTACCCTAGTAGCTCAATGAATGACAGCGCATGCCAAAAAAAGCTACTACGATGATAGATCCTCAGCGGGACATTACGACCCTTCTAATGAGTTTGGAGAACTATAAATGACTTTCATAGTGGCGATCTCCGTGGGGATCCAGAGCTCCAAAACAACGAAAACCTAGCTTACATGGCGCTGCGCTGTCACTTATCATGCTAAGGTATTAGGGGTGACTGACTTTTCATACGATGAGCAATTCCGAGGTGCGAGGTGTGAACACCTACGGTTAGGTGTGAAGTCTCGCACCTCGGCGTCTAGTATACTGTAGGAGGTAAGATTTGGGGAGGGGGGGGGGGGGGGTAGAGGGACTTTTCATACGATTGCTTCCAAACTAACCTGACCTTTTGGCAACGATTCAATAAGATTGGACAGATTCCTCTCTGCTGCTCCATACCCATCTAGAATAGCTTACGCAGCACAGCGAAATCAGAAAAAGAGCTTTGAAAGCTGCACGAGAAAAATAATATTTTAGTTGCAGGTTCCGGTCTTCCCTACCCCAACCCCCATTTCAAACGTGACATCTGACATAAACCTCATAGTGGGATATTTTCCAAAATTCCAAACTCATTGCATTTTTTGCCTTTGCTTCCGCTTCGGTATCATAGTAGATTTAAGCTAAAACTGAAAGCAAAATTTTTGCAGAAACTAAGTCTTCACTAACAAATCCTTCTTACAGTATTTTTCACTGCTCTTGGATCTAATCGTTTTTTGCGAGCTTTTTAGCATAACCTGGAAGTGCTACATCCCCATAAGGGCTGAGAAAATAGGACACTTGGACGGACTTTATTATCAGGCTTATCCAATTATTTACGAAAATGATTGCGCTGTGGCCTAGCGGCCTTTACTATGATCCCTTCAAAGCTAAAGTGAGACCAAGTAAAGGAGTTCTTCGATGGCCGGAAGTGCCCAATAGAAGTATTCGCAATACTGCTCAAAAGAAGATTAAAAAATTGTAGATTTATATATATATATATGTCTTACAAATATTTTGTACATTTTCGATAATCAAGATTTCTGTCCACTGTAATCGATAAGTGGTTCTATTACTAGCATCCCGGCATAATGCCGAAAGGTCAAGATGATCAGGGAACCATGAAAAGTCCCTTCCCCCCCCCCCCCCGTTCCCCCTCTTCCAGCCGTAGTGGAAAGTCTTACTCACTGCGAGGGTTGAGAGGTGGGAAGACTAGGTGCGAAGTCTTCGATCGTATGAAAAGTCCCCCTCCCAGGTGTGTAGAATATGAGACATAGAAATCAGAATTTCCAAAATCATAGCATTTCCTGACAAATCTCGGGTCCTTAGGAAGCTGCATTGAGACAAGGCAACAGAAAAACAGACGGGAATTTGGGACTAGCTAGTACCACTCTTCAAAGCCACTTATTTCGGTCAAAACAAATCATTATCTCAAACACATGCAAGAAATGTCAATTTCACTTGTTCTCTTCAGTTAACCACCAAAGAAGTAAACAACGTGTTCTCCTTTGCTATAAAAAGAGCGTCTACACAAGTCACCTTGTTCGATAGCTCACACGGTGAGGACATGCAACTTATTGTCAGAAACACATAAAGGGCCGTAGATCCCTTCCTTAAAAGCTGACATATAAGGTCGCAATCTACTTTGAGCTCATTCTAATTCCGCAGACCATCTAGCAAATTAATGACTACCTCCATCGGCTCCGTTCAATGGCGTCAACGCAGTCGCGACCCTGGCGCGAGGCTGAGCTCGTGCTCTTGGACGTGACGTATACTGCGAGCTAAGTGCGTCATATTCCCTTTTTGGGAAAAAGTGCGCGGGGAGGAAGGGGAGGGGGATGCAGAAAAGTAGCGCGACACAAAAGATCGACAAGCCAAGCCTGCGACATGGAAATCGAAAATAATAGAATAATGGAGATCAACCCAACTCATGGAACATAGACAAATAAAATTACTGGAGTAGGACGCTTTCAAAACAACGTGGATTGGCTTTGTTGGTCCACCTGATATCATAAGATAGTTTTCAAATTCATTCATCGCAAACGGCAGACACCGAAGCGTTAGCTACACTGACTATGCTTGCTGAGCGTCCCACATCAACGATTCGTTGCCGCATCGGTGCGCAATTTTTGTGAAAATATCCGCAAATCTCGCGCTCAGTTCGTGACCTGCGTTGGCGCGATTCGACGTATGTTAGAAGATATCCATAAATTGCTCAGTGGCCTGCGGAATGAGACTGAGCTCGAACTAGGTTTGTGATTCGCTCTGAGCGGCTTGTCAGACTACCGTGTTCATCAACATTTCTGGGAAGATTACTACAGCCCGAGAAGTGCAAATGTTCTACTTCATTTTTTGCCTTTTCCTTGAATAGATTAGACTTGTATAGGTCCTCTAATATTTTCTGACAAGTTCCTTCAACTTACTATATTGCTGCCTTCTGAACAAATGTATGGATGGGGCGAAAATGTTCATGAAACGCTTAAAGTGAGTCTATGTTTCATAAAATCGATCTTCTAACCACCACGCAGCATGACTTCTCGGACTATACAACTTGGGCAATGTTTGCTAGGAATGAGGACACTGGTGCAGAGTCGGTTTCTAAAAGAAACCTTTATGGTAAGTATGAAATTATCCATGTGGATTATAATAAACGAGATACGAAAACGACGTCAAGTAGAATCCCGACCTTCTAGGACGGAGAATACCCTAAAGTCTTATAGATAAGTCCGCTATTTTGACTAGAAAAATCGATGAAAATGCACTCTCGCACCGCCAAGAATTGTTGGGTATCAAAGAGAAAAACCGTAGTTTTAATACTGATGTGTACAGTTTACAACTTAGATACTTTTGAATATTCTTAGAAACAGAGTTCTTCTTCCTTTTCAAGCGACAAAATTTAAACACTTCGCATTCACTCAGAACTTTGTGTTTGGAATTTATCTGACAAGCTGATTACAGTTGTAGCACACAGTCTACGAAGTAAGGTCCCTTTGTTGGCTAATGGTTGAAAGTGTACCCTTTTTTCCCGCGACCGGTGCTGCACATGGTGCAGCACGCTGCTTTGAAAGATTTTTTCGACGTTCACAGGAGGTTTTCTATTAGTCAAAGGTTATCAAGTCAAAGGCCTAAGCTCCTAATTTTCAAATGGCTCTGTAGAGCTGTACCGTCGATATTTGTTTGTGAGATATGAGCACAAATTGAACAACAGTTGCAGCGAAGTGCGGCGACGCGAACGACGCGTGCGACATCGCAGCTTTTCTTTGCTTCGATATCAAAGAGAAATACCTTAGTTTCAATACTGATGTATACCGTCTACAATATAGATACTTTTGGATACTATTAGAAACTGTGTTCTTGTTCCTATCTTTCAGGAAAGCACAAAAGTCCTTCATAAGCGACAAAATTTAAACACTTCGAATTCACTCAGTTTGGGTATGGAACTTAATTGGCAAGCTGATTACAGTTGTAGCACGGAGTCTAGAAATAAGGCCCCTTTGATGGCTAACGGCTGAAAGTGCACTCTTTTTAGCCGCGCGCGCTTTCGCGGTCCGAAACGTGTTGATTGTTCCTTCATAGTATACTTGGGTAATTCGATAATTTTTCATCGAATGAATGAATATCGAATAAATTCAAAAAGAAAAAAATTTCGAATAAACGAATATCGAATAAATTCGAAAATAAATCTCGAATAAACGAATATTGAATAAATTCGGAAAATCAAAAATATCGAATGAATGAATTTCGAATAAATTCGGAAAATCAAAAATATCGAATGAATGGATATCGAATATATTCGAACATTGGAATTCGAATTTCGAATAAATATTCGAATGATTTATCGAATAACTAAAGCAATCACATCTCAAACTTGCCGACATATCTGGCTAAAGCCGATCCAATCATAATCAGCCCCTAGTATCTCCTATACCAACTCCTAGCTCAAAATTTTCCAAAAATTGCTGAAACCAATAAAATAGATTTCGGATCTAATCAGCATCCTCATTTACCCCCCTCCTGTACCAGCTTTCAACCTCGTAGCTCAAGATTTTCTAAATATCGACAAATCGATAAAGTAAATTCTTATCCATAATCAGCACCCTCACTTACCCCCTTGTACCAACTCCCAACCTCGTTCGATAAAATCGATAAAGTAAGAACCGCATCTGTACACTTTGATCCTGCGGCTTTATTCGACAGCAGACCTTATTTGTCAGACTTCCACTAGATTTCAAAGACGTTTAGCAGAGTAAAGATTGGCTGGGGCTAAAATCTAAAAGTGAGAAACATTGCAACTTGGTGTAAGCACTTAACGAGCTGTTCGGATTCATAGCGTTAGGTGTGCGATCTTTTGAAGCAATAAGGTGGCCACATATGTACTCAAATTCCACAAATGCTACGATACATTGCCTGTTCATCGGAGACTTTCGTCTTATGTGGTATAAGCTAGTCGTGAACGAAGGCATGTGGTTTCCTCCGCGAAGCGAGCACGAATGCCCCTATAACCCCGGGCATGCTGTGCAGGCATTTCAGTGGCGACGTGGTGTGGCAATACTCAAATTGTCCAAAACCTATCCTGAAAGTACGGAATGCAGGGCATTTATCTTTCAGTATGTTGTACACGCTAAACATTTGTGGTAAGCTGCCATTACATCTGAAAACATCTCGTAACTGGCAAATCGCGTAATCCTGCACTCTAATCCTGCACTACAACTGCGATGTCCTTTACTCAATATACACCAATTCGCAAAAAACTCCAAGGTAAAGAATAGGCAGTTTTGCAATAATTTATGCGAGCAAGAGTGCTCACGAGTGTGGGCTTTGCGTACCGCAAGCATGAGCAATGCAAAGAAAGAAGAACAGTTTCAATTCAGTATGAACTCAGAGCATGAGCTTGAACTTGATATCTTCTTTGCTGATTTGGTGCCAATAGCAGTGCGAACAACCTCATTGATCGAAAAAACATCAATTAAAATCCACATGTGATTTTTATCTGTCGCAAGCAGTCGGAAGAATGCGACTCTCCATGCAGTTCAAAGTTCGGTTGCAAAAGATGCATTAGCGAGTTTTGCGAAAAAGAAACGCCGACGAAGTGAGCTTGATACTCAGCAGTTGGCTCTGCAACAAAGTCGAATAATCGGAATACGGAGTATATTCGAATACGAATTTGAATAAACATTCGAATGAAACTTTCGAATAAAATCTATTCGAAACCCCGTTTTTTGATTATTCGAATTTTCGAATAATATTCGAAACCTCGTTTTTTGATTATTCGAGTTTTCGAATAATATTCGAAACCTCGTCTTTTGATTATTCGAGTTTTCGAATTTTATTCGAAACCCCGTTTTCTCAATTATTCGAGTTTCGAATATTATTCGAAAATGGAAGAACTGCGAATATCGAATTTCGAATACGAATATATTCGAATGTTTTATTCGAATGATCGAATTTCTATTCGATTCGGACCCAAGTATACTTCATAGCTTGCCAGTCATCCTAAGTATTCCTTAATAACTCTCTCAAATCTCTATCACCGCAAAATCTATGTAAACCACAATTGATCTATTCCGTAATTCATCTAGTAATAACCCTGGCTTTTACTTCACGCTCTCATTATCAAGTCACCAAGTTAGCAATATAAAATAGTTTGGTACCTCGTTTTCGTCCCTGAAGTTTTTTGGAAATGTCTAAAAGTTCCTTCTTCTAAGGATTTCCTTCTCCATTCTTAAATCTCCTCATCTCTTTTCTCGAATTTTGGCAGTTCTAGCTTGCCTCAGTTTTTTGGATATCGAAAGCGCCCCAAAAACTACTACTTCTCAAACTTGTAATAGTGGGGCTGTAATCACTAACTAACGCTTCTTTTCACAGTGCCTTTCTACCGACTATCACTTATGCGAAAATCCCTTAATTTGCAAATAGTCGAGAATGCGTGCTATTTTACGTAATAGCAAGAAAAAAATTCACGACTTTAATGAGGGCAAAGCATTTGTAAACTTCAGTCAAACCAATTTGCGATTTTTCAAGGTGTTATGAGCAAATTACAGACATCTCTTATTGTTAGTTTATGAACGTACCAGTGGCGGTCCCAGGATTTCCGTCCGGGGCGGGGGGGGGGCGGAAAAAATTTTTCAGATGAAGGTTTTGAAAATTTATCATTTACAAAAATAGACAAGTCATTTGCACATTTTTATAACCCATGTAGGTAAGTTTTGAAAATTTCGCGACCCATTCTCGGGGGAGGGAGGCGCCCCCTCCCTTCCCCTCCACCCCCTCGGTCCGCCACTGGAACGTACCCCTATGTTTTCAAATGACACCAAAAAAATGCGGTTCTAGGGTTCATATGACACCAATAGCTCTACCTGGTGATTTTGAGGGTATTCTGATTCTTAATAAGAAATGCATCAAAGGATTTGAGACGCCTGCTACTTTTTGTGAATTATTGCAAAACAGCACCAACTTCAATTGACTCTAATGAATGCAGACTAAATCTGAAGAACCATGTAGCAATAAGCATTTCTCGAATTCACAATTTCTTGGAATGGGTTGATCTAGAGCTAGCTAAGTTGTTGCTTATTTCGATCAAGTGTTTTTTATAGTGGAGTTAGAATCAATCAAAATGCTAACTGATTAAGAGTCTACGTATCCAGCTTGGTGTCGTAATGAACATTACTGAAGTCGAAAGACGAAATTAGTGCAGATCATATCATCGGTTGTCATAGATTGCCAGCTTGAAGGGGATAAAAGAGAAGAGAAGGGAAGGGAATGAAGAGAAGGGGGGGGGGAGAATGCAACGTCTGCTGGTATCAGTTAGCACCAGAAAGCGCAAAAAGGCAAACATCTAGACATAAATACCGAAAATTGTTGATCTTAGATGAGGGCCTTTGCTCCATATAATGAAGTGATGATGGTGAATCGTTTTAATGTGTGAGGCAACTGTATTAACGATGCGTTGGAGAAAAAGAGCAAGGGAATTTGTGTACTATCATATATATAAGTGCCTTAAAAGCCGTGCAAATGAAGATAGGGAAGTTCGTGCCTTCCGTGAACATTCCGAGCTCTCGGGGAAGCTTTCTGATTTGATCCTCGAAAAGTTCTTCGAGGATCGAATCAGAAAGCTTCCCCGAGCGCTCGGAATGTTCGAAGAACTTTTCGAGGATCAAATCAGAAAGCTTCCCCGAGCGCTCGGAATGTTCACGGAAGGCACGAACTTCCCTATCTTCGAGCACTCGGAAATTTTCATAAATCTGATAAGAGCACTGTGCCTTATATATGACATTAGCCAGTGGACATGTGATTCTGTGGCAGAAAAGCATGTTTTTTTTGCAAAGACACGAGTACTAAATTATAAAAGTCTGGGAAGAAGAAGTAAATGCAATTTAGGTGTGCATCCATTTTACATGGTGGTCGAGGAAGACGGTAATGCTCACGGAGTGCTCATATTGAATACTAACGCTCAAGTAGGCTAGAATTCTGCAATCCATGCTGAGCTATATACACTAGCAATAGCATGTTCCATTTTGTTTACAGGAAATCACTACAGCTCCCGGACCTGCCTTGATTTACCGCACAATAGGAGGCAATCTCAACCTTTTCTTTTTTCCCGGGCCCACTCCTGAGAAAGTCATCCAGCAATACCTAGAGATGATTGGTAAACCTTTCCTTCCTGCCTACTGGGCATTCGGATTCCAAGTAAGGCAATTAGACTTTGATTTGAAGTCAACAAGTTTGTATAATTGAGTTTACAGATTAGCCGTTGGGGATACAAAAACATCAGTGTTGTGGAAAAAGTGATTGAGAAAAATATCAAAGCTGGGGTACCATTGGATGTAGTCGTGTACGATATCGATTACATGAATGAACGCAGAGAATTCACGCTTGGAAAAGTACTGTTCTACTTACAATGAGCCAAAGATGATAGTTTTACGCTTAAGGAGTTTGAAGGACTCCCAGCTTACATAAGATCGCAGCGCGCCAATGGATTGCGGAGTGTACTCATTTTCAATCCTGCTATCCCAGTGAATCACGAGTCCTTCGAGAGAGCTCTTAAAGCGGTTGGTCTAAAGGGTTTCAACTTTTGTGTGCAATTCATACACAGGGAGCACGCTTCGTAGAATGGGAGAGAAAAGATCAAGTTATGCGTTCGGCTCAGGTAAGCTATTTAGTACTGAAAATTCTGTGAAAATACGACTGAAGAATTTAGGATCGCTATCCGCTTGTGAAGGATACAAAGATAATGCTCGGTGTAACTTGGGCGAACGAATATGCAGCGTTTCCTGATTTCTTGGACCCAAATAGCAGTACGGCAGATTGGTACATCAACGAATTTACAAGGTTCCATGAAAAAGTTGGTTCAGTTCGAATTACACTTGAAAAATTAGTTTGGCACAAAAGTTCTGCCGTCTCACATGCTACCATGGTCGCGTAAACACCAGAAAGTGACTCTGGCACTGTTCGATAGAGCAAAGCAAGTTATACAAGGCAGCTCAAGGTATTGGGTTGGTGTGAAAGTTCTCGCGTAATTTAAACAAAGATTAATAGCATTCAGATTCGAGCAAGAGGTGTGGCACACAAGCGCCGGATACGACCCCCCCCCCCCATTTGCTGTCTCAATCCCCCCTCCCCTCTCTACCAGCATTATCGTTTGCATCTCGAAGGCATGGCATAAAGGCTCTATCATGCATAATTAGGCTTATATTCTTAATTATCATGTCAAAAAACTCCCATGGGCCAAGTTTTAGCAAATTCTGAGGGTTCCCAATGGTGGAATATTCAAGTGAAGTGGTCATTTTTGAACATATTTAACTATATTCCGAAAGTGAATTAGCTAACCTGTTTTTGTGTTAGTACAAAGCACTATCCCTTATTTATCCAAACCATGAATCCTGCTTCAAATAACCATTAAATTATGGAATTAGAAGCAGCGCAAAATTTCGTTTGTCCCATTTTTCGTTTCCAGTGGCTGCGATTTCACCAGCTTTTACTCAGAGCGAAGTATGTGAATCAAGCCCAAATCACTCCTATGAAAACCATAAGACTAAAGCTATTAACTGTATATACTATGCCCGCTAAAATTCTTTCGAGATAAGTTGAGTGTGGCACAACTCCTAAAGAAGTGGCTGCCACACATTTTTAGGGGTTGTGCCATACCCCCTTAACTTATGTTCAAAGCATTCAAATCTCTGTCTGTTCTATATGGTTGCTACGCTAAACCTTCTGCTCCACATAGCAAACTCACTCAAAATTGTCTTTCCTATGGAAAGATATAGTCGTTTTTCCTTAGCTATGCAAATGGAAAACGCTGCGAAAATATTGGATTACGGTATTATGCTAACAAGGAAGGGAAGGTTGGTCAAAGTGTCCCAATGAGATGTACACACTGTCGTGTGAAACTTGGAATGCTGTTTCCAAATCTACCTTTGCTATCTGCTGCCAGCTTTTGGGCGAGAAATTGTGAAGATTTTTGTGAGTAGAAATTCAAATGCAAGATTAGTATAGAATCAGCCATAACCTTCTCTTAACGTTCAAATAAGGCAACATCAGTTGGTATATTTGGACTAAGAATATTTGTTGCGTCTAGTGACTGGACTACAAGTTTAAAAAGGTTGCGACTAATTTTACACTAATTCTGCATTTAACCTTTTACTCACAAAAACCTTCACAATGCGAAGTCAGATTTGGAATCAGCGGTCCAAGCTCTACAAGACAGTATAAACCTCATTTTAAAAGGCCACTTCGATCAACCTTCCCTCCCTTGTAAGTCTCTGCTACTATGTGAATTGCGAGAAAAAGCGGCAAGAATACATATATTCGATAGCCTAAGGCCCCGGACAGACTTCACGCGATTTGGTCGTCGCGACTGAATCGCGACGAGACAATTGTTACAACATCATTCCATGCCTCAACTTGCATTTCGGTTGTGATACTTCTCCAGCCCAAAATTTTTGAATGTGAAATGAAAATGAATCGAAATGTCGGCGATTGAGTCGCGACGATCAAATCGCGTGAAGTCTGTTCGGTTCTAATCCTCGTACCTTTCACAAATGATTTGGGCCTGATCGATCTTCTCTAGTTTGAGATATTGAGAGCAAAAAATGGGACGAACGAAACTTTGGTTTGCTCTCAGTCCCAGAGTTCGGAGGTCAGGTGAAGTGGCATTGCTAATGAGCGAAAAAGCGTAGTACTTTACTAGGTGCAGAAGGAAGTAGTTTACTCACCTTTGAAACAAAGTCAACATGGTCGAAAATAACCTCCCCACTTGATGTCCCAATAATTATAAACCTCAAAATGCGCTGAAACTTGGCCCACAGGGGTTATTCGACATGCTAATTACGAAATGATGCTTCCTTAGGATCTTTTGTAAAGCTTTCTTTACGTGAACGACGGTAGGTAAAATATTAGTATTAGTATCTTGCACAATGGGCCTAACAAACATTGTTAACTGACGTCATGTCGCTAAATCACTATCACCTCGACAACCACCCCTCCCCCCCTCTTCCTGACTCCTCTACGACCCCCCCCCCCCAGATGTGGCGTGCCACACCCCACGCTTGACCCTAATAACATTTCAAATACTGTATCTTAAATACGGTCCAATATCCCAGAAATAGCGCAAGGCTTCCGCTTCATGACAGAAGTCCGAGCATAACATTCTATTGGCCACCGAGAACGAAGCTTCCAAAAATAGCTATTTAAAACCTGCGATTTTGAGTTTGGTGCTAGATCGCGGAGGACCAAAAATTTTTTACGGCAAAAGTTCACAGACTGGTTTGGGAAATTTCAACTTTGTATGAAATGCAAAAATAAAAAATCCATGAAAAAAGTTATCTTACAAGAAAACTCCCTATATCGCCTCAGTTTTTCTACAGAAACCCGGTTTGAAACCAGAATTCACGTTTAGTGCCTACTTAGAACACTGTGGCGCTTTTTAGAGCATCAAACTGTGTTTCTCTGGAAAATTTGCGGCAATAAGAAGATTTTTCCTGTAGTATGACATTTTCAACAAATATTTTATTTTGCGTTTTCAACGATATTGAAGCGTTCCAAACTGATCTGTGGTTTTGTACCGTGTAAGAAATTTTTATACATTTTTTTAGGTAAGCTAAAACGGCCCTCCGCGGTATACAAGCTCCAAACTCAAAATTGCAAACTCTGAATAGATATTTGGGAACTTTGTTCTCGGTGTCCAGCTCTTGGAATGTTATGCTTGAGCATCTCTTATGAAGCGGAAGCCTTGCACTATATTTAGGATACCATGATTGAGGTTCAGTGTTTGAAAAGTTGTTGACCCATAGTAAAGCTAATTCAGTTCAGGTAAACTAAACTGAGGCTCAAGATTTCTTAAATGAAATGACGATGCCTCCTTCCCATGCTGTAAGAATGCGAAATAAAATTTCAGTTGACCGTCCCCTACCTGACGACGTCTACCTTATAAATCAGTTTACATTCAGTTGGACAACGAATTTACTTGAACAGTGTGTTAAGATGATACGCAGAGAAACTTTTCATAAGTTACTCCTGAGTAACTTACAATACATGTCATTTTAACATGTCGAAGGAATACTGAGTGAGGAGCCACAGTGCAGGCTGACGATACTCAACAAGATCGAACAAGTGGGCCACATCTCCGCCGCTAATACCAATCACTTACCAGGAAAGGCACCTTGGTCGAAGTGGCCATATGGGAAGTGATGCACATGCGTAGACAGCTCTTCGAACGCTGCTTCTAAAAGGAGCTAAGAGCCTTTGTTTTCTCCAAAAACGACCTTCCCTCTATCAAGGCGCGACAAGGCATTTACATTGTGGCGGCGTCATGTAGTGATGAATGACTGCGGTTTACAGGTAATGAACAGGGTTCGCGTCCTGCTGTTGCCCAGCAGATCTGCATTTTTCCAAATTTATGCTTGCCTTTCAAAATGCTACATATGGACGGGTTTATTTGTAGGTTTCTCAATTCCTGTGACTTGCCAAAACGCGCTTATTTTAATTTTAGTAAAATCGGCAAGTAAATAGCTATTGAAATTTTACGCCCTTTTTGAACATTTCTAGGACTGCTTCTTTTCTATAACTAAGAAAGTTCCACATTTGGCCACATTCAAAATTTGATCACTTGTAGCGAGATCACGATAAACTGCCCATATGTTGCATTTTGAAAGGCAAGCAATAAATTTAGACAAATGCAATTGCTGGGCGACCACAGGACGTGAACCCTGTTCACTCACCTGTAAACCGCAGCCATTCATCACGCCACCACAACGTAAATGCCTTGTCACGCCTTGATAGAGAGAAGTTTGTTTCTGGGAAAAAGAAAGGCTCATTACTCCTTTTACGAAAATGCTCCGCAGATAGCGAAAGCAGTTTTGAGATCAGCGTTCGAAGAACTGTCTATGCATATGCATCACTTCCCGTATGGCCACTTCGACCATAATGTCTTCCCTGGTTAGACGTGAATGTTTGGCGGGAGCGTTTTGACTCAATATTTGCATGGACGTGGGATTCTCAATCATATTATCGTGGATGGTTGGCATCATCAATCAATTGCTCGGCTGGGGGCAAGCTGACTTATCGAAGCCTTAACTAAATTTTTTTTCAATTGAGGTCAAATAAGGCAGCTTTACTACGGGCCATTGATATTTGTTTGAATTACGCAAGGGCTTTTACTCCAACCTAATAGATGCAGAACTCGTTAGTTACCTCGAGTTTGAACCCAAAATTCAAAATTTTTTTACATCTCAAAAATGAGGTTTTCACTCAAAAAACTCATACGAGCTTCGTCATCATATAAAAGGCATATAGTAGCATTCTTTTGTGCTGGTTTGATATTTCTCACATACTTGCTAGTAGAACGTTGAAATCCTTGACCGTCTCAAAGTTCCCAAGTAGTGCCCATGACGAAACAACTCTGAATCACTTGATCCAAAGCGTATCAACTTTTGCTTTTCGACTTTCATCTGCATAAATCAGCAAGGATATGTATGTAAGTTATCATGTATCTTCTATACGATGACCGAGTAGGCTTTGCAACTATGTTTCAAGAAAAGTCGTTTATCAGAAAATGCGAGTGTCTTTCAGTTTTAGCTTCAAAATTTGGTAACCACGAGTTGTGCGCTAGTGATGTCCCCAAAAAATGTGCCTGCTTTTGATTGTCAATTACTCTCTTGTGACGAGGTCTTTCAAGAAGCTTTGACTACTGTTTTATAGAGCTAGCTTTGAGTTAGATTTGCAGTATAGAGCGAATCAGCGACCGCTCTTTGTTACTGTAGGATTACGGCAGAAACTTCAAGGATATGGTGTCATTGTGGAAAAAGCTGCTGTTTCAAAACTTTTCGAAAAGAAATGTGAAAACTTGTGTAATAAAGTTTTCGTGGACGCTGAGTTCAATACTCAACTATGTACAAGATTGGAAAGCTTTCTCAACGGTGTAACCGTACTTTTTAGGAATTCTGAAAAAACTACTGCTTACCTCGCATAACCTTTTAATGAAGCATCATAAATAAGTTGCGAACTTTACATTTAGAATGGGCAACTCTAATTAGCCCGATTTAAAAGTTTTCAGGCTATTTCGTTCCCTTTCTGAGGCAAAATAGGGTCTTTTACGGCTCAAAACCCTCTTTGAAATTTCTACCGTAATCCTACTGTAATGAAGAGCGATAAATGATTCGCTCTATACTGTAAATCTAAGTTGAAGCCAGCTCTACGAAACGGCATCTAAAGCTTCTCGAGACTTCATTACAAGAGAGTTATTAACAATCAAACACTAGGCATATTTTTTGGGACACCCTATATGTCAAAGATTAGCCATATCCCTGCGATTATTATAAGTTCACAAGTACTACATGCTGTACTACCTATTTGTAGATTTACAGGTTCCATATGATGGTATTTGGCTAAGTTTAAATGAACCTACCAGTTTTTACACTAATGAGCATGCGTCCTCTTACTTTCACAGTTTTCACGAAGATTCCAAGATTATGCCTATTTTCTGCCCAAAAAATGCGGATGATCAGTACTCAGACTGGGATGTAGTGTTATATTCGACGCACGCTGTATTTCTTGATGAACGCAAATTGAAAGTATGTTCAAAATTTAACATCTTGTTTCCCAATGTGATGGGTCTTTCATTTAGAATTCATGGCTGGCATCAAAAACATTATGTATGGTAGGTATGGCAGGTGGTGGCAAACAGCGTCTTTACAATGTAAAGAATCTATATGGTCTTAGCCAGGCCAAAGTAGCTTTACAAGCTCAATACAAAGCAACAAAGAAGCGGGGATTTGTAGTGTCACGGTAATTTAGTTTACAATTGTGATATACTCATATGCCAGCGGCTGCATTTCATACGCGGACTTGTTCTTCCCATATACTCAAGTGTGTGAGCATACCTTGGTCAGGATTTGGACACGCAAACGCAGTAGCTAGCGATAAGAGCAAAAATAAGTCTATATGAATGTGCGTGAAATATAGCATTGCGATTTCGCATGAGCATTCCAGACAAAATTGGTTAATCATGGAGCGAAGCTTACGCGAGTGTTGAAGGCCCGGAATAGGTGGCTTACGACGCAGGCTGAATATCATATCGTGGGGAGGGGCGAAGCCTCAAGAATGCATGTATCAGATTAGTACGGTGTATATGAGAAAAAACTAATAGTTTCTTGCAGAATTGAAGTCTCGATAGTGAAAAGGTCCAAAAAAACTTTTGATTACGCATGGCATTTGTAAGTAGAATTATATAAAACTAGCTGGCTTACCCGGCTCCGCCCAGCCCTGTCAAAACAATGACGAAGGTCCCATCCCTATCCCAGTACAACCTTTCGCTTTGCCCACTATATGCCAGTTCCCTATTCCCTCTGGGTTAGTAATCAGCATGCTCTCACCCCTTGTGCCAACTTAACTTCTTCGCTCAAACTTTGCAAAAAATCTATAAAATTGATAAAAGTAACGGATTCAAAAACTAATTCGTAAGCATCCTCGATTACACCCCCCCCCCATGCCAACTCCCAACCTTTACAAAAAAATCGATAAAATTGATATCAATCGATAACGAAAAGTAGCTTACGACACCCGCCGCGCTCCGAAGTGTATGTGTGCCAAGTTCGGTTCGGATCGGTTGAAAAATGGATTTTCTTTCGGAACATACCTATACACATACATACAGACATACAGACATACAAACAGACATTCAGCTTTATATATAAGACTAGCTGGCTTACCCGGCTCCCCCGGCGGCCGCCCTGTCAAAACACTATGATAGAGTCTCAGAGCTATGCACAACCTTTCCCTGTGCCCACTTCTACATGCCAATTCCCTACTCCCGCTGTGTTAGTAATTAGCATGCCCGATTACCCTTCTGTGCCAACTCCCAGCCCCGTAGCTCAAACTTTGCAAACAGTCGATAAAATCGATAAATGTGACGGATATTCTTAAAAACTAACATTGTATTCGTAATCAGCATGCTCGATTACCCCCTGTGCCAACTCCCAACCCCGTAGCTCAAAATTGGCAAAAATCTATAAAATCGATATCGATCGATAGGGAAAAGTGGCTTACGACACCCATCCCGCTCCGAAGTGTATGTGTGCCAATTACGGTCAGGATTGGTTTAGAGGAGTTTTCTATGGAACATCGTATACACATACATACAGACATACAGACATACAAACAGACATTCAACTTTATATATAAGATTAACTAAGATTAACTAACAGTGAAATTAATTGCTCATCTTCACGCCCATCACCCCAACAAATTTTGCACCCCTCCCCCTTGCAAAAAATGTCCCATTATTTCGCACGATTTATACACGTAAATACTTTTATCGCGATTTGTCTTTCATCCAAACTTTCCTCCTGCCTCCTCCTTCACAATCACTCCCCCTCATTTATTCCACCTCGTATCTTCTAGAGACGTCACAAGTACTCATCACTGTTCTAGTGATCCTAAGCTCTGCAAAATCACAATTCCCCGCTCAAACGTATCTCCATGCAAGTGCGGAAATTTCAAAAATGTGCACCGAAATGAACAAAAAGCTTGTTCACAATTATGGGAAATACTCTAGCAACAGATTTGTGTCACCTGCGCGACGTGGAAAACTTTTCCCGAGTTAAATGGCTTTGGCACCTAGAAGCCGCTTGAGGTGGCACAGAAAAAACAGCGTCGTACATCTCCCTTTTTTCACATACCTTTTCACTTTACATGACTTTAATCTACATCCAAAACCCTACAAGTAGGTTTTGCACCTTTCCAAACTTCCTCATTCCCGCCTAGTTACAGCCCTCCAAATTTTGAACGCGACGGCAAGCCTGCTCTAAGCGCGCTGTGGTGCGCTGGATACATCATGCCGCCAATTCGGAGAAAACGAATATCATTGTTTTCTGTCTCTTGTTATTGTTAATGTTAGTTTTTTGTTCTTCTTTGTCAATTCATGTGTTAAATTCCATAAGCGTGCCATAGGGAATGTTGTGATTTTGCTGCAAAGTTTACAATGACTTTGTCAGAAGAACTCAAATGCGCGAAATGGTTATCATTGGAGCGCGTTTTCGACCTGAGACTTGAATTTCGCTTAGATTCCGCTTGCGACGAGCTGCAGTAGGAAAAGGGCCCTTCGTGAAGTGTTACTGCATACATATTACTGCATACATATGGTAGTCCCCGTCCAAAGATGAGGAATTCTCTAACATGCTGTTTACGATTGTGATATCATATGCGTTGGAATAGTGATTTTGCTCAGTTAACCTAAAGCATGCTTTAGATCCAACGCGACTTCGGAAATGATGTCAAGGATAATCAAAGTTAGGAAAAAAAGTCTGACAGTGCAAAATTAGCACGAACATATTTGTGAACAGTTTGTCATAAGAGACTCTGCCTTTTGCGAAACCGAAATCTGAGATTATAAATTTCTGTGTTGTATAAAGTGGAAGAGTTTTGCTCATTCCTTCGAAGTCATTCGTGTAAACACTTCCTTGTCTAGTGACGGGTTTATTCACTACATTTTCCTGTCTGCATAGGATTGCTGAATGGATCACCGAACATGCGCTTACTTGGTTTTTCTATTATTCAATTCGAACAACGAACGGACAACAATTGAAACTAAACAGAAATTCGATATGTCCTAGTGTATGAATGGCATGAACAGCTCTTGATCTAGAACACCTCGTAGCATAGCAAGTCAATGTCACACTTGATGAGTACGTTCGACCTAGAAAAAAGAGCAACTCAGCCTAATAGATCATGGCAGTGTGGCGTGAAGAGATGATGACGCAAACGTTTGATATGAAGTGAAAAAAGTTGAAGGTAGATAAAATTAAGAATTAACAAGAAGAGAATGAAAGTAGGAGAAATGTTAACACGTCGAAGTTCTAGGGAACAATATTTTCGTTATGATCAACAATCCCTGGGTCGCATCTTTTACAGTGCTTGTGAAGTGCTGCGGCGTTTGGCCTTATGTATTTGCAATCCTTTTCAATGCACGGAAAGTAAGCTAGATCCGGCTTCAAATCGCCTCCGTTTATTTCATGTCTAAAGGATTGAGCTGAGAGAGCTAGGTAATCTTTGTAACAGAGACACCAACACTGCGGTGCGTCCAGCAGCATTTGTTGTAACCATCAAGGACTGTGGCGAAATGCTGGATTCACTCGTTGATGGGAAACTAGAACGAAAAAGCGCCGAACGAAAGATACTCTAATAACCTTTTGAGATGGATAAACACAGAGTTTTGAAGATGAAGGGAATACAAATACAAACTGGGCGCTGTTCCATATGAGGGCCCCAATATCCAAGGAGTATATTTCGCTTAAACTCAGTCCATGGGGGGTCATCGCCTACTGACCACGAATATCGCACTCTTTTTTGCACAACTTCATCAGTTTCGGTGGTTACGATGGGGACACTGGGGGCTCAGAATTACATTTGGCTAATTCTTGTTTGGGAGGGTTGTCCGACATTATCATGGATACCTACGTTTTCTGCTCATCCACGTCATCCTTGGTAGCTTTATCATATGCAATAAAGTCAGAAACTTGGACAAAACAACAACGACAAAGTTTTGAACAACAATTCCGGAATATCGAGGTTTGATTACAACCGAGTTTCAGCAGTGATAAGCCGAAATTCAATTTCGCGTGCACTCAACTTGCTTTTTTTTCAACGACGTTGTTTGCAAAAAGGATAAACAACTCTAGCATGTGAGAATGGTGGTTAGGTGATGTAAAAGAAAATGAGTCGAGAACACAAACTCCTGATTGAGCCTGTCATCGTACACCATCGTATACACCCAATGACGTTTTCAAAGCACAATGTTTAGACCAGCATAGTCAATACTCCCGATAGACTGAGCAACAGCGCCGAGAACTGGTCATTTCTTGCCAGTTCTCGGCGCTGTTGACGACAAAAAGACAAATTAACATACCAGTAGTCTCTGATGCTCTCGTCCAGCTTGTTTTTTTCCAGGTTTAGTGAACGCCGCTTCCACCGGACTATTTTCCACAAGAATTGCACTCTGGAAAGTGAACAATATGAAACAATTACAGAATCTTATATATAAAGCTGAATGTCTGTCTGTCTGTATGTCTGTCTGTACGTATGTGCGGAATAGAAATTTTTATTTCTGAACCGATTTGGACCAAACTTGGCACACATATACTTCGGGGCAGGGAGCGTGTCATAGGCTACTTTTCGTTATCGATCGATATCGATTTTATCGATTTTTTGCAAAATTTGAGCTACGGGGCTGGGAGTTGGCACAGGGGGGTAATCGAGCATGCCGATTACGAATATAATAATGACAGGGCCGGGCGGAGCCGGGTTTGCCATCTAGTGACAAATAACGAGCAAAACCGAGAACAGAGAACATTCAAAAGGGGAAAGGTCCACGATTCATGCAAGGAAAAGAACACATGTTACAAAACTGGAGCACAACGCTAAGTTCTGAGATAAAAACGCCCTCAAATGATAACGGCCATTTCGCAGCATCAAAGTTCTTCTGACTTTGTTTTCAAAAACTTGCCAAAGCAACGTCACGCCAAACCCCGCGTAACGCCTCGCAATTGAACAACTTACCATCGTCAGCAAATTAAATTTCACTGGATCCTCTCCACGATTCTTTCTCCTCGTTATTCAGTGCACCCAACGAAAAACTCGCTCCAGGTTAGATAACGCTGCGCTTTTGAATGATGAATAACGGTTTATAAGGCACGAACGGCTACAAGCTTTGGACCGTCTACCTATAAAATCCGAGATTCACTCACAACTCTACTTCTACATGTTTTTAATTGTTGAAACAATCAATGAAACAAGGAAAAGGATTTTCCTTTAGATCTACTTTCGTTTCAAACGGACAGTACTCCGGACATTGGCTGGGTGATAATACAGCGTCCTGGGAGGACCTTAGAAGAGCCGTCATTGCGGTTCAAGAATTCAATATGTTTGGCATTCCGTAAGATCAAACACATTCAAATAAAAGTAATCACAGAGGGTTGTTCAGATTTGTTGGGTCGGATATTTGTGGATTCAAAGACGACACGACTGAAGAGCTTTGTCTGAGGTGGCAACAAGTAGGCGCTTTTCATCCACTTATGAGGTAAGCTTTCGCAGTTTGTAGGAAGAGTAACACGTCATTGTGCTTTACAGAAATCATAACAGCTTTGATAGCATTCCGCAAGATCCCGCTCAGTGGGCTTCAGTAACCTTTGCGACAATAAAAGCAAATCGTTTCCGTTATAGCTATCTGCCATATCTCTTCAGGTATCTCGAATGTGGCTATATCTGCAGAATAGTTTCTAAAATTATGAATATTTAGCCTACATTTCAAGGCATCATTGTATGGAGGAACCGTTGTCCGACCTTTGTTTTTTGAATACCCAAATGATGCGGGTGCCCACAATGCAGAATACCAGTTCCTTTGGGGTAGATCATTGCTTATCGCTCCTGTTGTTTATGAAGTAAGATCGCAAACTTTGCGTTGGCATTTGCTTAAGTGTCAATATTTCGAAGGAAGAAAATAGTGTTGAGGCATACGTGCCTGAGGATGACTGGTACTCCTTGTACGACTATAAATACGGGCGCAGGATTGACAGTGGTGATCAAGACTTGCCAGCTCCTTGGACTTTTCTCATTCCAGTTCTTGTGAGAGGTAAGTAATCTTAGGATTGATTCTATAGTGATATCTGCATTCAAAAGGAGGTTCAATAATACCACGTCAGCGTCCTGAAAACACAACAGACCGTACACGGAAAAATCCATTCGAACTTCTGATTGCTGCTCGAGGTGCCGACCGACACGATTTCTAAACTTCATCTTCCTCTCGACTTCCTTTTTTTCAGAAACAAATGGTTTGGCTAACGGATTTCTTTATTGGGATGACGGTGAAAGTATTGTTGAATCATTCAAGACTCATCCATATTGTTCGTGGTTGTTTCTGTTTTCCACGAATGGCACTGGAGCAACACTTGTCATTGATTTGCAACATAAAACCGCAAGTTTTATTACTTGAGATCGCATCAAATCTTTCAACTGACAAGAATTAGCTCAGTACGCAGACTTGGAGCTTTATTCACTTAGCTCCAAATCAAATCAGATTTGCAGGAATTGCAAGTACTTCCCAAACTCGATCTGTTAGAAATATTCAATTACAAGGATCCACCTGATTTTTCAACGATATACCTAAACAATGTAAAGGTTTGTGCTTGAAAACTTATGGTCATTGTCGTTGAAAAGCATCAATGTTTTATGTAAGCCAGGGATTACCACTGTATCAAAACTTGAGAAACTGCTTTGCCCCTTTAGAATCGGTGCGCTTTTTTGACTGCCTGATTGGCTAGCGATGATTCTAGACGACATGTTGAAGAAATTTATATTAGCTCCACAGCTTCATCTGCAAACTTATTATCTAAATTTGAGCATGAAGTTGCCGCGATGCACTTGAGGATGATTTTACATGTTCATCTTCCAAACACGCGATCAGCGACCTTGGACATCGCGCGCAGCTACTGCGCTATGAATATTATTTTTGCATGGGCAAAGGAAGGGCACACAAGGCTGTGGGAGTGGGCTGGCAAATCATCAGTTAGAGATAACAGCAAGGAGAGACTTTCGCTTGGGTCTCGACTGTAAACTATGAACGACTATCAGCTCTATCGTAAACGCCATGACCGAGAACTGAGATGAGTGAGCGCAACAAACATCTCTTACCCAGCACTGCGGATAGCCCAGTGCAGTTTGTTGAGGGAAGGGGGGGGGTGCACATCCCATGAAGGACAGTTTTTCGCGAAGTAATAGGCAAGATCACATGTTTGATAGAATGGTACTGCAAATAGAGGAACTTTTGAAGGAGTTTAGTGTGCAAGCCATAAAACACAAAAATTATGTTAAAAAATACAAAATTGTTATTAAAGGCAGGGTCCAGGCAAAAACTCGACTTTAAGATTTTGTATTTAGACGGGCCTATTCGCCATGCTGAACCCGAAAATCCACACTGGAAAGCACGCAAAACGGCAGAAAGGGCTCTAGCGCAGGAGGGAAACAGCAAATGGGCGGAGCCTCCTCACTGTGAACAGGGCCTGGCACGAGGTTGGCAAAAGGTTTTTGGAAACGAATTCCCCTTTGACCCCAAAATTTTTTTTACGAATTTCACTTTGGCTCAAAAATTGGTCCCAGTGATTGCGCAGTGAACACTTTACCCATAGAACAAGTTTTATTGAAAAAACGTTCATTCACGACAATAGCAAAAAAACAAATGAGATCATACTGGAGATCGCTGCAATGAAGTCAATAAAAAAATTAGCACCGGCAGCTGGAAGGGGAGGAGGTTTGAAACCAAAATGTCAATATATACTAATCTTTAGTTGTAGAGTAGAATCATGTAAAAATTTTAAAAATCATGTAAATTGAAAGTTTTGAAAACCTCAGGTTGTCATTAGGTTGTCAAATGACAACCTAATTTGGAAAAAAGTTGGGCACACTCTTCATTCACATAAGCTTTTCATAATTTTTCATACTTTGTTACCAGGGTTGAGCGTGAGGTCAGGCGCGCCCTCCCTGAGAGGTCGTATTGGTGGTAAGACTGAGGGGGGAGGGGTAATCAAGAATCGAATTCGCTCAAAACTATGGAATTGCTGATCGAGTAAGGTGAAGAAGAAAAGCTTTAGACCGATGCATATCACAACTCCACTGAAATGAAGGAATGACTGTCATGACCAGCATATTGATTGACTCCATCGAAGTTTCAGCCAAATTTCAATTCTCCATCCCTTACCTGACATTACTAAGGTCACCAAAAGCTTGCTGTGTAAATTGAGTGAAGTTCCCGTAATCAACATATCAAGTCACTTCTACTAGCACTAGAAACCATCACCTATTACATTTCCTAGCGTTTTCTATCGTCTAAAAAGCCTAAATTCAAACATGATTAACTTGGTTTCAAAAGTGAAAGAAGCTAGCTTCTTTTACTCATAACAAACTAATCAGTCTATTAGTCTATACTAAAAATTAAAATCCATATTGCTTTCAAATAGTGAATTAGGAAGTACTACCAATATTCCAAACATCGCGTTTTTCACCTTGAGCGCGTCAACTCCGCGGATTACCACAAAACCAAAACAAGTCGAGCTAAGCTCAAACACCTAATGTAGAATGTTCGAGGTTTGTGCTGGCGAATTACATAAAACATGGGTGAAAAAGCGTCTTCGGAGATAAAGTTAATGGGGTCGGGCGCAACCCCTCAAAAGCTCAGGCCGCCTGAGCTTTTGTAGCCTAACCCCTTGCCTTCGAAATTCAGAAATCGGTCCATTCCTGGCATGAATTTCGAGCTCATAGCGTCTTCTTGCCTCAGCGAAAATTTGGGGCAAAACACTCACCACTGGGGAAATTCTGGCTCGTTCAATAGGGAGATTCACATCAAAATCCGCCGTCAAATTGCGTGTACTTGTAATGTGCAATCACAGAAAAGCGATCATACAGTCTCCTAAAATTCAAAAACTCTGCAGGACAGACTCGTCTTCTCCAGAGTGTCACACTCTGAGGTTCCGGAGGTGGAGAGGCTTAAGAGGAGGGTCGTTTGGGGGCTTTCCTGGAAGGGGGGGGGGGAGGTCGTTTCCAAATGACTTGTGCCTGACCTTTTGCTCAACTGTGTTTGTTACTTAGTCCTACTCGCATATATACACCAAATCCCGCACAATCTCGTTATTTCTGCGTTGCAAACGAGCCATTTTTCCATTTTTTGGTAGCGCGAAATTTTCAGAAATAAAATTTGCCACAACCTTCAACCACATAATTTTTTAATGAAACTCCTAAGTTAACTCCTCAGGCTTGTGTCCACGCACCTACCAAGTTTCATGCCATACCGTCATCTGCGCGTTGCAAACAAGCCATTTGAACTCACATCTTCATTTACCAATTCTGCAAAATTTTCGCGAAAAATGCTTATTATTCGTTCCGTTAACATAAGCTTTTCATAATTTTTCATACCTTGTTTCCACTAGCCTCTCTCCGTTCGCTTACAAAATTTGGTGCCATATCGTTACGCATACAGTGAGAACTAATCATGTATGCTGTTACAAATAGTATCGTCTGAGTGACGTCGCGCGTGCGGCAGTTAGCGACGGCGCGGTTTGACGCGCGCGAACCAGTGTTCGCCTGTTGAGACAGTTGAGATATGCGAAGAGCACAAACTATCAATTTTTTTGGAGCTCCGCCCCAGACTCCGCAAAAACGATCTCCCCTTTGCTTTTTTGTCGAAAACGTATTCCAGCTTGTCATTTGACAACCTCGTGCCGGGCCCTGATTGTGAATTCACTCTCCCAGCTTCCGGAGCGGTCTTCTCGATTCCGCTAGCCGTCCTGACAACGCTACCGGCCAAGTGCGAATGTTTGACTTGAAACCGGAAGCGAAGAGATCGCTCTGGAAGTTGGGAGCGTGAACAGTGAGAAAGACCCCTCCCACCTACTGATTTCCCTCCTGTGTTAGAGCCGTTTTTCGCCGGTTTCGCGCCTCTCACCTTCTCCACGATTATACAGATATTACAAACTTTTTTTTGCAACTTTTGGAACGATAAAATCTCAAAGACGTTCACATGCTTGTAAAAGAAGACGTTCATCACGCGCCACCGCTAACTCCACAACAGGATGCTGAGCATTGCACTACACAAAAATCACATAGTTCTGACAGACAACGTTTTCAACAATACAAAGTGCTGTTAAGGAAGCTGATTAGCCCCACAGTGGTCACAAGTCAGTCTTTTCTCTACTTTTGGAAAAGAAGACCATAAAACACCGGCAAAACCAAAATGTAAAAGTCCTCACCTTGAATGGTGTTGATAGTAAATGCGGTAACACTTGTACAGAGTGTTGGAAAATTGATAAAGCTATCATCAATCTTCTTTATCCGTTGACCTAATCTACCCACAGGCACATCATCTTGTGCCCTTTCAGAAACCGCAAACATCAAACCTACGGGACAAAACCTCTGAAAGAAAGAGCTTGACGCTTCTTTGCTAAAAACAAAGTCAAACCCTCAAGCAAATTCGTCCTCCTCGTAGTCAGCGAGTGTCCCATGATTGCCACCTGAAAATAAGGAGATCACCGACCAAAAGGCTTAATCGAATATGGATGTAGCGCCCTCATATTCCACATTCTGATACCATCTGGCAGTAACGACAACTGTGCGAAACAGAAATTGCCGTTCACAAATGTGAAGGGCACCTAATGAGTGTTCAAATGGTTGTATCGCACGCAAAAACGTTACGCTCTTACGACGAAACAGCTGAAATGAAACAAGGAACCGAAATAGTTGAAATGAAACAAGGAACAAGGAACAACTCCGATGAAATAAGGAGGTGGGACTAGATAACTTAGAAAAAACACTCAAAATTGCTTTGATGAATGAAGCTAAAACGCACAGCCAAAACTCCTTCGTTTTCCAATCAAAAAAGCGTACCTC
The DNA here is from genome assembly GCA_958299035.1 of Cylicocyclus nassatus. Lineage (NCBI taxonomy): Eukaryota > Metazoa > Nematoda > Chromadorea > Rhabditida > Strongylidae > Cylicocyclus > Cylicocyclus nassatus. Next base: position 68,395,160 of record CATQJL010000112.1, read on the forward strand.
TGTCAGCCTCAGCCGAAGACATCAAAATCCCTTCAAGCAGACAACTAAGCGACGTCAAAAAAGCTTGCAAGCCGCGTTCCAATAAGCGCCAGAAGGGACCGTCAAAATTAAGATGTTCGAATATCACAGGAATAAGAATTGAAACTTTCTACATGAGCCAAGACAAAAAAATTTATATATTCGCTGAACAAAATCACTTTGGTACTTCAGGCCGATATCAGACTTCCGATTTTTATTCGTTCATCCTTCCGCTGTTCGTCTCGGTGAAGTAATGAATGGGGTGAGCCGGATGAGTCTGTTGAAACTCAGAGACGTACAAACCAAAGGGGCACTTACTTGATATGGACAAAGTACGGTGCTTGTCAAGAGGTTAAAGAGTGCAACCGCACACAATGAGATGCAGAGTGCTAAAAACACTTCACAGATGATATGTGCTATCCCATGTAAGATTACCACTAGAATCACCTAATATTTTACGTTCTTGGAGAGGAGATGAGTCGATGTTGATGTTGATGGTTGCGAAGAACGACGGAGGCTAAGTGGAAGACGTGGAAGAACTGGCAAAGATACTGTATGAAAGTTGAGTAAGAAAGACATAACGGAATACAAAGGATGAGGATGAAAAAGGCATAACCAACGAGTGCTGTAGGAAAGAACCATAGCCAAAACAAATAAATATCAGCAAGAAAAAGACCGCTAACTAGCGTTTGAGCAAGTGGTCCTCGGCAGATTCGCTGCGCGCCAGCTCCCGGGGGTTCCCCAATCTAACGCAGTTCTGGACAGATTTGCGAGTTCTCCGGTGGGGTCCCATTCGGCTTCTTGTGACCTCACCACGAGTGTACCGCTCCCTTGCCCCTCCCCTCAGTGGTCAAGAGCGCCCTCCGGAAGCGCCCTCCAGATTTCGACCGCACTCCGGAGGTACGCCGTCGACTGTCTGAGTGAGCGCCATACGGGCATATAGCTTATTCAGCAAGTGATTAAAGTTGATTTTGTTTTGGTTTTTGGGTTCGTTGAAAATTTATATTTTTTCCTACTTTGTCCTATGCTGGGTAGAGGCATACAGATTTGCCCAATATGTATCTGTTTGATAGCCGCTTCTCTCAGGTGGAGGTTTTGCAGTTTAGAGCTAACCCTTCATTTCAAGATCAATGGATGGTATTGGAACATTTTGAGGGAATTCAAGACAAAAATTTTGACTATTCAGCCATATGCGTGGGCATGCGTTTATTCTTCCACAAATATTACTTGCAGTTCTTACGTCTCAATATAAAGATCGTTTTGGGGTCTTGAAACATTTTCTTATAGAGTACTAGTTGACTTACCCGGCTCCGCCCGGCCCTGTCATTATTATATTCGTAACCAGCATGCTCGATTACCCCCCCCCCTGTGCCAACTCCCAGCCCCGTAGTTCAAAATTTGCAAAAAATTGATAAAATCGATATCGATCGATGACGAAAAGTAGCCTATGACACCCGCCGGGGCCCGAAGTGTATGTGTGCCAAGTTTGGTCCGGATCGGTTCAGAAATGGAATTTTCTGTTCGGAACATACGTACACACAGACAGACAGACAGACATACAGACAAACAGACATTCAGCTTTATATATAAGATGCTTACGGCATTCTGTGACCTGAAGCCCAGCAGTTTCCTGACTGGTATTGTGACACTAATTCGAATATTTAGACGCGAGTAATCTTGGCGCCCTCTGATTTGAAGGTACTAAAAACTCAACAAAAGGGAAACATGCGTGGCAAGTTTTGCTGGCCGTAATTCTGCTAGCTGAACAGTCTGGTTCACGACAGCCATCCATATCTGATGGAGTTGTGATTCAGCGGTCTCGCGTTTCTCTTCTTCACCTTGCTTGATCGTAGCTCATCAAATTTTATTTACCAGTGTTTGATTACGACTCCCACTTTCCTTCTCTCCATAGTCTACTCCCCATACGACCCCCTGGTCGGACACGCCTGACACTCACACCCAACTCTGCTTGAAAAACTAATATAAAAACAATTTCGTAATTAGCGCGTTGGATAACCTCTAAGCAAACAAACTGAATACATGTTCCGAGTTTCCAAAAAACCGTATTTTGGACGTAAGTCTTAATGATGAGTCATCGAACTTTGCAGCTGCAAAAACGCTTTGGATGCCAAACAATGTTTCGGTACCACAGGCACAGCATTTCTTTCCGCTCGGGTGTTTCGTTCCGCAGAGACATTATCTTGAGCATCGCATCTACCGAAATGTAACTTCATGGTAGACAAACTTGAAATCTAGTATATCTTTACCTTTCACTCTAATACATAGATTGTCACAAATTTGACCAAAATGCAAAATCACAAGTTTTGCTGAGCAACCGTTCAAGATAACAATACATAAAATTGAAGAAGTACGAATGCATCATAATCACTTCTGCCTGTGCAACGGCTAATCTTCATAGTTAATAAAACAAAAAAATTGAGTATTAGATCAAGTTAACAGTGTAGTAGCGGCAAAGAATTTATCGCCACTTCAACTTCGAGCAGCTATTTAGGTGAAACTTGTTAATGAGCTGTCCCATTACAACGGAGAAACCAAGATCTTAATTATCAAACTGAAAAGTGGAATAGATTTGACAGCATCGGACCACATGGAGCTTTCCTGGAAAAATAAGGTAAAGCATTTTTGTGCAAATGTCACGTTCCGATAAAAATACAGAGTAAAAATACTGCAAACCCGTACAAGAATTTTGTGCACATTCTTTAAAAAACAAAAATTTCCGGGTAATAAGCTGTTTCCCGTCTTTCCTAACATATTATTAAAATGATGTTGTTGAAAAATGGCAGTTGATTAATGCCACTTTACTTTTAAGGCTGGAAATGAAAATGTTTCTCTAGACGATGGAGATGAAGATGAGTCGACCGAAGAACAAAAAGCGCAGAATGCTGTAGGTTTTTGAAGAAAATTTTAATCTGTGCGAAAACTGCATCTTCTTTTCTTGCTACTTTGTTTGAGCCCAACAAGCCGTACCCTTCCGCTAAAGTTAGGAGCGCGTGTTGATAATTATATGTAGCGAAGAACAGCTTAATAAATGCGGACAGTCAAGTTTCGCAAATTTCGACTGGGTTGCAAAAAATTAGGAGGCCTCAAAATTCTGCAGTGGAAGTAATATACGTATCATCCAGCATACCAAGGATTTCTGTCATGGGAAAGGGGGGTGGGCATCAAGATGCTCCCCAAAGTTCTGCGCGCCCATAACTCCAAAATTTCAAAAAAGGTGCGGGCGGCAGCACGCCTCCAAAATTTTTTTTACTATTCTAACTTGAGTTTCAAAAAGTCTTTTTAATTGATAGGTGATAAAAACAAAAAAATAAAATGGAGAAAAACAACTTACTTGCACATTCCTTTAATATACTTATCCCAAATCGCACCAAGGTTTTGAAATAGAATGCATATCATCAGATGCATGTGGTTAAGCTGAATCCAAATTCAAACATCTGCTGGGATTCACTGAAAAAAGATATGAGCGTTCGAAGGTTCAACTAAAGCGCGCTTTCCACCCTTTCAAGAACTAGTGATCCAAAAGCACTAATTCATGTTCCTAATTAATGTGTACAATCCTTATAGTATCAGCACACTTATACCTTGCCAAGTTTGCACTCCCAAATGATTTCAATGTTTACTTTGAATCCCTACTGAATTAACACCTTTAAAGGCTCAATTCTTCCAGAAAAGACGCGACGCAGCAGATACGGAATTTAGATTTGAATCCAGCTCATCAAAGCGCATTCAATTTCATGCACTTAATTACAGTTCGGCACTGCCTTTGGGATTCCTCACTTGTAAGTCAAAGGTAGTGTTTCGGCAAAATTTCGTTTTCCAGATTTTCTCCTTTTCGGGTCCTTCTCGCCTGAGATACCCATATCTGTGCATTTCAGTTCACGAAAATGGCGAAAATGAGCTTTTTCCGATCCTTTCTGGGTCCGCATATAGTGGAGAAGTAAGCGGGGCCTGGAACGAGGAAGGCGGGGCGAGGTTTTTCCGGCGTATCTTCACTGATTTCAAACTTGAAAAGCTCTGGAAAAAGCTCATTTTCGACATTTTCATGCACTGGGAAGCCCAGATATGTGTTTCTTATGGCGAGAATGCCCCGAAAATTTTAAAAATTGGAAAACGAAATTCTGCTGAGACGCTGCTTTTGAGTCTGTGCTAATCGTATGCCTTTGAAAATATGCGTCTTTTGAAATCGCAAGACATCAGTCGTTTAACGTGGCCACAAAGATGTCACGAATTTCTTCGAAAAATTTCTATCAAGACAACTTTCCAAATGATTAGCGATATCAAGTGGCGAGACACTGAGGGACCGCAGTTTGTTTCTAGGAAGAAATTTGTCTAGATGATACAACTTCGATGGATGTAGAATATTTCGTTTAGTGGAGACTTACTTGTTTCTGTCGGCTTAAAAGGTTTTTTTCAATCTTGAATTGCCGCAACAAGTCATACAATTTGCACTTCTCATTATGAAGAGGGTACCGTTGATAGAGCAAAGCAAACTCTATAAGATGGCTGTGAGCGTCTGCATCAACTTCGATACACCTCGAGTTAAAAGCCGAAACTTAAAAAGTTTCAAATGCCTGGATAATCAAGAAAGATTTATCTCCTCATTCAAAAATAAGCCTAGTGGATCTCCCACTCGCTCCGAATACGCTTCACATAAGACTCCCAAATACGGCGCTGCTGTCTTGCATCTGTGCTAGAAAACAAGAATTTCAAAATTCTAATCTTGTTAAAAAGCGATTCTGTGTTGTTCGGTATAAACTGATGTATTGGTACAGTTGTTGAAGAAGCTCAGAAAACTCAGTAGTTTATTGGCTAAATCCAATATGGTTGAAGAGAGAAGTGAAAAGCATACGGGCGCATGTATGTGTATACTTCTACCGAGTGGGAGGTAGGGGGGTGATCGCCAGCGAATAGCGGTAGCGGCCTCCTTGTATGGTAAGACAGTCAAGAATAAACTATGGCTTATTGACTCTGATTCGTGATCAACATCAACATCTCCTTCATTTCTTCCTTAGTATTTATTTCTGGTTACGTTTCGTTATTTCGTATTTTTCTCTTATTTTTCTTTCCAAAGTACTTGTCAAGTTACGATATAAAAATGTTACCTTAAAGCATGGTACTGCCTCTGTGGTGTGTCTGACAATGAAAGGAAGGTTAATCGAAGCGGCCTTTCATTATGAGACAGAACTTCCTGAAAGGTATGAAACGCAGATTTCAAATCTACCTTCTCTACTGCGGTTTTCTGGGTGAGGTGTTACGAAGATTTTTATGAGCGAAAATTTGCATGTGCAGCTAAGATTATATCAGGCGTAACATTTTTTTCTACAACTCGAATAATTTTCAGGTCGCTCTTTGCAATAAATATTCTTAGTTAAAGCATATCCACTTAACTCTGCCACACTGGAACACTAGGAAAAGTAATGACTGATTTTACACTGTTCATGCATTAAATTTTCTGTCAAGGAAACCCTTCAAAATTTTCAGCTCAAAGGACCGCAGCAGATAAGACAGATATATTTGGAATCAGCGTTTCATACTCTTTAAGTTATTATACATTTTATACAGAAAGGCAATTTTGACCTTATAACCTTCATTCCCTTGTGAGTGTTCGATATCTAGAAACTCTTCCTTGGGTAGGACGTAAAGATTGGCTGATATCCTTTTGTGCTCATATAGGCCCATATGCACTTGCATCCCCGTTGAGGAGAGAAGGGGATCTAAACAGTGGACGATCCCAATTTAAGGTAGCGAATTGGATTGTTTCGCATAACACTAGATGCGCCTTAACGAGCTGATTCCAAATCTACTTTCCATATCTGCGATGCCGTTCTCGGAAAAAGAAAACAACGTTCAAAATGCAAATTTGGCACACATTCAGCGCCACATCCTTAAGAACTAGTAGTTGTTCAAGAACACTTGTCTGTGTCTCCGGTAAATGTGAACATCCCTCAAAGTCAGTACACTCAATATCCTGCTTTGGAAGAGTGGCGTAGTGGTATGAAGAGCCGCTATGACCAGATGGGACACAGGTTCGATCCCCGCCCCTGGGCCAACCAAACCCTCTACCCTCGGGGGCCGGTAAATCGGTATCAAAGTAATCTTGGAGGATAAAAGCGCTAACTTGATAAACGGTTGGCCCCGCAAGTCACTGTAATAGGCTCGCACGCAACAGTAGCCTCTTCGATATGGAGTAGTGTTCGTTCGGCGCACGTCCACAGAGGGTACTGAAGACGCCGAATCCTTTATCCTTCATCCTCTCAATATTTTGCTACTCATCCTTCCAAGTCGGATTTTGAAGCACGTCATGCAGTAAAGCTCTGTGCTTTCACATATTTGAATGTAGTTGAATGTGTGAAGTCACTGAACTTCTAACGCATGACGTGCTTTACAATCCAACTTGGAAGCGCACGACTAGCAAGATATTAAGTGTACTGATCAAGGGTTGCTCACATTTACCAGAGATACAAATAAGTGTTTTTGAACAACTAGTTCTTGAGAATGTAGCGCCGAAGGATATTTGAACGCTTATAACTTATTCCAAAGAACGGCATCGCATATATAAAAGGTAGATTTGGAATCAGCTCTTCACGACGCATCTGATGATATGCGGATCAATCTGATTCGCCACCTTGAGTTGGAATCATTTCCTTGTAAGAGGGGATCTGCCATATTTTGCTACTCTATATATCTTCCTTCTTCCTTCTCCACCTTGCTTATGAAGGTTCTCATACCCTTACACCTGGAATATTGGGTGTCAGGTTACTGCCATAAAAGAATGGTTTTTTGCCACCTTGTGTGATCCCTTGGGCATCCCCTGGGGCAAAACGATTTATCTTCCTGAGAAGTTTATGAAATTGTTGCAAAATCCTGAGGATATACTACGGCACTGCTAAACATGTTCAAATAGAAATAAGTGGAATCTCAGGACGTCAAATTTCGATGAACTGCTCGCGAGCTAGGGATTATCGAAAATCTACAATCTTTAGATTCCATTCCTCTTGTCAAAAACATGCTTACTAGTGCCGTAGTTTACCCTCAGTACAATTTTGCAGCGTTTTCATTGATTTTTCAGGAAGATATATCACTTTGAAATTGATAAATGATCCCCTAGAGATCCCCTGGGGATCACACAAAATGGCAAAAAAACCAATCTTGTATGGAAGTAACCTGGCATCCATTATGCGCAGCTATAAGGGTACGAGAAACTTCTTAAGCAAGATAGAGAAGGAACAAGAAAGATATCTAGAGTAGCGAGATATGAAGCATCTCCTCTCAGATCCCCTCCCTTCCCCAGCGCCGGTATACGTGCATACGGGCCCTAGTCTCAATCTTGAGGGCCTTGCGCTCTCTCCTATATACTTTCTTCGCATCCTGACATTCAATCACATAAACTTTTCCTTGTAAAATACAGATCTGCTGGTCTTCACAGTATAAGCATCCTTTACATTTTCTTTCATATATCCATGTGTTTGTAAGGATGTCTTTAAAAGTAGGAGGCAGTGAAAAAACCAGTTTTATTGGGAGCCCCGAGCTCTTGACTATTTGATTTAACTTTCAAGCGGCATTTTATACAACATGAGGCATGTTAGTGCGAGCCCGTATGGAGCTTTACGATCCAGATATTGGGCCACATCGGCCAATCGCTTCAAGGAAACACTTTTAAAGAGAATGGATACCGGCTAATGGGTATCAACAAGTCTACAAGTTTATCTACTCAGACAATTATGGCGAGCACCCGCCGACCACCCAAGGGCGACGCCACGCCCTTCCCGAGGGCGCGCCGGTAAGTGCCCGATAAGCGCCCGACAGTGCCCGCGGATGACCCGATAAGCGTCCGAATAATACCATCGGGTCGCCCGACAAGCGCCCGATAAATGCGCGATTCGCACCCGCGGGTGGCCCGATATGCACCCTCTCGAATTACGAAAAATTTTGAGAAGCCGTTTCCACTTCCCGTTTAGCGTAAATGCCACAATCTATACAGAAATACAGAGTGACGTTTACACCCCTCCCCATTGACGCTCCAATGCATAACCACAATCGAGGGCTCCAGTTGTATCATCCAGGAGATTTTCGACGACTAGAACTTGGCTTGTCCTTGCGAGTTAATGAGCAGGATAGCTCTATCACTGCGCCGTATCTCACGCAAGTAACGTTTTTTTCTACTAGGCTGTTGCATAAGTTCTGTCCGATTTTTTTGCCTCATGTTTGAAGCAGCTGTTCTAAGAGAATTTCATCTCTAATTCGATACGGTTGGTATCATTGAAAAGTGCTTTCCTTGCGCTTTCTAAAGCATACCAGAATTCAATAAAATTCTTAGTGTACGGAGATCACAGGCCTAAAATCTCTAAGTGGCCGAGGTACGTTCTATCCCTAGAAATATGTCCTTGCGAGGATATCTCCACAATGCGCCCTTCAAGTCAGGTTCTTTCATTGGCTTCGGAATAAGGGTATGGAATGCTAGTATATGCAGAAGTTCGGTCCCATGAAGAATACGTCTTGCTAGTGAAATTTATCCTCGAACATAAATCTTTGGTATAGATGTTTTACAAGCAATAACTTTCTGCGAATAGAAGTAATCGACAAGCTCAAAGTTGGAGGTGCTAGGGCAAAGCAAGAGCTGACAGGGCCCATCCACCAATTCCTTTTCGGCGCTCACGTCAGTTGTAAAACGTTCGTAGTTCATAAATAGGCATGCACACATGTGCTGAAGCGAGGTCAAAAAGTGGCTAATTTTTTGTTCGGTCAAGAAAATCTCTCGGCAGCGCAAACCCTATGGGCTCTTTTATGTTGCATAATAATCTACGAAAATTTCTCTATCCATCCATTATTAGAAAAGATGCCTATCAATTTTCATAAGGGAGCGTTACCATGTCAAAAAAGACAGATTCGAAGAAAAACGCTGCGAAGTTTTTGCATTCTTGGTTCTTCCTTAAGAAAGATTTGCGCAGATCTCAATATGCATTTTTTAGCCAAGGGACTGCTCAACACATAGAAACTAAGACCTTGGAAAAAAGTTGACTCTGAAAGAAGTTATGACATTTTAAACTCAAAAATTCAAATCGGACAGAACTTATGCAACAGCCTAGTATAGCGTGTAGGAATTGCGGCATCCAGCAAGGCCCGGGGCTCGCCAGATTCGTTCTGTCGGGTCGTGGCCTAGAGGGCCGAGACTTGCCCGAAAACTACATATGCAGGGAGTCCTGTAAGGGCCGAGGCTCGACCCTGCGGTTTTTCTTGGGCCGCGGGTGTTCCGATAAAATATTTGAGGCCCGCGGCCTTTCCGTAATGATAACATCGGGCCGCGGGTCGCCAAGCAAATAAATCTAGGGCCGCGGATAGTCAGTGCAAGAATTTGACGTCCGCGCACCGCCAAAGGACACGGTTAGGGGCCGCGGGTGCTCGCATTAATTGTCTGAGTATGGATGAACGCAGCTTTTTCTTAGTTTGGAAGAAATTCCGGATGACACTAACCTTCATGTAGAATGGATGTGCACTACGTGAATGTAATAAGATGTTTGACGAAGCAGGTTTCGTGTATCACAAATACTCAATTTGGCTCTTGATGATCCTCACCTTGGTGTTCAAGAATGGTAAAAATCCATCATTCGCAGTTTTTTCCATAATGATGGAGATGTCATTGTCAGCAATGTTGGATTTTTCAAACATCGTTGCAATGCTTTCTTCTGTAGCACCGTGATAAATATATCATCCAATATCTCTTGCACAAGATGATGTCCAATGTTAAGGTGGTCTTTTCAATATCATTCAAGAATACTAATTGCAAGTAACGGTCGATCCGGTTTCCCACCGCTAAGTCCCTTTTTTTTGCAGACCAGAAGACGTTGTACGAAAACACGGCATACAGCATACACCGTATATCGTCAATGAAGGAACGGTTAAGATCTGGTTTTGATTTCCTTCCAAGAAAATCAACAGTGCATTTAAAGCATGCTCATTATCCACATTTGTATATAGGGATACATTATATCTATGGGAATATTTTATACTCCAAGAAATGAATGAAAATATCTCGCACCAAGTCCCTTCGACTGCGCAACTTACTCTAACAACAATCTCCTCGTTCTTCAAGCATGCTGTAATATCCGCGATGTAGAAACACGCATCGTGAAACCAAAGCTAGGTGCGAAGCTGATTAATTGTTCGACCACCACCCGCTGATTCCGACGTGTCGGAATCAGAGGTGAAAAAAAAGCTGTCGGGTCAGGGCCAGCATAGCTGGAGCTTTCACACGCTGGATGTCGTTTTCTGAGAGGGAAGCAAAAGGGAATTCGTAAAGTTGGCAATTTCCGGATTGTCAAAATATCCAAACACAGTTCCTACTCTTAATAAGTTCGAAGTTAAGGCTCTAACGTCATTTCACCGAAAGCTGGTGAATTTGCACGTTAAAAACACGATTAGTGCATGATTTGCGTGCACACGATTTTCACCGTATTAAAACGTGATCTTTATGCATAAAAAGATAAAGAATCAATTTGTTTACAACGATTAAGCAATACTGGATCACCAAATTCGGTATATAGCTTCGCAACATCGACGAAAAAAAGTATGAGTTATAATGAAAATTTGTGAAAGGAAAGAGTTGTGACTGTCATTCCATCTCAGGTTGCTCCCGCGCGACCTGGGAGCAACCTGAGGCTGCGCGAGTCCAAACAAAGTCATGGTTTACCTCCTTCCTCACATAATTGTTCTAATTATTTTACTTGAATTTATTCTCTAGTTCAATTTCTACCTATGAGTGCCGCTTTGACCCAAGTTTCGACCCCCCTGCTTTGCTATAGCACTTGATGATACAAGAAATCTCCTTTCTTCCGCCTTCTGCCTTTTTCTCTTTAATTTTCCTGTCTTCTTCTTCACTTTTTTATGCACTTAACGTTCGCTGCAGATATAAGCTGTACTTCCACAAACCCACAAAAGGTTATTCGTAAATTTTTGCAAAGTCAAAGGGAACTTCGTTTGCAAGAATCGTAAATGCAACCTCGTGCTGGGCCCTGTTCGGATGTCTCTCTTGCGAAATGAACTTGGTAAATGTAACCAGCGTGTTACGCATTGTGACATATTTCGCCAAAATACGCAATTTTTGAGTTTGATAAAATTCATGAAAACGTGAATTCGTAAGCTCATAATCTGGGAAGTAGTGCAAATGAAGGCATTATTGAATCATGGTCTGACTGCACTGCTCATAGAGACTCTAACCTACAAGAATGTGCTGGCAAGTTTGTCAGCAGATGGGCGAAAAGGGCAGGTAAACTTGCGATCTTGCGTGAATTAGCTAGATCCCGCTTTTTGTGACTTTACAGTTAAACTCTTTCGTACAGAATAACTAAGGTTTTCGTAAGCAGTGGGTTTTGAAACTTTGTGAGCGCCAGTCGAATCAAGATAATTGATATTTCAATCAAAACCTGCGGCGAGCTCAAGAGGAACGAGAAAAATCAAGCCCAATTTTCTCAGAAAGTCTGCCTGTAAGGGTTATCCGATTTGCTGATCTGCTAAAAATCACATCTGATTTGCAAGATAGCTCTTTTATAGGGCTGCGGTAGACAGTAGATAAACATGGATTTCTTCAAAGTTTGTTAGCCATTTGCTTCTTCACAACAAAGGACTTTCTGCGCTTTTTGTTTGCTATTAGAGACTCGAGAAGTCGCTTATCGAGCGATGCCTACGGGAGCTTTCTATCTACAGGGAGCATTGAGTTGCCCCATACAATTCCCGTCAGCAGAACGTAAGTGAGAACCTCATATCAACGCGGAACCAGCTCATGTGGAAAAATGACATGGAGACCACAATACTGATGTCAAATTTGCATTGTAGGATGCTACCATAGCCTTAGGTGAATAAACGGTTTCTAGACCTTGCATACCAAAAGTCACCGCTCTTTCTCTCGGCTTTGAAGAGAAGCGTCTAAACGATTTTCTTTTCGGGAATGTTATGTGGTCACAGCTTTATCAAAATATGCTTACTAAACTTTTTATGCATAATGCGCGCTGCGATAAGCTATGGTGAAAATACGTGCTCACAAAAATCATGCTTATTGTACGCTGCTGAATTACGTAAGCGCTAAGTAACAACATCAATTGCGTTGTTACAGCATGACATCATAATGAGAATTAGCTACTATGAGGGTGAACGTTAAATAATAGGAACTTACATTTTTTTGCAATTTTAATGATTTTTTTGATAAACAATAAACAACCAGCGGTAAAGATACATTGGTATAAAGTAATATTCGCATGTTACCCTGGCAACAACTTGCAGGTCATATCCTACGATCCTTCCGCGGCGCTTCACAAAAGTCGGATAGATTTTGAATGCCATCCGAATTTGTGCTACAGTATACCTTGAAGTCCCTGGGCATATGACATACCATTCGAAAGTGCTTTTCAAGCTCTTTCTAACGATCGCTTGGACTTGCAGTAATTTTCTCATTTTGTGTAAAAGAGGCAAATTATCCGTAAAGTGCAATATTCGGCGCAGATTTTCAGGGTAGCGTGTTTGGCCCACAATTTTTCAAAAACGAGGTTTTCTCGAGGTAAATCGCGTAAATATGGAGCGAGCATAAACAGCTCTATCAGATACCGTTCGTCAAAGGTGAGCCCATTCGTCACCTCTAGGAGAGAATCATAACTTATAATAGCGGGCTAAGGGTTGTTTACGTTTGTCTGTCTGTGCGTGTGTGTGTGAATCTTGTCTGTCACGAAGTTCTTAGAGCGAGTTTCAGTAAAGGTCTTGAGCTAGAATTTGGGTAGTAGCACCCTACCAGCATTTAGATGAAGTATGCAAAATCTCAAGCCCATTCGATAATTGGAACCTGTGATATTGTGCGCCAAACGGATCCACGCGGCATTTCGCGCGCCAAAGTGGGCCTGTAATTTGACTATTTCCAAAGCCATGGTTTCGGTTAGCAAGTAAATCCGCAAACCACGAACTCTAGCCCAAAAAGTGAGCAAAAAGTTGACTTTGCGCAAGATTGGTGCCAAAAGAGAATAATTGCATAGATGGTCGATTTGTCAAGGTTTTACCTGGGAATGTGAGAAAGTTTTCGCGCAGAAATGTAACTCACGGTTGTCATCATCTTCAAGGCGACTATCAAGCCCTTATAACCTCAGTAACTGATTCAGAATCGCATTTAATTTTTAGGAGAATATTTTCTTACCCTCACAGTCACCGATGTTACATGAAAAAGCTTTTAGAATGAGTAGTTTTTTACATTTCATTCGTGATGATCGGCATCGCGAGGTAAGTTTCAAAGCCATCATTTGGGACTACGAGAAAGGCATGTGGATAGTAGAGCCAGTGCGAGCCTCTGCGAAGCAGAGGTGACGCACTGGTTTATAAACATGTCACTTTATACTTAATGCTATATCTTCTGTTGCAAGCGTTGAGACCATCAGGCTATCGCGGATTTGGTGACAGTCCCTAAGGCTCCCGCCAGAGTGCCGAAGTTATGCCAGCGCTACGCCAGCATTTCGATCGACACACGTGTATTTCGTTGGGGCGGGGCTAGCTGACGTCCCCAACGACATACACGTGTATCGGTCGAAATGCTGGCGTAGCTCTGGCATAACTTCGGCACTCTGGCGGGAGCCTAACCCATTGCATCAAATATATTAGGTTGTCCGGGAATGCAGGTTTTGAATTCTAACCGCAATAAGTCATATACTTCTCATCTCGATGTGGGTTGCAAAACACCATTCGATAGAACAAAGCAAGCTCTACAAGATGGCAATCTTGCTTTTGCAACAGCTCTGATCCACCACAAGTTTCGAGCCAAAAACAAAGAAGATTCAACTGCTCGAAAAATTGAGAAAAATCGTAACTCAGTTCATAAACTCCTACAAAAATCCTAACTCGCTCACATTGACAATATCCACACAAGACATCTATATACGCCATTGCCGTATTTTTCTCTCTGTTAGAAATCAAGAAAAGGGAAATTGTGCATTTGCCAAAGTGGTGTTGTGCCGCTTCCACATAAGTGGTTGTATACCAAACCTGTAAAAGTATAAACGTTAATTTCCAGCTCTTTACAAGCTTTATTTCTCGAGAAATTCGAATTTTAGCTTGGACCACATGACTAGGGAAAACTTTATTCGATATTTCTTGAGAACTAAAGCTTGTAGAGAGCTGGTAATTCACGTTTGTACTTTTATGGGTCTGTAGTATACCACTACACATGTGGATTTATCAAAGTGGTGCCGTGTTTCACACAGCACCACTTTGATAAATGCACGAAAATTTCCGTTTTCTTGATTTCTAACAATTAAAAAATACGTCAATGGCGTATATAGATGTCTTGTGTGGATAGTGTTTACGTGAGCGAGTTAGGATTTTTGTAGGATTTTTATGAAATGAGTTACGATTTTCCTCAATTTTTCGAACAGTTGAATCTTTTTTGTTTTTGGCTCGAAACTCGTGGAGGATCAGAGCTGTTGTTAAAGCAAGATTGACATCTTGTAGAGCTTGCTTTGCTCTATCAAATGGTGTTTTGCAACCCACATCGAGATAAAAATATACAGGGTGTCCCAAAATAATGTGCACACTGTTTGATTTTGAATAATCTCTTATTATGAGGTCTTTCGAAAAGCGGTAAAAACCATTTTGTAGAGCTGGCTTCAGCTTAGATTTGCAGTATAGAGGGAATCACCGACCGCTCTTCATTACTGTAGGATTACGGTAGAAACTTGAAAGAGGGTTTTGGGCCATGAAAGGCCATATTTTGCCTCAGAAAGGAATCGGAACAGCCTGAAAACTTTTACACTAGGCCAATTAGAGTTGCTGATTCTAACAGTAAGATTCCCAACTTATTTTGATGCTTCACTGGAGAGTTATGCAAGGTAAGCAGTAGCGGCCATTTTCTCAATGTTCCTAAAAAGTGCGGTTACACCGTTTAAAAAGCTTCGCAATCTTGAGCATAGTTGAGCATTAAAGTCAGCGTCCCTAAAAACCCTATTACACAAGTTTTCACATCTTTTTGAAAATTTTTGAAACGGCAGCTTTTTCCACAGTGACACCATGTGTTCCAAGTTTCTACCGTAATCCTACAGTAATGAAGGGCGGTCGGTGATTCACCCTATACTGCAAATCTAAGTTAAAGCCAGCTCTGCAAAATGGCGCTTACCGCTTCTCGAAACTCATAATAAGAGAGTTATTCAAAATCAAACAGTGTGCACATTATTTTGGGACACCTTGTATGACTTATTGCGGTTGGAATTCAAAACCTGCAGTAATTTCCGGAGAACCTAATATTTTTTGACGGCCTCGCTTGTTTTACTGCTGCGCTGCTGTTTCAGTTCGGAATTACTAGAATGACGAGCACTTATAAACACGACGCCTCCATCTGTGGACTTCGATCAAAAGATTTTGATCAGAGGTGCGATAGGGGGAGCCGGGTCCCCCAAAAGTGAAGGTGGTTTCAGCTACCACTGGCCGGCCAAAAGTGAAGGTGGTAGTGTCGGACACTCACCTCCCAAAAACGTCGACGGGGGGGGGGGGGAGGTGCGGGGGGAGGATAGAACGGACGAACGGAGCTATCTTTCTAGGTCTAACGTTGACCCAACGGCCCTCTTTAGGGCCACAGATACGATGAATATTAAAAATATCTATAAATTTTATTTATAAAAATTTAAAATAGACGTGTTTAGTAAATGGTGTATTTGGAAGTAGAAGTTTGTTGGACTGTACGGATTTTATTAAGCAAATTTTGTTATAACGTACAGCGAAGAAAGTAGATCGATCCAGGCAGTAACGGCCGAGAATCAGAATTTCGAATAAATAAATAGTGAAAAATCATGCAAAATTTCCACTGTTATAAATCTGTTGTTTGAAGATGTCAGCAGTTGCGACTTCATAGGTTTTAAAGAGTAAATGTTGCTCTATCAGCTAGTGAAGGAATCTGGTCGATTTAAGAGATATTCGTTGAAAACCAGAGTTCTAAAACTTTACGTCATTTTTGCGTGTTTTTTGACTGTTGAGAGTTAAACTCTTATAAATCTTGAATGTGGAAGTATATGATGTTGCAACTTCATAGGTTTTATAGAGTAAGGTTTGCCTTATCAGAATATGTCTTGACCGTTCCGATCCATTGAAACACCTCCGAGATCCAGAGTCATGAAAAAGCAGGTAAAAAAGAGCTTTTTGAACTTCAACAGCTCATAACTTCTTCAGGATTGCACGAATCATGTTGCGACTTCATAGGTTAGATTCTTCTCGTCAAGAGCTTTCAGATGATATATAATATGTGGGGGTTTCGCGCCTCTTACGGCATATGCCCGGGGGGGGAGACTTTTTAGGCCAAAGTCTCCCCCGGCAGCCTCCAGCCAATACATTAAAATGGGCGAGGGGGAGACTTTGGCCTAAAAAGTCTCCCCCCCGGTCATAATTCGCAGGAGGCTCTAAACCCCCACATATTATATATCATCTGAAAGCCCTTGATGAAAGGAATCTAACCTATGAAGTCGCAACATTATTCATGCAGTTCTGAAGAAGTTATGAGCTGTTGAAGTTCAAAAAGCTCTTTTTTACCTGCTTTTTCATGACTCTGGATCTCGGAGGTGTTTCAATGGATCGGAACGGACAAGACATATTCTGATAAGGCAAACCTTACTCTATAAAACCTATGAAGTCGCAACATCATACACTTCCACATTCAAGATTTATAAGAGTTTAACTCTCAACAGTCAAAAAACACGCAAAAATGGCGTAAAGTTTTAGAACTCTGGTTTTCAACGAATATCTCTTAAATCGACCAGATTCCTTCACTAGCTGATAGAGCAACATTTACTCTTTAAAACCTATGAAGTCGCAACTGCTGACATCTTCAAACAACAGATTTATAACAGTGGAAATTTCGCATGATTTTTCACTATTTAAATATTCAAAATTCTGGTTCTCCGCCGTTACTGCCTGGATCGACCTACTTCCTTCGCTATACGTTATAACATAATTTGCTTAATAAAATCCGTACAGTTTTGCTAAGCTTTACTTCCAAATACACCATTTACTAAAAACCTTTATTTTAAATATATATGCCGCCGTATACATAAATATATGCTTTCAATAATCTCTTTTGCGTTTGTTTTGCTTATTTTCCTTCTTTGTCGTCCAGCGAAAAATTTTTTATTCCAAAAGTGAAGGTGGTCACCCCGTACCAGCTCAAAAGTGAAGGTAGGGGGAGACTTGGCTCCCCCTATCGCACCTCTGATTTTGATATGACGAAGACGAATCAGGGTTGAATGCCCATGGAATCTACGAGATTTAGGCTATCGATTCATATAAATGGCACACCCCTTAAAAGCTGTGGTAGCCACAGCTTTTAAGGGGTGTGCCACACCCCATTAACTATATCAACAAAGTCATTTTTAGCGAACAATATTTATATAAATCGATAGCCTAAATCTCGTAGATTCCATAGGCATGTTTTAAGCCTGATTCGTCTTCTTAGCTCTGAGTAATATTTGTTGAAAGCACAGCCATTAAAAGCGAAAAATGGGAGAAATGAGATTTTTGTTGGTTTCTAATTCCACAGTTTGGAGGTCTTATGAAGCGGAATTTCTGAGATGGAAAAAGAAGGAGTAGTGCTTTGTCTTGAGTGCAAAAACGGACAGCTAATTCACCTTTGAAACAAAGTTAACAATGTTGGAATATGACCATTTCGCTTAGGTAGCCTAGTATCTTGAAACATCAGAATTCGCTCAAACTTTGTCTACAGGGGTTAATTGACATGCTCATTATGGATATGACGAATATCATGTTATCACTATTACCAGATTACCCAACTACGACCCCTCCCCCCTTTTGACTTCTCGATACGACCCCGCAGGTGTGGCGTGTCACACCCTGCGCTTGACTCTGGTCTTTACGTTGGGCCCACTAATTTTATTTCTCTGCCCCTTAAGTGACGACGTTCACGATTTGCTCGTCCTCTGCGCGCGAGGACGAGCACGTCCCGTAGTCACGACGTCCCGCGATTTCGCAGTACGGCCGCGATAAGAGATAGACGCGCGACGAAACGCGGCAGAAACGACACGTGCTGGGTACGTGCGATATTTCGAACGTCGCGACCCACAAGACGGGGAGATTACTACGGGCCTATAAGTGATTAAGTGCATCCGCACGAAAACTAGAAAAATGAAACCTGAAAAGAAGGAACTTACAAGGGATGTCACTCAACTTAGTATCGCGTTTCAGATGAGATACATATATTCGGAATCAGCTTCGAACGCTGATTCCGAATATGATGTTAGCTGTGGCATATTACTCTGAAGGGAGTTATCGATTTTTTGATGCAAAATTTGCATGCTATTTGACCTACTTGCATTACGTTATCATCATCTAAATGCTAATTCACTCCGTAAAGTTACTTGTCAATGACAAAAACTCAGTCTGATATTATTCTAGTACCCCCGCACCCTCTTAAAGCAGAATACTCTCTACAGGCAGCCTTTCCACGTTGGTAGTATGTCAACTGAGGGTAAAAAAAGCTCACAACTCTCTTCAGAATATTGCGCTGCAGCAGGAATAGATCATTTGAAATCAGCGTTCAAAGCTGATTCCAAGTATATGTGTCAGCTTGAAATGCGATACTAAATAGTTAGAACAAAATAAACGCCAAAAGCGCTGAAGAGCAACACAAAGAAAAAAAAACGGAGAGCGGAAAAAGAACCCGAGAAAAGCGCAAGTCGAAAGCGAGAGCAGTCTATTTTCGAAATACGCTGAGTACCAACGTAACGAATTGGCTGCGTACTATTAGTGCTACGGAAATGCGCGCCAAGAAATGAAATCTCTGGCACCTCTGGAGCACGTTCTCCGGAAGTCTTTTCTCGGCTTTTTGTGACGTCACCGCGAGGGGACCGCCCCTCGCCTCACCCCACGCGCAGCTGCGTGGTTGAAAGCGCCCACAGGAAGTGTCAGAGATTTCTGCTGCCCACGAAGTATTTTGCGAGTTGTCTGAGTTGGTTTGCATGACTTAGGGAGAATTGGGCGTCTTTGGCGAGAGGAAAGAGTTGGCCGTTGAAGGCAAAAAACTAGATGTTGCTGGTTCATCATAAAAAATTTTAACACCTTCAATCTTTATTTATTTGACAGGTACATATGACCTTAAGTAGCATAAATACAAAGCTTATATTCAACAGTAAAAGCTCCACAGACTTTACGACTTCATAGAAAATTCTAATCTGTATAAACTGGAGAGTGCCAAAGTTAAACAAAAGCTGAGGCGAAAACGATGCCAAAACATGAGGCTGAAAATAATTTAGCAAAACCTTCGCGCACCCTCAGAATTATCGATTTAACATCATAAAAAATCAAATCAGAGTTTTCTGACCTTAACTGAGAAATCAATTTATGGGCGGTCCCAAAATTTGAGCTGTTTTTCAACCCATGCTCAAATCACTTTAAATGAAGATGGACAAATTCAAACAGTACTCGATCAGAATTTCTTTCTTTTTTTTTCAACGATTATGCCTTTGTTCAAATTCCTTTGATGACCGCTCAAATAATCGTGAGAATCTCCTTAGTTTTTACTCATTTTGAGTTTGGCTTTTTTACAAATTTTCATTTCCAACCTTTGGACTAGCTTTAATAGCATTTGGATAAGATAAACAAAATGCAATTACTTTTTTGGCCTCCTCAACTAATTTTTCAGTACTTCTCAAATATTTTTTTCATAAAAGCTTTTACTTTTGTTGAGTCATGAAATACACAGCCGCATCAAATACTCATAAATCTTCGAAATTTGAAGCTTACAAAAATAGCGACTTAACGCGGATCACAGGTGCGGTAGTGTGAGAATTTGTTCACCCCTCTTTCACCCTTGAGCAAGGACCAAGGCAACCTCTTTCACCAAAAGCCGAGAAAAAATCAACAGTGAGGTAAAGTTAGGCAAAGGAGATATTTGTACGGGAGTTGTTTGTGCATCGGAAAGGAGGAAGAAGATTTAAGGCATTCATGTACTTCCAGGAGGAAAAAAAGAGTAGCTTTTGTAGCTGCACAGCAAGTCAGCGAGGAAAGTTCCCACAACGTTCCCATCTGGTTTCAGGGAATAAATTGTTTGCCTGGAGTCCGCTCATAGAAGTACCTAATGAAAAGTGTGCTTGGTAACTTCTAGACACTTACGAGTTTTTAACTTTAAAAAATCATATATTTTGTAGATGAATAGCTGGTACAAGGAAATAGTAACCATCGGAACCGCCTTGTTCTCCGTTTTCAGATTTTATATAGTATGTTTGAGATTCTTCCGAAACTGCCTGGGTGAAGGGTGTGCCTAGTGATTTTTGGGAATTTTCGAGTTTTTAACATTAAAAAAATTCATAACTTTTGTAGATAAACAAATTGTACAAGGAAATAGTAACCTTTGGAACCGCCTCATCTTGCGCTTTCAGAAAATATATGTTGCCTGGTACTCGTTACAAAAAGTGCCAAGTGTAGGGTGGGTGACCCTTTTATAATGGGAGTGCTCAAGTAGAGGCTTTTTTTACCGTTATAAAAAGAAGTCTACTTGAGCACTCCCATTGTAAAAGTCTCACCCACCCTTCACCCAGCCAATTTTTTTAAAGAATTCCAAGCAAGGTTTAGATTTTCCGGAAGCGGAGGACGAGGCGGTTTCAATGGTGACCATTCTACCTGTTTATCTTCAGAAGTTACGTAGTTTTTTATCCTAAAAACTCGTAAATATTCAGAAATCACTACCCGCATCTTTCACCAGGCACTTTTTTCAATAGACTACAAGCAAACTATATATGCTCTAAAAGCGAAGGACAGGGGTTTTAAGAACATTTTCTTTGCCGACGTTGCTGTTCGTATACAGAATCTACGAATTTCTTCTTTTAAAAAATTCTTAAGTGCTTGAAAATTGTTTAGCTCTTTCCGAAAATGTTCTCGCATGCACATCTAGGCAGGGTGATGTAAAAAAGGAGAAAGGAAATGGAAAAAATACAAGGTGCTGGTCAGAAATATAATTGTGTGCTAATCCAACAACACATCAGTTCACATTTCAGAAAAAATACAGCCAGTGACGGCAAGGAACTAAAAATTATAAACTTTGACTAGGAAAAATGATGAGAGAACACTATGGCTCTTTTCCCCCCCCCCCCGTCGACATTTTATAAATTCTCTGCCAAGTGAAACACCCTTCACCTTGGAGGGTCTGCGACTACTGTGACCCCCTTCACCCTCGAAGAGTCATTCTCACCTTATCGCACCTATGAGCGGATTGCAAGCGAGCGTTTAGAGGTTCGAATTATTGGATCCGAGTTTCTGGGTACAGCCTGGAATAAGTCTGGAAAACAAGTATTATAATGATTTTATCCTCAAATACTGCAGAAATTAGAGTGAAAAGAAGTCTACAAGAAATAGGAGAAAAAGCTGATTGCTTGCCGTTTATTGCTCTGTGGGGATTGGGATGCGCAAATATGGAAATTGTTAGCATCAGAAAAATATTCCCAAAATTTTTTGAGGAGCTAGCTAAAGAACCCAAAAAATGTATCGTGTTACATTTTTTTATCCTATTGATATACCATTGAAGCTAGTCTAAAAGTTAAAAATGGAAATTTTGTAATATAGCCAAACTCAAGAAAAAAACCATGGACGTTCAACAAGGAATTTGAGCAAAAAATGACCGTTTGAAAGGGGATTTTCCTTTGAACACTGTTTAGAGCGTTTGTATATCATTATCCTAGGTGGTTTGAGCATGATTCTGAAAACAGCGCAAACTTTTGGAACGATCTAATATTATGCTAAAGATTTAAAACCATTTGTTAGGACCTCGGTGACCGAAGAAGAAGAAATATCTTCAGACAGACAGGTTGAAGGAAGAACATTACGAATCTAAAACAAGGCGTAAAAACAATCGATTCGTTAGATAAAAACCTCTACCAGCTGGAATGGTTGACTCCATAGACAAAACAGTTTCGAAATCACTAAATGCAAAGCTTTGCTCTTAGGCAAGAAGTTCCTTGTGTAAATATCTGCGGATACGTAAAAAGTAAATCACCGCAAGTACGTCATGCTCCTAACACAGGGCCTGGCACGAGGTTGGCAAAAGGGGTTTTTGAAAACGAATTCCCCTTTGACCCCAAAATTTTATTTACGAATTCCCCCTTGGCTCAAAAATTGGTCCCAGTGATTGCGCGGTGAACACTTTACCCATAGAACAAGTTTTATTGAAAAAACCATTCATGACAATAGCAAAAAACCAAATGAGATTATACTGGAGATCTCTGCAATGAAGTCAACAGAAAAATTAGCACCGGCAGCTGGAAGGCGGGGGGGAGGGGGGAATTCTTATCATTCATATGCTCAAAATTTATGCAACCTCTCGCCCTCAAGCAGTCGAGCTCCACACATACTTCACATTCCGCCTTTTCACTCACTCTCAAACACTCTAGTAATCCTACAAACATACTTCCAACACTCTACTCCACTCACTCATCCTCACCCTCAAGTAATCTACATTCTCACAGTACCTCTCACACCTTCAATCCCTTCACTCACTCAATTTTCCCTCAAGAAGTCAAAGCGCAAGCACTAGATTGCGCTTTGATTTTTTGGATCTCATTGAGGACACCGGAATGGCGCAACTTGTGCAGGGAGTGACGGCGAAGAAGCTCGCTGCCGCAACGGCAGCCAGCGCAGTGGCTAGTCAGGGTCAAGCGTGGGGTGTGGCACGCCACACCTGGGGGTTGTAGAGGGTTAAAAAAGAGGGGGGGGGGTCGTTATCGAGGTGTTAGTGACGTTAGCATTATGTCATTCAAAAATGTCTGATAGGCCCATTGTACAAAATACCAGCACTGGAAAAAGGTGGGAACATAGTAAAAAGCTGTAAATGCAAGCTAGTAAATCAAAATATCAAAACGCCTATTATCGGACTCAAGCGACGCCGTTGTCGATTGGAGCGCGCTTTCCTCCTTGGGAAACGGGGCTGCTGAAGCTATTTTTGGCCCTAGCAATGAGGAGAGGAGGAGGTTTAAAACCAAAATGTCAATATATAGCAATCTTTAGTTGTAGAGTAGAATTATGTAAAAATTTTGAAAAAATTATGTAAATTGAAAGTTTTGACAACCTCAGGTTGTCATTAGGTTGTCAACAACCTAATTTGGAAAAAGTTGGGCACGCTCTTCATTCACATAAGTTTTTCATAATTTTTCATACTTTGTTAAAAGGGTTGAGCGTGAGGTCAGGCGCGCCCGCCCAGGGAGGTCGTATTGGTGGTAAGACTGAGGGGGGGGGGGGATAATCAAAATCGAATTCGCTCAAAACTAAGGAACTGCTGATCGAGGAAGGTGAAGAAGAAAAGCTTTAGACCGATACATATCACAACTCCATTGAAATGAAGGAATGACTGTCATGACCAGCATATTGATTGACTCCATCGAAGTTTCAGCCAAATTTCAATTCTCCATCCCTTACCTGACATTACTAAGGTCGCCAAAGAAGCTTGCTGTGTAATTTGAGTGAAGTTCCCGTAATCAACATATCAAGTCACCTCTACTAGCACTACAGACCATCACCTAATACACTTCCCAGCGTTTTCTATCGTCTAAAAAGCCTAAATTCAAACATGATTAACTTGGTTTCAAAAGTGAAAGAAGTTGGCTTCTTTTACTCATAACAAAGTAATGTTGCCTATCAGTCTATACTGAAAATTAAAATCCATATTGCTTTCAAATAGTGAATTAGGAAGTACTACCAATATTCCAAACGTCGCGTTTTTCACCTTGAGCGCGTCAACTCCGCGGATTACTACAAAGCCGAAACAAGTTGAGCTAGGCTCAAGCCCGAATGTAGAATGTTCGAGGTTTGTGCTGGCGAATTACATAAAACATGGGTGAAAAAGCGTCTTCGGAGATAAAGTTAATGGGGTCGGGCGCAACCCCTCAAAAGCTCAGGCCGCCTGAGCTCTTGTAGCCTAACGTTCCGGAGGTGGAGAGGGTTAAGAGGGGGCCGTTTGGGGGCTTTCCTGGAAGGGGGGAGGGGTCGTTTCCAAATGACTTGTGCCTGACCTTTTGCTCAACTCTGTTTGTTACTTAGTCCTACTCGCATATATACACCAAATCCCGCACAATCTCGTTATTTCTGCGTTGCAAACGAGCCATTTTTCGTTTCGATTTTTTTAGTTGCGCGAAATTTTCAGAAAAAAAATTTGCCACAACCTTCATCACATAATTTTTGAATGAAACTCCTAAGAACTCCTTAGGCTTGTGTCCACGTACCTACCAAGTTTCATACCATACCGTCATCTGCGCGTTGCAAACGAGCCCTTGAACTCACATCTTCATTTACCAATTCTGCAAAATTTTCTCGAAAAATGCTTATTACTCGTTCCGTTCACTCAAGTTTTTCATAATTTTTCATACCTTGTTTCCACTAGCCTCTCTCCGTTCGCTTACAAAATTTGGTGCCATATCGTTACGCATACATTGAGAACTAATCATGTATGCTGTTACAAATAGTATCGTTTGAGGTTATGACATCGCGCGTGCGGCAATTAGCGATGGCGCGGTTTGACGCGCGCGAACTCCAGTGTTCGCCTGCTGAGACAGTTGAGATATGCGAAGAGCACAAACTATCAATTGGGGCTCCGCCCCAGACTCCGCAAAAACTATCTCCCCTTTGCTTTTTTGTCGAAAACGTATTCCAGCTTGTCACTTGACAACCTCGTGCCGGGCCCTGACCTAACATACGTCAGTTTTTATAATGCTGGCACAGGTACATCTAACCTTAAAAAGAAAAACTTGGACGAAGACAAAAATTATACTTTGAGATAAACTGTGTCTTGAGGTACAACTCAGGGTAAATGGCATTGCAGTGGGGTTCATTCTAATCTCATCATTGTAGCTGAAAGCTAGCGAGAATGTATTAAAACGGCCTATTTGCCAGAAGGAACTTCGAATTCTCCAAAAGCGTCAAAAAATATCGAAAGCGCGAAAAAGCGCCACATGCCAGCCACAAGCTCTCGGAATATCACTGGGGTCTGCAAACCTAAGGCTGTCATAACCAAGTTTTCTTTCTATTTTTTATAACAAGTTTTTACTAGAATTGAAAATGGCCAAGTAGCAGATAAGTAATGCAAAACCTAATGGACTTAAAAACTCTATTCATATAAACTTCTTGAGCACAATGAAAACAAGTATTACGGTGTGACCGGCGTGACTATCCAGATATTTTGGTAGAAAATGCAAACCTCATAGCCAAAGTTGCCATTCAGCTCATTTTATAGCGTTTTAGCTTCTTCGGGCTTTTGCATCCGAAAAGTTTCCACTTCCCGGTGGCTGGGCGAAGCTAGCTCTACAGTAATTGAAGATAAGCGAAACACCAAGACAAAATTGTATGACCTCGAGTCATTTGTAACTTAATATGTGAGATTGCACACTAAGCCCTGTTAGCGACGGCACCTTTACTGGTAACTTTCCAGTGAAACATTTTCTAGCCTAACAAATTATACAAATGAGTTCTATTGACTAATATGTAATCAACAAAAACAAAAGAGACAAAGAAAAAAGCAGAAATCACTAAATGAGCAGACTCAAGTTTTGCTGTTCGTCAGTTAGCATATTTAGTGTGCACTACGCATAATAAGTTACGAATGACTCGACGATACATTCGAACAATCCCTTTACTTGGCTTACTCAAAATTGTACTTCTGTTTTGCAGATAACAGTTTTTTGTGAAGTAATGTCATCTTTACGACAAACTCGCTTGCAAAATTTGGTTCGAATGCGAAGGATATCAACAAAGTTACAGCAAAGTTGGCCTCAAAGAGTTTGGGACACTCTGTACATCGTTCTTTAATGCCGCGGCACCTTGGTGTCCTCTCCTTATAATTTTCAAAATGAGCTGCGAACTCACATTTTGTCAAAACCTGTAGTTGGAACGAGGAAAGTGGCTACAAACCCATTTTATCTTTTGAAACATGAAACTTTCTCCTTTTATCGTGTTCGAATATGTGAAGGGCCTTCGGACCGTCCTTTTATCAAATGACAGCTCGGGTCCGAGGGAAACAAAATAACAATCAATTTTGTCTTAACAAGGAGTTCTATTGGCAATAAGAAGCTCAGAGCACCGGCTAGGACGTCATAGCGTGCTCGGAATAAACGTTACTGTATAGCACGTTGACAAAGGTATCGTCCCCTCCACAGCTCGTGCTACTTTTGTGGAGTCGCGGACGTGCCACGTGTGACTAACACAGTGGCAACGTTGGCAGCAACACGTTGACAACATGCAGCAAAAAGTTGTGGCCAAAATGTTCTGCCAACATGTTGTGGCATGTTGCAAACATGTTGTTGCCACGTTGCCAACATGTTAGCCACACGTGGCAGGTTTGAGACGCAGACTAAGGGTAGCACGAGCTGTGGAGGGGACGATATTTACCTGGAGGTAGTTTGATGAATATTGATCGCTCATGGTGCATGTACCTTGAGGTAGAATTTACTTCAAGGTAGAGTTCATCTCAAGGTAAAATTTACCTCAGGTTCAATGATGAACGGCCACAGAAAACTGGCAGGAAACCTCAAATTTTTCTTAGGCAAGCCGGATGGTTAGCTTTTTCGACAAAGAAAAGTCTGAGGGTTTCATCGCTTTTGCCAAAGACTAAAAATCGAACGAGCGAAAAATCTTTTGGATATTGAAGTCCCTGACCGATTGACACAAGAGAAATTTCAATGATCCCTTAGATAAACACAACTCAAACTACCAAGCTCCACATTGGATAGATGTATTTCTGACACTTTCTGTCCGGATGCCTTCAGCTCATATCGAGTTGCAGAGAGATTGGTGGCCAAGAATGTTTTGCTGATGATGGTACGTCTAACCCAGAATGCTTCTGAAACCTTGGGCATTACCAAATATTAGTTCAGTGATGTTGCTCTCAACTTATAATGGGCGCAAAACTTTCGGAAGTCAGTCACACGATTTATAAAATGTGCAAGTGAATGTGAAGTGTTTATACTTGTAAATATTAGGTCGTTCCCAAAGTACTGTCTCTTTTCTCAAAGACACTTTTCGTAAAACAAAGATTCCTGCTAGCATTCGATGCAGCATTTCAACGTCCTTCTAATGATTATAGAATCGTTTCGCAAAGTCAATGAGCTCTCGGAAAGTTACCAGAATCTGCGACACATACTTTTTGATATGGTCAATTTTCACAATTTTTCTAAATCTTTGTACGGATTCTCCAAGGAGTCCAATTAACAGATAGATAGGGCAAACCCAATAGAACACCAAACAATTTTTTTCCTCCCATAACTTGTTATAGCTTTTCAATAAAATTTTTATACTTTAGAAATTTGGCAGGTCTTCTTCAGACACAAACACGTCACACAGTAAACCGAATGAGCGTCAAAAAAATCTCAAAAAATGGATCTCGGATTTTCCAATTACGGTCTGGAGCACGTTCAAAAACATGAAGTATGATTATTTTATTCCCGAAGAGCCAAAATCAGAAACAAATACACTCACTAGAGAACGGGAATGAAACTGCACTCGAGTTGCTCGCCAGTTGATGTTCTCTGAGTCTGAGTTGACCAAATATCAGTTTAATAGCACTAAAAAATAATCTTAAAATTTTGAGAAGCAATTATAGGAGGGAAAACGTTTTATTTATTGTGTTTGTCCTATCTATGTGCTATTTGGACTTCTTAAAAGAATCAGTACAAATTTTCTCCATTTTACTACCATCAAAGAAAACGAAATGCTGCATCGAATGCTATCAGGATCTTTTAGGAAGCTTTCTTCTTCAAAATGTGCAGTTCGTTTGATAAAAGCGGAATTACTTTCGGAACGATCTAAGAACTAAAACAATTCAAATTTTTTTTACCATCTCGATGTTCTTTCTTGCAAAATTATATAATAAAACTGACTATTTTAATTTTAACGTTAAAAGATTCATACATTCTACATCTAGTATCTCGTTCAACATTAAAAAGGCAACCATATATACAGAAACTCTCAGAATAGCAAGAACATGTACATACTTAAACGATTTTCTGCAAAAAATCTCACAACTCAGAGATATACTACTTAAAAATGAATATGACATAAATATAATATCATCATCAATTTTCAAATGTTTAAATAGAAATCCATTCATACTATATAAATACAATATATTCAGTGATGAATTTAAAAAACCGAGTCAAAATAATATATTATAAAACATAAACATAAATTGTATCAACCGATATATATGAAACACAAATGATAATACAATGAAAATAAACAAGTCAAGACAAGTCCATTCTTACTTTGCAACACAGAAGATCACACGACAGAAAAGAAGAATTGGACGACAATCGGAGTATAAGTTGAGTTTTACAATTTTTTCAAAATAATTTCTTTGGAAAATAAAACTAGACCCTCTCTCCTTACTGAAGAGTCCCGGAGAGGGTCTAGATCTCAAAACTCCGTCTAAGGAAAGGGACGAAACGGAGAAACAAATTAAAAACTATCTTTCTTATTAAAAGAAAGCTTCTTTTTGTCAAACAAAGCTATAGGCAGCGTCCGGCTAGATATGAAATTCGGGTATAAATTCGCTCGCTTTGATAATATTTGCGTTCCAGTGGCACTGCTGCTTCTGAAGCAAAAAAAACCGCTACAGAAATGGTGACCGGAACTGATCCGGGACGAGTTAGTTCGATAAGTCGGAGTAAGCATCTTGCACATAGTCAAGACGTAGGGTCCCGCAACGTCAGTGTCTTGCCATTGGGGCACACGTTTAGTTTCAAAACCAAACCTTTTATTAGGTCATTCGAAAAGTTTTTTCGCTTGTTGCGCCTTTGATGTTGCTGCCCTATTAGAGAGTGCCAGGCTGATGGGGTTTGCTATATATGGAATAGTAGAGGACGTTTTTTAGTTTTTGAGGATCTCACCGAAGCTGCAAAAAACGCTTTGAAAGGAAGTTTACGTGCCTTCGACATAAATTCGACATATGAAAATGCGATTTTCGAATAATTGCATTCTCTAAGCTCAGCCTTGAGTGTAAGGCAGTCAAGGAAGCCATCATTGTGCGCAATGCATTTGCTAGGCCACGCTTTTCTTGACGTTGGTCAAAGTATACTTCAACAAATCCAGATCTAGGGAAGTAAAAGCTAATGTTTTGTAGTGTTCTAGAAGTGTTCCTGCCATATAAACGAGCGTCTCAAAGGGTCCTTCAAAGCAAATCAGAAATATAGCTGCATAAAATTATGAGCAGACCTTGAGTCATATAGCCCCATTAAAAGCCAACATCGCTAAAGCTGCAATACCGAAAAATATCAGTTGCATGCACCTCACAAATTGTCGCACTCGCAGGTTGAGGGCGCGTTGACTCTTCTTTCGTTTCCTCATAATTTGAAGAAGCAATTCTTTTTTTTTGGCTTGGGTTGATAATTAAGGCGAAAAATTGGCCAAGTACGGCTAAGAGAAGCAACAATGTGGCAAATCGTTTGGAACAGGCATTGCAAGCGTGGCCATAAACAGTCAGTCATTCCAAAAGGTTGACATACTCCAATTAATGTAATCCTGCTGGTCTTGCACGCTATAAACTTGCTAAGATGTGATTGTTGTAAGAGCAGAGTAGTATGATATCGCTCTAGAGACCGTTTGTCAAAATTTCAAATCTGAGCAGACTTGCACGTATAATCTATGCAAGGTGCCATCCTTGCCCATGACGCCGTCAAACCACATCTAAGAAAAGTGACTCTCACAAAAGGGGTTGACTGAGCACCGAGGTTCCTGTTTATTTTTCAAACTCTCTAGAAAACCTTTACCAGTCACCAAATTCTCCAATTCCTCGATGTCTAATAAAAAATATTCGGACCCAATAAAAATTAGCATGTCAAAAACGCCTTTTTAGGTTTTATTGATTCCTCTAAGATGATTTCGCAAGAAAAAAGCGCACGAGCACAACAACGTTACCAGAAACTTGCTGAACACAATGCAGTTTATTTGGTGGAAAATGTTGAATCTAGAAAAGTTGTACTGTTTTGGATTTGAAGGTGCAAAAACGAAAAAACTTTCCAAATGACATAGCTCGTTCTCGACATTTTCGTGCTCTCCAAGCTGCATTTTCGGGAAGAATGAGCTAAGCAAAAAAGCTACATTCGAAATTTTGCCCATAATGTGTGAGTTCGCAAAGTATGCGCGACAACCGAAGACGTCCTTATTAGCAATTCCTCAGTAAGATTTTTTAGCGTTACAAGTTATAGAGCTGTATTTTGCTAACAAATGGGAGAGAAAAAACAAAAAATAATCATTGGAAATAAGCAGGTTCTAATCTTACAAGTAGTCTTGTATATCTCATGGTCTGTACGCATTTGAGTCACAAATGCTCGGGATCCGCAGAACGCGGCAGCCTGCCGCGTGCGCTGCTTGCACCGCGTACACCGCAGCACGCAGCGTACACTGCTCGCAGTGAAAGTATGCCCATGGCGGCACAGTCTCGCTATGAACACTCGGAAAACACAGGGAGTAGCGGATATAGAAATACAGTGATAGACAGATTGTGCTGCCATAGGCGGTATTCCGCCGCGACCGCAGCCACGCGGCGCACGCGGCAAGCCGTCGCGTCCTGCGGCGCAGTATGAAGGAACTCCAAAGGTCTTGCTCCTAGTGTAAGCCAAAGTAATATCAAACAAACCTCCTGATTTCAATAACTGCGGTAGGAGAGAAGAGTTGGTAAGAGCAACGACGCAAAAATTCATAATCTAGAAAGTATTGAAATTGCTCAATCGACCAAATCCAATCACTGGGTCGTTCTATGAGCTCGTGGTGTTTTTATTCTGCTCTTCATTTATTTAAAAGCTGTTGTTTGCTCGTATATCATTGAGCTGGTCATATTTCTTTGAAAATGAACTTATCAACTTTGACGGAAAGCTAATCTACTTCGATCTTCCCACTCCTATGGATTCTTAAAAGGCAAAAAGAACGTTTTCGGCACCCGCTCATCTTTTCTCGTAAAAAAGGGCTTTTCCATAAATTTTTGACTAATTACGGAATTGGCGTTTGCGCCAATATGAGACATAACAGAGTTGGCTTCCTCAAAAGTTCAAGGATTAACAGTCTTGTGAACAAGACTTTTTGCAAGACGGGCAGCACGTTCCTGCATTGAAACATGCTTATGAAATGAAATGTTAATAGAAATTTCGATTTTCTCGCCGTGTAAAAGCGCGCGTTTAATAAATCTTCTTACAAAACCAAATAGCAGGCATTTTTAGCCAGGTAAGGTGTGATATCTAAGGATGATCGCAGCATCATGTGTCGTAGAATTGGTATCAAAATCATCAATAATTTTCTGATATACAGCACTGCATACTCGGCTCTCGTATTTTTTGAATATTCTCATTTCAGGGTTCTTTGGAACACTTTCATGTCTATCTCGCCATCCTGATTAGAGTGCAGTTCTTTGCTCATATTCAATAAATGTTGGACGATTTGTAACTTTGTTGCCATAAACCTTATGAACCCGGAGCTGCCTCGGGATTCAAAAACTTTTCTCATTTACTTGAGCGCTAGAGAGAAGACTCTGAGTGGATTGGTGAATAACTCCTGCCAATAGAGGATAAGTGTAATGTTTTACAAGTCCTCTTCTCCTATGCCTCAAATTCGAAGTCTGCTGAACTTTAGCATATTCCCGGATTATCGCCAGGGTTAGGCGGTTAACGAGAAAAGCGCATTGCTGACTTCTCGGACTTCTAGGAACCAAATCTGATTACATTAGGTCGGGGAGAAAACCTAAGTTCATTCAAAGGCAGGTAAAAAAGCGAATTTATAGTCGATCAGAATTTGATGTATCTTCACACAGTCGAAGGGGTACCTCCGGCGGGCAAATGGCGCGAGCCTGCCACGCCCTGTAACGTCACGGTGACGTCACGAACGAATAAGACCCCTCTCCGGGACGCGCAAATCTCTGCTTCGGAGGTGCGCCAGTTTTGGGAGAGCCCCGGAGCACCAAAATGGGTGAAATGGCAGGGCTCCGGAGCGCTCCAGAGCGCGAAGTGGCAGACTCGCGCCATTTGCCCGCCGGAAGTATCCCTTCGACTGTCTGAGTTAATAAACTGAGACTTTGACTTATTTCCTTTGTAGTGCACTAACACGATGAAACAATAACAATAACACGCTAACACTAACACGTATGTTTCATTTCTGTACATAACACATCGCAATGCGGCTTGCTTGGAGAGCTTACACTGACATTAGCGGGTCGGTGAATTGAATCTTAGCTTCACATAAAACGTTTTTCTTCTTCTAGTTATGGAATGCCAAAACAATGCCCAAACAACAAAAACTGCCCAAACAACGCTAAATTTGTGAACATCATATGAGAAGGTTGCCTCTCTCACTCTTGCTAGAATAACTTGGGGAAAGGAATATGTCGCTGAAAAGGGTACTGACGCACGCGGCCTGCAATAAATCACGCAGCTTCACACATTGCAGACATTACAGATGTGCACCAGTCGTCCTCATGGGGTGGAACCTATAGGAGACATGTCGTCCCCTATACAAGGAACTTCCATACTCGTACGCTGCTAGGTATCACTCGCTTCATACCTTACTCAAAAGGCCAGTCACGCGATTTCAATCCTCTCGCAATTCCAGCGATAAGATAACTATCACGAGTCCATTGCGTGCCGATCATCTTGCATTTCGGTCGCGCTAGTTTGTCGACACTCTAATCGCTAATTACAGTCTTAAACCACCTCATAATTCTCACCGCAAAATAGAACTAGCTCTCATGCTTCTGTTTACATGAAACTGGTGAGAGATTGCTCACGTATTGTAAGTGTTGCAAGTGTTGCACATGTTGAAGGTGTTGAAAGTGTTGAAGTTGTAATTTGAGCATTGGGTAAATTCATCTCATTTCATTTTCATCAATGCTTCACCTACGCTTCGCAGAAGCTCGGTCATCATGAAGGTTGACGGTTGAAGGTTGACGTAAAGTTGCGCTTTAATATCTTGTTTCTCACATCATTACGAAGTTGCCCGAAGCGAGTAACTCCCAGCCGAAAATGAACCACCCTCGCTATTAGATATCACATGCTTGAAGCATTGTGAATCATTCCTCACCATAATCTCGTAAGGCCTAAGGCCCGGGACAGACTTCACGCGATTTGATCGTCGCGACTCAATCGCCGACATTTCCATTCATTTTCATTTCACATTCAAAAATTTCGGGCTGGAAAAGTATCACAACCGAAATGCAAGTTGATCGGCATGGAATGATGTTGTAACAGTTGTCTCGTCGCGATTCAGTCGCGACGATCAAATCGCGTGAAGTCTGTCCGGGGCCTAAGGCACAACTCACGCGATCTGACCAAATCGCGACGTCCACGCGACTTGGCGTTCTGTCAGATTTCCACGAATTCGTCGTGGACGATTTTCAAATGCATAGGCGCGTAGCTTTTGCAAGTTCTTGCAAACAGATCAGGTCCTGTTCAACAAAGGGCGGTAACGACCAATTACGAACAGTCGCGTCCGTGCCGAATCGCTCAGCGACTGAAATCGCGTGAGGTATGCCTTAGGCCTAAAGGGCCGAGCATTGCGATTTTAGTCGCGACGCGATTTGGCAATATTCCAACTGTCCATAACTCATTGTAAGCACATTTCAAAGGTAAAGAGATAACGCATTATCAATTCACGTAAGTTATACATACACACCATGCATGTGCGGTTTGCTAGTGCTGGTTCTGAAAAGTTCCGGCGGGTTGCAAATCGCGTGACTCTTCCCGAGGCCCTTGAGCCCTTAAGGCCTCGGGAAGAGTCACGCGATTTGATCGTCGCGATTCAATCACTACACAAGTGGTCATGAGTCGCATGCCGATCTTCTTGCATTTCGGTTGTGATAGTTTTCCAACATGACTAATCGTGACTAACTATCACAACCGAAGTACAAGAAGATCGGCATGTAATGAACTCGTAACACTTGTCTTGTAGCGATTGAATCGGGGCGATCGTGAAACTCTGTTCGGGGCCTAAAGGGCCGGGCATACTTCACGCGATTTCAGTCGCGACGCGATTTGGCAATATTCCAACTGTCCATAGCTCACTGTAAACACACTTTAAATGTACACAAGATAGGGCGTTTTAGCGATCCATTTAAGTTACACACGCTATGCATGTGTAGTTCGCTAATATTGGATCTGAAGACTTCTGGCGAATTGCCAAATCGCGTCGCGAGTGAAATCGCGTGAAGTATGCCCGGCCCTTAACGGACAAACTCCATGCAGCTTCAGACCAAGCGGCTTATTATCATGTTAAACTTTTGAATTTTAGCACTCCGAATGAGTAGATATGAATGAGGCAAGCGCATCTGCGATGCGAACGCAAACATCATCAGCCGATGAGATCGGTTGAGGAAAAATGAAACTGCAAGACCAATGCTAACATTTCTTTCAACGTTAACAAGTACGCTTTTGACACCGTCAACTCCGCCAACATTTCCAGCACCAACATTAAACTTGTGACCAGGGTCAAGCGTGGGGTGCGGCACGCCACACCTGGGGGTCGTATTGAGGAGTCAAAAGGGGAGGGGGTCGTAGTTGGGTAATCTGATGATAGTGATACATGGTATTCGTATCCTATCCATAATTAGCATGTCAAATAACCCCTGTAGACAAAGTGTGAGCGAATTCTGAAGATTCAAGATACTAGGCTACCTAAGTGAAATTGTCAAATTCCAACATGGTTAACTTTGTTTCAAAGGTGAATTAGCTATCCGTTTTTGCACTCAAGACAAAGCACTACTTCTTCTTTGTCCACCTCAGAAATCCCGCTTTAAAAGACCTCCAAACTGTGGAATTAGAAGCCAACCAAAATCTCGTTTTTCCCATTTTTCGCTTTTGATCGCTGTGCTTTCACCAAATATTACTCAGAGCTAAGAAGACGAATCAGGCTCAACTCGCTCCTGTGAAAACTAGGAGATCTAGGGGGTCTTATTAAGACAGCAATCAGAGGGGGGGGTCGTAACCAGCGGTCTTGTGCCACACCCCTTGCTTGACCCTGCTTGTGACCGAGCTCTCACACAGCTTCATATAAACAAAAGCAAGAGAGCTGATTCTATTTTGCGGTGAGGAGTATGCGGTTGTTTGAAACGGAGCTGTTTTGAATTATTTGTCTTGGGTGTATACAGGATGTCCCAAAAAATGTATCCACTGTTTGATTGTTAATAACTCTCTTATTACGAGGTCTTCCGAGAAGCTTTAAGCACCGTTTTGTAGAGCTGGCTTCGACTTACAAGGGAAGCTACCTAACTTAGCTTGGCCTTTTGGTAAGGGACATATACGATCTGAATCAGCTTCAAACGCTGATTCCAAATATGCTATTCCTAGGTGCCACGCACCCTTCGGAAGCGAGTTATGGGCTTTTTCCTGCGCAAAATTGGCATGCTCATCGACTTAGTGGCATCACGTCATCATCATTTGAGTGCTGATACACCTGCGTTAAGCTTTTTTTAGTGAGGAAAGATTGGATTTATACTGCTTCGATACCTCAGCACCTTTTTCCTGCTGATTTTTATCTACAGGCAGTCTTCTCATGTTCAGTAGTATGCCAATTTTTTGCAGGAAAAAGCCCACAACTCGCTTCGGAATGGCGCGTGGCAGCTAGAAATAGCATGTTTGAAATCAGCGTTTGAAGCTGATTTAGAATATATATGTCCCTTGTCAAAAGGCCGAGCTAAGTTAGGTAGCATTCCTTGTTAGATTGACAGTATGGAGCGAATCATTCATCTCTTTTCGTTACTGTAGGATTACGGTGGAAACTTCAAAGAGGATTTTGAGCCATGAAAGGCCATATTTTGCCTCAGAAAGGAATCGGAACAGCCTGAAAACTTTTACACTAGGCCAATTAGAGTTGCTGATTCTAACAATAAGATTCCCAACTTATTATGATGCTTCATTGAAGAGTTATGCCAGGTAGGAGGTAGTGGCCATTTTTTGAATGTTCCTAAAAAGTGCGGTTACACCGTTTAAAAAGCTTCGCAATCTTGTGAATAGTTGAGTATTGAACTCGGCGTCTCTAAAAACCCTATTACACAAGTTTTCACATCTTTTTAAAAAATTTTGAAACTGCAGCTTTTTCCACATTGACACCATAAGTTTCAAGTTTCTACCGTAATCTTACAGTAATGAAGAGAGATGGGTGATTCGTTTTATACTGCAAATCTAAGTTGAAGCCAGCTCTACAAAATGGCGCTTACCGCTTCTCGAAAGACCTCATAATAAGAAAGTTATTAACAATCAAACAGTGGATACATTTTTTTGGGACACCCTGTATTCTGGCGAGGAGGGAAATGGGGCACAAAAGACGCACTAGATAGAATTGAAAGGGCACAAGTCTCGTTTAGCTTGCAACATTTGCAACACTCGCAACATTTGCAGCCTCTAGCCGATCCCTGGGTTCCTATAACGGTTGGTAAGAGTTCAATTTTATTGCAAGTGCTATAAATTAGTTGATGCCAATCTTTTTAAGCTCAAGGAGTCTCAATAAAAAACACATGAGACACCAACTCTTCTCGATATCCTCATGAAACCAATTTGTACCCATTTATGTGATAGGATCAACTTATCGCGCTATCCAAATATGCAAAAGTTATCCTATGAGCACTTAGAAATGTTTCCCATTATTCTACCTGGAAGGCTAACCGCCCTCCCCAATATACTAGGGAGTGCACACCGTTTTACCTATACATGATCCATACATTTTGACGAAACTACATAAGACTTACCTTGCTGCATCTTGCTTTTATTTGTAAATCACGTCGCCGAACTTTTTCGACAGTCGTGAATGATTTGGTGAAAAGCTTAATGCATTTTGTTCATAGTTCTTTTCAATTATGAACCATTTTTCATGCGTAAGAAAGCATTTCCGCCGACAGATCCTCCGTCGTTTGGCTATAAGTAAAAATCGCTCGCGGTGCCCCGTTTGAGGCAAAGCACGGCTCGATGAGCTTGCTCTATTCAGAGAAATCTTATCACCCGTCCAGCAAGAAGTTCAGAAGAAAACTTTGCACGTTGGATCCCATTCAAGAAACCGGATGGTAATGATCCCGATCACAGGTGCGATAAGGTGAGAATGACTCTTTCAGGGTGAAGGGGTCACAGTAGTCGCAGCCCCTCCAGGGTGAAGGGTGTTTAACTTGGCAGAGAAATTATAAAATGTCGACGGGGGGGGGGGGGGAGAAGAGCCATAGTGTTCTCTCATCATCTTTCCTAGTCAAAGTTTATAATTTTTAATTCCTTGCCACTGGCTGTATTTTTTCTGAAATGTGAACTGATGTGTGGTTGGATTTGCGCACAATTACATTTCTGACCAGCACCTTGTATTTTTTCCATTTCTTTTTTCCTTTTTTTACATCACCCTGCCTAGATGTGCATGCGAGAACATTTGTTTCGGAAAGAGCTAGACAACTTTTAAGCACTTAAGAATTTTTCAAAAAAAAATTTGTAATTTCTGTAGATGACCAGCAACGTCAGCAAAGAAAATGTTTTTAAAACCATCCTGTCCTCCACTTTTAAAGAATATATAGTTTGCCTGGAGTCTGTTGAAAAGTGAAGAGTATAATAGTAATTTCTTGATATTTACGTGTTTTTAGGATAGAAAAATCCGTAACTTCTGTAGATAAACATCTTGTACGACGTGATTCACCATTGAAACCGTCCCGTCCTCCGCTTTCAAAAAAATATATGCGCTGCCTGGGGTCTGTTAGAAAAAGTGCCGGGTGAAGGGTGGGTTAGATTTTTATAATGGAGTGCTTAAGTAGACGTTTTTTTACAATGGTAAAAAAGCCTGTACTTGAGCACTCCCATTATAAAAGTCTCTCCCACCCTTCACCCAGCATTTTTCTAACGGACCCCAGGCAATGCATATATTTTCTGAAAGCGAAGGACGAGATGGTTCCAATGGCCATGCTTCGTCATCGTGGCGTACAAGTTGATCATCTACAAGAGTTACGAATCTTTTTACGTTAAAAACTCGAAAATCTCCGGAAATCACTAGGCAAACCCTTCACCGCACTTTCTTGAACGGATCTCAGACATTCTATATACTTTCTGAAGGCGGAAAACGAGGCGGTTCTAACGGTGATCATCTCACCATAAAAGATGTTCTTCTGCAAAAGTTATGAATTTTTAAAATTAAAAACTCGGGAATGTCCAGAAATCACTACTCACACCCGTCACCAAGCACTTTTTTCAACAGATACCTCCTTTCCTAAACATAAACAATTCACGTACAAATATCTCCTTTGCTTAACCTTACCTCACTGTTTTTCTTCTCAGCTTTTGGTGAAGGGGGTCACCTTGGTCCCGGCTCAGGAGTGAAGGAGGGGGGTGAGAAATTTCACACTATCGCACCTGTGATGCCGATGTCAGGCTGCTCAGGGCGCCATTTGGATCGGACAAAAAAGATGTTCGTGAAGAACGTTATCGAGACCGTCTCATGCCTACTAGAACGCCGGGAAGTCTCCACGAATACCAACATTCACGCTCGTTTCGACACTGCAAAGCACATCAAGTCCCACGAAATGCCAGCAGGACATTAAGAAGAGACGTGCTACAGTCGACCGATAGGACGCTCACCATTTGT
This sequence comes from Cylicocyclus nassatus, assembly GCA_958299035.1. Classification (NCBI taxonomy): domain Eukaryota; kingdom Metazoa; phylum Nematoda; class Chromadorea; order Rhabditida; family Strongylidae; genus Cylicocyclus; species Cylicocyclus nassatus. The sequence goes on from CATQJL010000112.1 coordinate 68,433,767, forward strand.
TGTGAAGTTCCATCACAACCTTGAAGAGGTTGGCATTGTTGTCCTCCATCTCGTCCATCTTCTCTTTTTGTATAAAATCCTATAAGACTGGCTCTCTTACATCTGCGCTCTCGCGTTAGAAAACCATTAGCATTATCAAATGCTACTCTCGAACACCGCAGTTGACAAAACAGAACTGAATGCTTTTTACATAGAGAAGGCAGCTCGCAGCGGGATATCTCTACAAGTTTGTGGGCGACTTCAATGCGGAAAGAGAAGCCATAGAAGAGGAATAAAGTACCGGAGAGTTTGGATAATAGCTCCAGAAAGAAAATAAATTCTGGCTCGTTGTGCTTCTCCTCGTAGCACAAAATCTTGTTAGTTTCAATCGAGAAAGAACAACGCCGTTGAACATAGGATTGTGCAAACAGAATGACTCACAAGAGATCGTCACATTTCCACCAATTGAAGGTGGAACTTGCTCGAGTAGTGGCATCATGTTGCAGTAACTCCAATCGCAACTTTCTTAGAGCAAAAGTACTATTTAGTCAGATGCTGGAAAAGAAGATTCACATAGCGAAAAGGATGAAGGTTTATAGCGGGGACAGGCTGAGGAAATTTGTATCAAGTTGTGATTGAACTCAGAATCCAAAGGACGATTACGGCCTGCTTCTGAAAGGATTGCGAGCAAGCGGAGGCTGCGCCTCAGTGACTTTTGAGAAGAACTTGGAACGCATTTCGAGGACCATCAAAGAATTGCTCTAAAGAAGAAGATCTTTAAGGCCTTGGGCAGAGTTGACGCGATTTGATCGTCGCAGTTCAATCGCTACAAGACAATTGTTACGAGTTCATTGCATGCCGATCAGCTTGCATTTCGGTTGTGATACTTTTCCAGCTCGAATTTTTTGAATGTAAAATGAAAATGAATGAAAATCGCGGTGATTAAATCGCGACGATCAAATCGCGTGAACTCTGTCCGAGGCCTAAGGCAACATTCAAATGCAACCCATCTCAAGCGACTGTTAGCGAAAGCCATTTAAACAGCTTTGCAGAATAGACGTTTAAGGAGTGGACCACTTACGTCTACGTGAGGAATTGGCCGACTGCTTTGAAGATTGTTCACCGAACAATGCACTCAGTTCATCATTCCCTGACCATCCCAATTAGGACAGAGTCCGGCAGGGCCACACAACTTCGTTGAAGATATTCTCGCGACCCTGCAGAGGGTAATGAAACACTGGACTGGGAGAGAGTCTTGCAAATTAATGAGGAATCTCTCTTAAATTTTCGTCTTGCGGACCATGGCTATCACCTCTATTAGTATCACAGAAGCGGAGACGATGCTGAATTGACTCAACGAGCAGAGAAAAAAATCGGACCATGAACAAATCGGAAGACTCACTATATGAAAACGCTCTTTGTGAAAGTGCAAAAAGAAAATTCATACGCAGTCCCATTGGTAATACGTTTCCTTACGTTTATCTTGGACGTTCGACGAACATGGTGAACGGCTCGCAGGAAAACAGGGGTAGAAGAGCAGCCTGCGCCGCCTTTGGGCCTCTCAATGAAACCAGCGACCAACTCAAGTACGCGGCCTGTCAAACTCAACCGTATCCCTGATAATCTGTTACGCAGCTCAAGCCTGGCCAATACCACAGCCATTTTGAAACTCATACGCATCCACAAAGCACCTGAGCGCAGTCTTCTGAAAATTCGACATAAGCAACTTTTCCCCGAACTTTGCAGTACAAGAATAGGAGAAATTTTGCGTTTTTGTGTTCCAGCGGAATACTTCGCAAGAGCGAAATTTTGATAAGCTGGTCACATCATGGAAAGAACAGACGAAAAATGGACATCAAGAAGATTAGAGCGGACTTCTCGCGGATTCTCGCGGGTATGGAGGAAGCCCACCAATGAGAGGGCAACATGTTCGTGGAACGGATAGACCAGCGGAGAATAAGCTACGATTTTTGCAAATAAAACCCCTGACGACGATTACCAAAAAGATTTTTTTCTCCGCTTCTTTTGCATAACAAAGTCAATTGTGAATTTCGAAAGTTTGACAAATTAAATCCAGACTGTCCTTTCCAAAATGTTCTCGAAATTATAACCCCGGAATTTTGAGTAGTCTGGAGATAATCGTATGCTACAATGAAACAACACAATGTTACCACTTTTTCGAAATTGCATTGTCTAGTTCTCAACTCTGTCATTCAAAGCGGTAAATGTCAGGATCAGACCTATTTTACTAGAAAGTTATACAACTTACCATTGTTAGAAATGCCAGACATATCGATTGTTCCTTTAACTTTAGATTCGCAACATATGCGGCGATCTTTGGCCTTTGTTTGTCAATTGATGTGCCGATTGAATGTCATCCAGAGCTTGAGGGAAATGAAGATATTTGCGAGAGAAGAAGCTGCAGATGGATATATGCTCCAGACGCATTTGGCGTAGGTTCAAAGTACTCTTTAAAGGCAGTGCCCGGGAAAAAAGTCGAACTTGCGCTTTGTGCTTACTCGGGCCTATTCGCTACGAGGAATCAGCAAATTCACACAGGAGGCGCAAAAATGGCGAAAAAGTATTTTAGCGCAGGAAATCAACAGGTGGGCGGGATCCCCACTGTGAGTTCACGCTCCAGCTTCCATAACGATCTTCTCAGTTCCAATCTCAAAACACGCGTTTGCACTTGGCCAGTAGATTTAAGGTCGGCTGACAAAATCGAGAAGATCTTTCGGAAGCTGGGAGCTTGAATTCACAGTGGGGAGGACCCCGCCCACTTGCTGTTTCCCTCCTGCGCTAGAGCCCTTTTTGCCATTTTCGCGCTTTCCAGTGTGGATTTTTTGATTCAGCATGACGAATAGGCCCGTATAAGCACAAAATATCAATATCGAGTTTTTGCCCGGACACTGCCTTTGATGCACGACAAGACAGGGAGAACCAAAAGTAATTCGAGAAACTATATATGTGTTTTTCGGATATTATGAAATCATGTGCAAATTGACTCCGACGATTACGCTAAATAAAGTTCTGCTTTCTTTCGAGGCGCCGAACCTACTATTAGGTCGGTGCAAAAGTTTTGTCAGTTTTTTCAATTCATTGGCAAACACGCTAGAATGAAGATAAACAAACACTTCGAAATGTATCCAATGCAGAATTTCTTCCTCTTTCCTGCTGCTAAACTCCAATTGTGTTTCGCTGTGAGAGTGACGAGAAATTTGCTGGAAATTACAACCGCTCGTTTTTACCATGTCCAAATTTCGCTAATTTTCAAAATTGTTATATGAGACTTTCGGAGGAGCCCTAATAACCAGCGGATAGGGCAAACCTTTTGCCAACAGAAGCAATTTTTTGGAGCCCTACGGCTTGTCTTTCAGAATTTCTACGAGTTATTTTTTGAAGTGACCGAATTTTGTATTCAGCCTATTTTGACCTCGTGGAACATAACATGTTAAACACTTCAGTCACCATTCGATGCAACTTTTTCTCCTCTTTCTAACACTTGTCTTTTTTGCCGAGGCAGGCGAAATTTGTGAGGAAAGTTGCAGCGTTTCCCAATTTCAGGAGTTGACGTAACTTATGTTTCAAATTCTCTATAATTTAGAGCAAAAACCGCTCACTTACTTTGTAATGGTAGCGGTAGTAATAATCGAGTGTTGAAACCTCGGTATTCTGTAGGATTTGCAGTGTTTGGTGCAATAACAGGTTATGCAATTTTTCCATAATACAATACTTTTAGCAAATTATTCAGCAAAAATCTGAAAAAGCAGCTGAAAAAAGGAAAAAATTGCACAAGTTGGCAAAAGATCTGCCCTATCTGGTGGTTATTGAGGCTCCTCCGAAAACCTCATACAAAAATTCTGAAATTTAGTGAAACTTAGACATGGTAAAAACGAATGCTTGCGATCTCCAGCGAATATCTCATCATTCTCCCATCGGAACACAGTGGGAGTTTAGCACCCGGAAAGAGGAAGAAATTCTGCATTAGATACATTTCGAAGTTTTTGTTTATCTTCATTCTAGCGTGTTTGCCGATGGGTTGAAAAAACTGACAAAACTTTTGCACCGATCTAATATTTTAGTAGTTGGATGGTTTGTTGCATTCAAGGTAATCTATCTATATATATATAAAACTCAAAATTGTGAGTTTGGAGGCTATGTGCGTTATAGAAACGCGCGCCACTCAACCGATTCAGCTGAAACTTTGCACACATATGTTTTCGACCCCTGCGCAGATGATAGGCTACTTTTTGCGGCGATTCGTTGGGTCCTTCTATCGATTTATTGATTTGTTTACGTTTTTCTAAGGAACTGAAGGCTTATCACGTTCAATCAAGCATTCTGCCATAGTCATGTAAAGGAGGGCGGTGAAGCTCATTTTCACCTCAGGATTACGAAGATGCGGTGAATCGACTTGGGCGCCGCAGGTAGGTCATCCAGTACGTGAAAAAAAGGCGGGGGGGGGGAGTTCGCAGTGCAGTAGTTTTGCTGGTAACCGTACCATCTACCTCATGTTCTGTGAACAGAGCCCGGGCAGGACCGGGGAAGCCAACTAGTATTTTTATAAAACTTAAACTTTGTAAGTGTGTTCGTTTAGTCGTTCGTTCGTTATAGAAACGCACACCACTGAACCAAGCCAGAGCTAAAACCTTGCACACATATGTTTTGATCCCGGCAGTGGTTTAGGACTTTTCGCGGCGATCAACCGTTCTATCGATTAATTGACTTCCAACAGTTTGCAAGGTCTTTCATCAGCGTCTTGGTCCGAGTCTTATTCGCTCAGTTATCTAGTACTCAATCGTACAGCTTGCTGATTCAGCCAAATGGATGAAATGTGAATGTTTTTACCTTTGGGGTCATTGAGCCTCCTCAGCATTCCGGCTAAGCGGGGTTATGCTTATTATACCCAGGCCAGTAGACCCGCCATATAAGCTGTCGGTTTGCTTTTGAGAGTAATGCAAAGATCGTTCCATTGGTAACGAGGGGGCATGCGTCCCATCTCCTTGAAGTTATAAGTTGTGGAGTTATGACGTCGACATTATCTCAAGACATTCTTTTATTAGGTTAATAGTTTGCCTTTCTTCTTTATGAGTATCAATGCCTATCAATGCCTACATTGTATACATATACTAGTGAACCAGTAATCAAAGGTGCTGATTTGCATTTGCGCGCCGGGACCGCCGCGCGGTTTCCCGCTATTTGCAGATTTTTGTATTGGGTTAACGATTCTTTATATATTAGATTAGTCTTTCAACATATTCAATGCAAGCTGTTTCATTTTTCTTACATTTAGTCTGACTAGTACTTGACTAAGATTAACATGATGATGTCTGCATTCGTTTACTTTTCTTGTTCATTCCGCTGTATTACTAACTTCTCGATGTGTTTGTTTTATTGTTATGGAACGCCTTGAGCGTACAAATGAAAATATAAAAAATAAACAATTCCTACTATGCCAACAAGTCATTTACATTCGATTAACAAAGTAGATCTCTTTTGTTTCCTACCAAGGAAGTTCGGTTAAGAGAAGCTAACCACAGTGAGTTTTGTCATACGTATGATTGTGTTGCGTCTGATGTTGTACCTTATTTTTATCTATTTGTCAGAGCAGAGCAAAGGTGAAGCTTAACTTCGAACATCAATCTCCCACTAACAAAGGAAGGATCATTCATCGAAGTGGAGTTTCCACACATGATGCATATCTTTCTGCTGCTCTTGGGGCCCTATAGCCAAATCCGTGATCCTTAGCTGCTCAATGATTTTCTGGGCAAAGTTATGAGCGATGGTTTACCCAGGATGCGGCTAAGGCTCGCTTTAAGTTTGCGGCGCCAAGGGAACGCAGATGTGGACGGATGGCCGAGTGGATAGCTGCGAAGACTATGGAGCAAGTGATCAAGAGTTCAGATTCCATTTGCAGCCACCACTTTTGCATTTTTGCAAATTGTTTAATGTGTATGTGAAGGTCCCTAAGACAAGGAATCGCGTTCATAGCAACTTGTTTGACAGCTTGAAATAATAGCCAAAGCAAATCAACGTGTGCTTATAATTAGTATCAAACCATTTATGAGCATGTGTGTTAGTTAGCCACAAAATGCTCAAAACACACTCAAAACACAACAATCAGATTAAGAAGATTGAGGAAAAGCTCTCTATGAGCTTTTGCTCCTTTCGAGTCGTTTTGCGCAAAACTTCGCATAGACCAAACTTTCTCGCTAGGCAACTCACTACCAGCTGCGGCGAAAACATAATTACAAATGATGAATAAGCTTCCCATCAGGTATCTATATTGATTATACCTGTTTTACATGTTTTTGATCCACCTGATCTACCAACATTGCCCAATTCAGAATTTTGCACATTTTTCCATCATCTCCGAAATTTAGAATCCGAAATTCAAATTTCGGAGATGATGGAAAAATCGTGCAAAGTTCTGAATCCCTTGGCGCCGCAAACTTAAAGCGAGTTAGCCGCATCCTGCGTAAACCATCGCTCATAACTTTGCCCAGAAAATTATTGAGCAGCTAAGGATCACGGAATTGGCTATAGGGCCCCAAGAGCCGCAGAATGATATGCATCATGTGTGGAAACTCCACTTCAATGGATAATCCTTCCCTTGTAAGACTGTTTATTTTTCATTTTGCACCGTTCGTGGTCTTTGTCCTGATCTGCTAAAATCCAGTAAAACTAATCAGGAAATTCAGCAAGGAAATCGAGAAAAGTGGACAAATATTAGTGCTTTCAAGGGTGATGGAAGGAAATGCTGTCCCAACTTTGGATTAGTTTTTGAGAATGAAATAAGCTCAAATTAGGTAACACAATGAGTGCTTATTCTTTGCGGCTTTCCATGCGCTGTTTTCAATAGCAAACTCAAGAAAACCGACGCATTTACTTGGAAAGCAAGAAAAAATATAAAAAATTGTGTGCTTTCGACGTACCGTGCATTAGGCCATGCTTCAAAAATGAAGTGCTTTGATGTGAGAGAGATGATCGCTACATGTTGAGACCTTTATAAAACAAACCAGTTTTTCTCCCGTAGGTTTCCAGCAACTGAGCCGCGCGAAGCCGGGTATGGCAGCAGGTTATAAGAAAATATTCAAATCAATTCGTGTGTTCTCTGTTTGTGCAACCTAGCGCAATTCGTGATATATTTTTTATTTCTGTCTGTTTGAGCCAACCAGGATTACGGATTTTATATTGCCCAACATTTGGGCAGTACTGTCTTCATCAAAAACTTGAAAGAAAGTCTCAATTATTATGAATCGCCAAACGATCCATCACACTTGCTTTTTCATTTTTTCCAAAGTGAACGAGTATTCTTGGAGATTCATTAATTTCAACGAGATCGCAGAACAACAGCGCTGATACCCATTGGTGATAGTAGGCTGATTACTGAGCTGTCTCAACGGGAACCAGCTTAAATAGCCTGAGGTATCTTATTCTGACGGTATGAACGGCAGTGGACGCTAGTGATTGAGAGCTGCTCATTCTTAGCATTCTTCTTAGGTTCCCGCAAGAGGATGACGATGCTTCTAGCGCTTCGTGTGCGACATCCTATCCAAGCTAAGATTATGCATATTATTTTAAAATCCGCGCCATCATGGTTAACTGCACTATGTTTCTCAAGCTGTGATGCTTCCTTGTTCTTGCTAGCTAGATGTCCGTTCAAATACGAATAACCGGTCGGCCTGCTCCTCCGATGTACGTTGAGTGGCAAGCTAGACATTTTTTTCGTAAACGGTGCCAAACTTAGCGCTATCTGCCATTCTTCCACTAGGGCAAATAACACAGCTTTGCATGATTAAAGTTGTATCGTGCATTTTGTTACGTATCAGCTGCCGTTTGATGTTGTTTGGTGTTCATGAGAACAATATCTCGGCGTAAGAGTACTGTATATGAATATGAATGGTAAGCATAAATGTAGCGAAGCTTGATTTCGGTCACATTCCTTAACTGTAGCCTTTTCTGAAGATCCAGACCTTGCTGAGGAGTAGCCATTAGAGGCTAAACTCGTGCCCCTGCACTCAATGGGCAACTTACCGTAAGCAAAATTCTGGAACGATTCGTGGATTTTGGCCTCCTACTGTGTCCAAGCTGGCACTCCTACACATCAGAAGATGCGCCGAGCTGAGTCGAATGGTGTCCTTGGTGTAAGAATTCGTCTACTTCAAGTTTGATTCAGAATCTTAGAACACTCGTTCATTTGACTATGTTCATGTAACTACGCAGCAACAACTTCACGATATAACTCACTCCGATTTTCATAGATTCACACACTTAGAATGTTGAACATGAAAATTCGACAATCAAGTGGATAATTTCAGTGCGAACTGCGCCCTTTCCTCATAATACTTAGTTTCTTTTTTTCCAATCGCAACGTGTTCTTCCTTCTTTTCATCTATTTTATTTAACTTTAAATATCTCTGGAAGGGATTTGTGGTGCTTTGTCCGGATTTTAGCACTCACATCAGGGGATTAGAAGGAAATTTTTTACATTGAGCATAGATTACTTCCTGAAGGCCTCGATATTATCCTTTCGTTCAAGCCTATTTCACCTTCGCACGACTAATATAGAGGTTGTGGTTGAGAGCCACCCAAAATGATCTCAACTTTCATACGGGTTTCCACCAATTCTTGGCCATATTCCAAGGTAGACTCCGCGGAGGCTTGGGTTGGGAGGGCCGTGCAGGATCCTCTCGAGCCTCGCATCTCAAAGGGATGCCGCCTTCCGGTTTCGCACGTAAATCAACCGAGGCGCGAAATGACTTGTTCATACTTGTTCAGACAAATACAACGCGCATGTGACACTGAGCAAGCTATAGGAGGCTATGAATGGGATTTATTAGGTTGGAAACTAAGTTTTGCTGGTCTCATAACTTCCCTCCCACTCAACATGGCGCACTCAAATTTTGCCTCCGCGTTGGTTGTTACGTAAGCTACAAGCGCAGCTGCTGTCCTACCAAATTCTGACGTCGCAGTGAGGGTACCGGTAGGTGCATGGTATGGATTACGAAAACGATAGTGAAATTGCATGATAAGTGCTTTTTTGCAGGATTACTGTAGGTGTACGATATGGGCTCTCGCCCTAAACAAGGAAAAGGCGTTGATTCAACAAATGAATGTGATATTCGAGTTTGGCAGGTCAAATAATTTTACTATGTAAAGTCTCGGCGGAATTTGAGCTTTGGACTCTTTAGTCATTGACGGTCGTTCCCAGCAGCTCTTGCGTACATCGACTCGTTCGACTTTATGAGGACGCCAAATCTCGACATGCCCCTAAATTTTGTTTTTTTTCTAGGCCAAAGAAGTCAACCTCCATCAATATTTTATAGACGAATTCGGATTACTGCGCATGGTCTAGGCTGCCAAAAGCTTCGTTTGAGCTTGAAACCCCAAAAATTCTCAAATTTCACTAGTTTTCGAAAAACACCTGAAACTTTCTATTTCGTGTTCAAAATTCAGACAATTTGTGCTAGCTTGTAGATCACATTGCCTTCTAAATAATGCCAAAGTTTGAGTGCGCCATACCCAAAGAGAGTGAAGTTATGAAACCAGTTGCAAAACTTTGTTTCCAGCCTAATAAATGGAAGCATAGGTGAACAAAAGAGTTGCTCTCTATGAGAAGCACTAAAGCCTCACCAAGCTGCGGAAAAGAAGAAGAGCGATACGAGACAACCCTGAATACGTTTAGGGGCCGTGTGAAATGTGCACTTCAGGTCATTGTATTTCTCAAGTTACCTTTTCGCATCAATTTTGATAAGATAACTTGTCTGAACGTAAGTTCCAAAACAACGCAGACCTATTGAGAGGTATAATCAAAAGCTCACTGCTTCGTCATCTTAGAATAACCTATGTAGTGCACAAACTATGGAACATCACACAGTTTAACTTTTCTTAGGTTACTTCGACAAGACGAAGCGTCTAGACTAGCTCCTACTATTGAAAATCATGGTGGACTTGCGCTTTATGGGTCGAAATACTTTGCGTGAAGTACCTTCACATAGTTTAATCCAGACGAATATACTTGGGAGCAAATCTTACCTGCTCAAAACCTACTGTCAGATAGGTTTTATTTAGCCAAGGTCTACTGTAAGCAATATCCTACCTTTTACTAAGCAGACAAGCCAAAAGGAACATTGAAGATGCGCGTATTACTTATCTTAGGGGTAGGGGAACGAAAGCCGCCAGTTTAGGCCGCCTCCGCGGACTGCTGGTCCTGTAACGACATGCAACAACGCTGCAAAAAGAGCAATTGGCCGCCAAAGACGTCTCAAACTGGCGGCTTTCGCTCCCCTACCCCTTATCTTAGTGATGTAAGACCCAAAGATTATGTGAGAATGACCATTTGGAATTTTAGACGACCAGAAATGTGTACCCAATGTATAAAGGTCTCCAAGCTTCTGTCTCTTATATTTTGATCCAATTCAGAACATATTCTTCTGTTTTAGTAAACTACTGCATGTTTATGGATTGATATAGGACGCTCAATTCTTCTGTATTCACAGTACGGTACTCTGCAGTTGGTAGAGTCGTCCTCACCCCACTAGTCGGTCGGTGGTCGAATTTGAATTCGAACTGGAGCAGGCCGGCCGCGGCAGAGCGCGGCAGACGCCGCCCCCCAGCGAACCGCTTGCATGAGCTTTTTTCTCATTTTCTTCGTGTTTCTTTGCTATCTCTCGTATTGCGGCAATGTTTTCAATCAGATTTTTAGATTTCGTGCCGCTAGCTATTGCTTTGTGCATTGTGCTCGTTTGTTTTACATTTTTTCCAAGTAAAACGGGAAGAAGGATGCGATTGGAGATTTTTGAATGAGATATCTCTTTTCCGGTAACTGACATATACACAAATGTGATTTGATGAACTTTGGTTTTTCTTCAAAATGTGTACTCTGAACTATTTTTTTTGCGATAGGGCTGAAATCGTCTCAGAAAGTGTTTGTTTCAAAGAGTTAGCGGTACAAAATCTGAAAATCTGTTAAGAACACTGCTGCAATACGAGCGAAGCGATAGCGAATAAACAGGAGAAAATAAGAAAAAAGCTCGTACAAGGGTTGGCTGAGGGGCGGCATCTGCCACGCTCTATTGCGGTCGGCCTGCTCAGTTCGAATTCAAATTCGACCACCGACCGACTAGTGGGGTGAGGACGACTATATTACATGTCCGTACCTGTTCACCGTAAGCTCTGCGATTTACTTAATGGGTGGTCGCCTACGTGCATTTAGGAAAGGCGGCAAGCCTGGGGAGGATGATGACACGCCGCCTTTGAATTGTTGTGTCATGAGTAATAACCTGAGTCAGCGAGAATGATTATATCCTGTAGGCAACAGCTTTATTCTAGCTAAAAGGATCGGGTTTCTAAGTTCCCGCATTCAAATTAACGAGTTTCATTCATTATGGGAGTCAAAAATGGCGTGCGCGTTGCTCTAGTAAGCTAAAAGGTTTTTGTAAGGGCCGGGCATACTTTAGGCCTCGGGCAAAGTTCACGCGATTTGATCGTCGCGATTCAATCGCCACAAGGCAAGTGTCACGAGTTCATCGCATGCCAATCTTCTTGTATTCCGGTTGTGATAGTTAGTCACAATTAATCGTGTTGGAAAACTATCACAACCGAATTACAAGAAGATCGGCATGCAATAAACTTGTAAGGCCTAAGGTATACTTCACGCGATTCCAGTCGCTGCGCGATTTGACACTACAGCGACTCTTCGTAACTGGTCATTAGCGCGCTTTGCATGGGCCAGACTTTAAAGCTTTTGCTATAACTTACGGTAGCTACGCGCCTATGCACTTGAGACGCACACACGATTGATCTGTAAATATCTGGCAAACTGCCAAGTCGCGTGGATGTAGCGATTTGACGATATCGCGCGAGGTATGCCTTTGGCCTAAACCTTGTCTTGTAGCGATTGAATCGCGACGACCAATCGCGTGAACTCTGTCCGAGGCCTTACGCGATTCCAGTCGCGACGCGATTTGGCAATTCGCCAGAAGTCTTCAGATTCAACGCTAGCATTTCGCACATGCATATGTGTATAACTTACATGGATTGATAAAATACCCTATCTTTTTTACATTTAAAATGTGCTCACAGTGAGTTATGGACAGCTGTGCCAGGTCGCTTCGCGACTGAAATCGCGTGAAGTATGCCCGGCCCTTTAGAAATGCTCAAGTATATTGATTTTTTTGCTTCCATAAAAAGCTGGACACGTAACATCAATTCAATTGCATTTGAACGAGAGATGATCACCTTAGGGCTGCCAAAGAATCATCTGTCGTTTTCAAAGTTACTTCCCATAAAAATCGACGAAAAGGGATAAAGTTGTATTGAGGATCTATCATGGCAGCTTAGGCTTGTTTTCGGAAAGACACATAAAATGTAAATCGTTCAATTTTTTCGAGAAAGTTCAGCTTGCGATGTTTCTAATCTTCTGAGATTTTAGTTCTTTTTACGTAAACATGCTTAGGGGTGCCGTAATATATCTGTACAATTTTACAGCATTTTCAGTGCGTTCATAAGAAGATAATGCTTTCAAAATGAGAGATGATCCCCTGCGAATCCTTCAGGATATCACACGCAGCAGTGAAACTCTCAGGAACTCTCAGCACGTTTGGCGATATCTTGTCATTCATTGCTCAAGTGTCAGAACGTGTGGACCTTCTTAGGACTGAAAAGAATAATACATATGAGCTAAAGCAGCAAGATATGACTCGTCCCTTCTAGGAATCCCCTACCCTTTTCAGCTACTCAACTTATCGCCGGGGGCAGGCGGCCATGCGAGTTTTGAGCACGGGCACCGGAAAGATAGTTCGCTGATTTCTCGCTCCGTTTGCAGAAAATTGGAAGATTTGGCCAAGTTTCTGACGAATGCTCGGAGAACGATTGCGGCTTTTCCATGAATTAGTTGCGGTGCGATGGCCGCATTCTCGCGGATTTTCCGCGAGAATATGCAAAATTATTGGGTACCGCACGCTCCTTTGTGAAGGACCGCACAGCCCGTGGGGTACCTTCCGCAGAGAGAAAGTACCCCAAACTTGGGTAATCAAGCCATCGATGACACCTCTGCCACATAGAGTCTCACCTTTTCTCGGCGTACGCCCGAAAATGCGTAAAAATAGTCCGAGCGCCTGCAAAATTTGGCCAACGCTTGCGAAATAATCTGCAAGGGCATTGCAAAAATTGCTGTATCGCTGTCCGCTGACAGAATATGCCAACGTAAAGGAAGTGCCGCCCGCTGAAGGTTTGGACACGCCCCAAAATTCTGCTGACCGTTTGCAGAAAAGCGTGAGTTTGCGGACCGCCTGCCCCGGCGATTATCTGAGTGATGTGTACCTGCATACGGTCCCAGAAAGTAGAAAAGTATTCTTGGCATTTTTGCAGAACTTCTGTCTGTTTTAAGCACCCTTATCCATTGCGTGCAAGATACTACTGGCTAAATTTTGAAGGGGCAGCAACCGTTTTGTGATTAACAAACAGTTACTTATGACAGTCCCTAGACTAAAAGCAGATATAACAGAACTATTAGGGTGATGCATAATTCCTGCACCAAAATAGGTACAGACCGCAATAACTCGGAATAATCCTATATCCCAAGTAGGATTCGATATATCATTAGATAGCGCAAACCTAGCTCTACAAGATAGTGCCCAAATATCTGCACCAGCTTTGACCAACGCGAAGTTTTGAGCCGAAAACTGAAAAAAACCCATGCGTTTAAAAACCTTAAGACCAATCAATACAAGATTGTAACTTCGTTCAAAAAGCTTCTACAAGATTTCTTTCTTGCTCACGCGTAGACATTCCACGTAAGATATTTATCTATGCGGTTGCTGTATTTTTTTCTCAGCTAGACGATGAGAAAACGAAGTTTTTCATGTCTTTTCCAAAACAATGCTGAGTGTTCTAGCACCGACAGTTGTATAGTACATTTCTTTAGCAGTGAAACTCTACATTTTCAGCCTTCTAGAACTGCTAGTTCAGAGAAATGACGAATCTAGCTCTCCTTATCCGAAAATTTCTTGCCTAGTTGCTAAAAATTAGATATTTCTCGTAAACCAGCTGTTGTAAAAAGCTGAAAATTCACACTCGCGCTTCTAAGGTCCTGTAGTGTACAACTGTCAGTGCTACACAGCATTGTTTTGGAAAAAAACATGAAAAACTTCGTTTTTTCAGTTTCTAGCTGAGAGAAAAATACAGCAACTGCATAGAGAAATGTCTTATACGAAATGACAATACGTGAGCATGTTGGGAATTTTAAAGGATTTTTCTGAACGAAATTCCAATTTTTTCTTGATTTTTGGGCCGCTTGAATTTTTTTCGTTTTTGGCTACAATCTTCGCTTGGATCAAAGCTGCTTCAAAACTTCAAGCACTATCTTGTAAAGCTAGGTTTGCTCTATCTAATGTTATATCGAATCCTATTTGGGATATAGGATTATTGCGAATTATTGCGATCTGTACCTATTTTGGTGCAGGAATTATGCATCAACCTAATAGTATTTGAAAACAAACAGCGGTCAATAATGACATTTTCTGGATTATCAAAACTAAAAATAATATGGTCATCTTCAAGAAAAAAAAGTTATCGAAGTAAATTTGTTTTACCTCAGACGGCATGCATTTTTGAGAGAAGCATGGGCTACTCGAAGATTTCAGTAGACGGACCGGTATAGTACTCGGAAGCTAATTTTAATATGCGAAGAACTGAATTCACAGGTCATCACGTTACGGAAAAATGATGGACCTAAAAGCCCGTGGTCTACAGATATTCCAGAAATATTCTTTACATCAAGAAGTTTTGGAAACACCTTGAATGTGAAAATTTACGCGAAGGGAAGGTGAGTGCATTATAACTGGAAGTGCTTACTGATCGTGGCTATCTCGAATGGAATGTATCATTTATCCATGTTTTTTGCGAAACGATTTTCCAAAAAGATTCAATAAACTTTCTTGAAAGCAGCGTCCCGGAAAAAAGATGGGTGCCGCGTTTTTGTGGCGATGTTGAAGTAGACTCCCTACCTAAGCGACGAGGGCAAAAAAAAGGGGTCTACCAAGCTTGAAATTTGCACCGAAAGTGGTCCGGATTTTACGCTAGGCCTGCATGCCGCCCGCACAGCGATTTCGTACTGCAAGGCCAGAGCACGCATAACGCACACAGTCATGAGCGCAGGCTCCAGCAACGCGACTTCCCCCTTTTTCGCCTCGTACTACAGGTTATGAGATTGACTGCGAAGAGGATGGCTTCAGAATAGACGGCTGTATGTTGTTATTCGGTAAACTAGAGTAGGTTGTTGAAGTATGATACCAATACACCAGTGTGATTAATCGCTGTTATGGTTGCTTCCTCTTTCAACACCGTTCTCCACAATTCACATGTAACGTCGTTTCTATACATAGTTATGAGTACCATCTGATTCAACTAACTTGGCATCGGCAAAGGCGGGGCTTCGTGACCTAATTAAGGCTATGATCAGAGAGCACTCGCGCGAAAGAGACGCAGGTGCGTCGCGGGCGCGAGCGGCCTCAATTAGATCACAAAACCCCCCTGATGGTGCCAAACCAGTTGAATCAAAGGTTGCACGTACAGGGCTTATCAATCGAAGTGTTGGGTGCATCAGCTCTCCATTCTCTGCTAACTCTGCGTCTCTCCAGTGGAACACGCTCTCAAAGCACTTTTCCAGGGCTAGCCTAAGAAAGGCGGAACCTCATTCGGTTCATTCCTTCAGTCATCGCTTGGGTAGGGGGTCTACTTCAATATCATCACAAAACCCGTTACCCATCTTTTTGCCAAAACGCTGCCTTTAAGTCTTCGTAAACTGGGTATAATTAAGTTTTTCGTTTTGATATCTGATGCAGCACAGAATACATTCAAGCAATCTATCGATGTACACCTCGCCGTGAGTGGTTGGTCACAAGTTTTGTTCTAGTCAGTCTGAGGACTCCAAGGAAATTTGGGTAGTTTGAAAAAAATTGGCAGCCTGAAGCAACGTCCTGGCAACTTCTCAATCTGAACATTTAACAATTGCGAGCTTATCCTTTATGTTGACCTCAAAACTGTAGCTTGGAGCTGGAGCAGAGCTCCGCCAAGAAGAATCATTGTGGGAAAAGTGATAATTTTGTGACATGTGGGTGCTCTAACACGCAGTGTGTAATTGCTGGACGAGGTGGCTTCGTAACGGGAAGGCTGGTTGTAGAATTCCGGAAGGAACTTTATGCCTGGTAGAAGAGCTTTTTGCTTCGGACCACACGGCTCGCAGGGTAAGTTCGCAGAGTTTTTAGTCCTTTTTTTTTTTATGAACTACTAGTCGAAAAGTTTGGGCTTATCGGAAAATCCTATATTCCAGAAACTCACTTTTCTTGATAGCAACATCTAAGCACTATTAGGCGGGGGGCAGGCGTTATGGAGCAAAGCAGCGCCGCATTCCCCTGCGGTATATCCTGAGGGTCAGTTGCGTTGCGTCGCCTTTAATTGCAGCCGCAAGAGCACGCCGCTCCTGAAAACGAACTGAGCCATTCCCTATTGCTATGCCTTGAGAAGATGTCCAAACTGCATGAATAAATACTGATTTTAAGTGTAACACGAGAATTAGTAGAGAAAAGGGACGGAAAATTTTCGCTACTGACTTTCCAAGCATTTACTTTCTTTTGGGTAGTACTTTCAAACACTTCTTCCTCAGAATCTATTTTTTCATCCTCATCCGTTTACCTTCCGCATTATGGTCTCTCTACATAAGAAAAATTTCGAGAATGACTCAATCCGCTGGGTAAGGGTTGAGCCAGACTTCGCCGGGAAGCGGCGTACGCGGCGTACGCAGCGTACGCTCGGTATATTTCATCATAGGAGCATACGCGGCGTACGCTGCGTACGTGGCGTACGCCGCGCAGTCTGGCCCAACCCTAACGCTAGCTCCTCTGCGGGTGCAATTAGGAGCGACACAACGCAAAGGGCCTTCAGGATATACCGCAGGCGAATGCGGCGTAGCTTTGCTCCATAACGCCACGCCGCCCTATTAGGCTAGATAACATGTACAACTTTGAAATGTTTTCGTTACTCTGAAGAAAGAAAAATGGCTTCCAAGAAAAGACGGTCGCCCGTTGGGGATCATCAGGGGATCATACGAAAAGGTAAAATATGCGGCTTGTACAACTTCTCGCTTCTAAAATGTCCATGGTAAACGATGATGGGAATACCTACTGATAGGTAGACAGCGTGAAGTCCAGACATCTGGAGCCTCAGGATATGAGGCTTTCTTTCAAGCAGCAATCCCCTCCCCGGCGGGGATGTTAAAGCATGCGGCCTCGAAAATATGGCGGCAATATGGCAGAAGGTTGTGAACAAAAACAGATAAAGGCTGCTGCATGACGAAGGCGCAAAAGCGGTATGAACTGAGCAGGCACGAACGTGCGCGTGTCCTCACCGTTGCAATTCCTGCGCCTCATGCGCTCTGCGGTCAATAAAGCCGCTTTCGCGCCCAAAAATATTGCGCCTTCGTCATGCAGCAGCCATATTGATTGAATTTCGACGAATGTTTTGTCAGTCTATGAAAAGTGCAAGAATTTCTGCGACGAGCACACATTCACAAAGCACTTCGGACAAAAGAGTTAGTCATAGGTTCTATTAGGTGGGAAAACTTCTTGATTTTAGAAAATAACCGTAACCCCATCTTACAATAAAATTACTTACGATTAGTTGTCATAATTGCAAATATGTTTTTTTGAATGTGAACCATCTGCTTTGTAAATGCTCCTTAGGTAAGATCATTCATGCCCTTGCAAAACACGAACTCGCCATGAGTTTGATTCTTTGTTTATTTTATCGTAGGTTATTGTTGTATGCACGCAGAAATCATAAAACTGATCGTAATAAAATATATTAGGTCGTTTCAAAAGTAATTTCCCTTTTTTCAAACGGGCACCATATTTGATGGAACAAAAATTTTCAAGAGAGCTTGGAGGCATTCGATGCAGAATTTCATTCTCTTTCTGATGGTTATGGGACTGTTGCAAAACACTCAATGTACTTTCAGAAAACAACCAAAATCTGCGACCCATGCTTTTTGAGATGGTCAAGTTTCACGATTTTTTAAAACTTTCGTATCAGTCCTTAGAAGGAGTTCAAGTAAAGATTCACTAGAGTAAGCCTTACAGAATACACTACTCCTTTTTTCTCTTTCTCGTAGCTCGTCCTAATTTTTTAAAAGATTTTTTAACAGAACCATCGAATTTTGCAGGCCCACCTCAGCCACAATCGCATCAAACATCAGTAATTACTCGGAAATTCAAGCTTTCAAAATGATATATGACTTAATATTGATTTTATAAACCTATGAGAGTTTACGGGTTCGAAATATCAAATTTCGAGTTTTTCGGGTACAGCCTGAGGCTCGCTAAAGAAATGAGTTATGATGATTTCTCCCCGGAAGCTAAACGAATCGGAAACAAAAAACACCTATTAGGAAGAGGAGAAAATGCTGCATCGAATAGTGCGCGAGCTGCCTTTCTTTTGATGTTCTACGAGGATTTAGCTGCCCAAGTATGGAAATCGGTAGCATCAGTTAAAATTCTGTTAAAAATGTAGGACAAGCTATGGAAAGGAGAGAAAAGTAGTTTTGCATTCTGTAGGGTTTGCTCTATAAAGGCGTTACTTGAACTCTTTCTGAGGATTGATATGAAAGTTTCAAAAAATCGTGGAGCTTGACCATCTCAAAAAGCATGGGTCGCAGATTTTGGTCATTTTCTGAAAGCTCATTGGTTATTTTGCAACAATTTCATAACCATTAGAAAGAGAATGAAATTCTGCATCTAATGCTTCCAAGATCTCTTGGAAAGCTTTGTTCCGTCAAATGTGGTGCCCGTTTGAAAAAAGCGAAATTACTTTTGAAACGACCTAATACTTTTGTTGAACAGATATTCATTTTCTGTGACTTAACTTTGCGTAGAGCCAAGCGCGTGCACTGGCATATGGACAATTCCCTCATTGTAAACTTTCATATTCGTTTCTTGCCTTTTCATTGCAGACTCCCAATATCGTTATCAGTCTTTATTGGTTTCCCTAAAATTTTCATATTCACAATGATATATGCAAAAGCAACAAACTATTAAGTAGATCAAGGAACAAATTTTCATTTGTGGTGCCATATGCACTCTGCTTCAAAGAGCAAATCGCAAGTGGGCGAGACTAATTACCATTTGATTCAACTGGCGTGGCTTCGGCAAAGGCGGGGCTTCGTGACCTGATTAAGGTTAAGTAATGATCAGAGAGCACTCGCGCGAGAGAGACGCAAGTGTTTGCGGGCGCGAGCGGCCTCAATTAAATCACAAAATCCCGCCTTAACGGAGCCAAGCCAGCTGAATCAAAGGTTAACTGTGGCTCGAAGACCGCGTCCAAAAAGTTTTGAAGTGAACTGGATATTCATGGATTTCGTTAGGGGACCCCTTCATTGTACGTGCCTAAGTTCAACCGATGCGGCCTCCTCTACATTGAAAAAACTGGCTCGAAGTGGTTCGCGGAGCGCGAATCGGCCAACGCCGAAGGACTGTTTTCCCTTAGCTTCAAACACCTTTTGACATTCTTGATTCTGCAAACAAAACTAAGTTATAGCGAGGCAGCTCGTCCGCGATGCTTTTATTTAGCCTTCGAACTACGGTTGCTCTGGGACTTTTATGCTTCTCAAGCCCGTAGAAAGTTTTGGGGTCGAGAAGGCTTGCGGTTTACAACAATCTCAAAACCCAAATCGGTACCTACCGCTAAGTATCCAACACATTCAAAAACTTCTCGCTTTTAACATTACGTCATACAGGGTGCCCCTAAAAGATGTGCACACTCTTGATCATTAATGACTCTCTTGCTTTGATGTTTCCCGGCGATTTCAACCTACCGATGTGGAGAACGAGGTTCAACTTAGAATTATGTTAAAGCGAATCAGAAGTGTAGGGCGATTCGCACGACCGTGATGGTTTGCACACAGAACCACAGCCGCATGCGACACACACTGCGGCGGTCTACCAAGCAATGGGAAGAAAGGTTTGCGGAGTGCGTGACGTGTTAAAGGCAGTGTCCGGGCAGAGTGAGGGTTCCTTCATACTACGCCGCAGCACGCAGCGTACGTTGGTCGCAGTGAACGTACGCCCATGGCGGCACAGTCTCGCTATGAACACTGGGAAAACACATGGAGTAGCGGATATGGAAATACAGTGATAGACAGAGTGTGCTGCCACAGGCTAAGGGCATACCTCACGCGATTACAGTCGCCATGCGATCTGACAATTTGCTAGATACCTTCAAATTCAATATTGGCAGACCCGAAATGCACAGCATATTAAGTTTTGGTAAGTTGATGCCCTTATTTCTTACGTTTAAAAACCCCTTACGATAAGTTATGCATAGGCGTATTCTCGCCGCGATTGCAGCAGCGTACGCTGCTTGCTGCGGCGTAGTATGAAGAAACCCTGAGGGTTTTGAGATTTCAGTGCCATGCGAAGTGGCCACCCTCAAACACACATGGCGCAAGTGTGAGGTTATAAAGTTCGACCTAAAGCAAGAAAAACAATTGGAAGTGGGGAAACTTACGCTTTGGGGCGGGGTCCTCCGACCTGTTTGAGTTAGGCAGAGTACGCATGCCGCAACAGTCAAAATCGAGGGTCCGCAGCGACTCTGCGTCTTAGCCTTGGCGGGGACCGTCGAATTTCAATATGTAAGGCTTTTGTTCTCGCCGTTTTCCCGCCTTTCAATGTGGATTTCGGATTCATTGTTGCGGATAACCCCCGTTAAGTGATTTTCTAAAAATTGAGTACGCAGGGCCCAAGCGAGCAAGCGGCCAAAGGTTTTCTATCCCTTAAAACAGCGAAATTATCCTCTTTGATGAGTTTTGTAAATAACATGCTGTAACTATGAATAAAATAGCATGCTTCTTTCTCCAAGAACCTTGCTAATAAATTAAAAGATATGCTCAACGCATCCCTTTGCATTCTATTTGAGGTAGAGCTTTGCAGCAGTATTATTCCAACAGCTTGCTTTAAGTATTATGCACAAACTCTGATGCTTGGAAGTCGCGTTATGCAACAAACGAAGTCAATAATTACAGGTACGAGCCGCCGACTGAATTGTTTCCCAGTCTGCTGAAACCTATCAGAGAAGATTCTAGTCTTAGTCTCAAGGATCTGCAGGTTGATCTTTCATTCTAAAATTAGACACTGGCCTTATTGAATCTTTGTCATTCGAAGTCGCCAGAGGAAAGCCTGAGTTGACTGCGTAATTACAGATCAGCATCAGTCGTGCTATCGGTCTAGATGCGGATCGCTTCGTAGATTTGCGCGTCTTCGATGAAGGAACATCTGACATTTATAAAGATATGGATGAAACTATCGCTAGCCAACTTGCGCGGCCGCGTTTCGAGACCACCCAGCGCCAACATTTGTGCTGCATGGCCCGGTCATCTTTGATATCGGCCACTATGTAAAAGTCAATAATGGCTGCCATGAAAAATTTTACAGAGCAAGCGGGGAGATAAAACAAAGGGGAGAAGATTATAGGGCTTATTGATTGCATTGTTGAGTGCATCAGCATCTCCGCTCCCGCACTGGACTCTGCACCTCCTCCGCGAACATGCTCTTTAATCATTTGCAATTAATTGAGGCTCCACCTTCCCACGGTCGCAGTGGGAAAATGATCAGAGAGCATCTTTGTAAAAGAGGCGCAGAGTCCAGGCGAGGCGGAGAGTTGGTGCGACCGACACTGCAGTCGATAAGCCCTGTACCAAGTCTAGCCTTGATTTTTCTCAAAAATCAAGGTCTCTCTGCAAGAAGAAGGGGATGAAAAAATTATCTACTTTTCTCAAGGCTGTGATTAACTGTTCGTTGATTCTCCCTACCCGTAGGCCCTCCAAAAGCATGTAATTTTGCGCATTATTGTTCCTAGTATTATGACACCTCAAAGGCAGTGTTCCGGCAGAAAGTAGATTTCAAATTTTGCCCTTTTCTGGGCCTATTCGCAATGCTGAATCCAAAATTTCACACCAGAGAGCGCGATAACGACGAAAGGACCTCTAACACAGGGAAGAAATCAAAGAAGGGGGGGCCTTTCCTATTGCAAATTTACGCCCCCAGCTTCCGGAGCGAGCTTCTCGATTTTGATTTCAAGTCAAGCGTTCACGCTTGGGCGGTGGAAATATCAGGCCGGCTAGCGAAAGCGGAAGCATTTCAAAGTGGGGAAGAACCCGCTATCCTCCTTTCCCTTCTTCGTTGGAGCCCTTTTTCGTTGTTTTCGCGCTTTTTAGTGTGAATTTTCAGATTTAGCATAGCGAATAGGCCCGGGTAAAATATCATTATGGACTTTTTGGGCGGACACTGCCTTCGAAGTCAGTGTCCGGACAAGAAGGGGGATTTTGGGTTTTTACTGCCATTCGAAAATGGCCTCCCATAGACAGCACAGCGAAAGTACGAGGTCATAACTTCGACTAAAGCAAGAAAAACGACCGAAAAGTGGGGAAACTTAAACCTTGGGGCGGGGTCCTCCAACCTGTTTGAGTTCCTGCTAAGCGGCAGAGTACGCATGCCGTCACAGTTAAAGTTGTAGGATCCCGCAGTGATATCGCGTCTCTGCCATGGCGGGAACCGTCGATTTTCAAAATTTAAGGCTTTGGAAGACGCATGTTCTCGCCGTTTTCGTTCCTTTTAGTGTGGATTTTCGAATACAGCGTTGCGGACAACCCCGGTAAGTAAGTTTTCTGAAAATCGAGTTTTTGCCCGGACACTGCCCTCAAGGGCCGGGCGATCTCATCGCCTCGAGATTCTCTGGACAGATAACTATTACAACTTTATTGCAAGCCGTTCATTTTGCCGTTCGGTTGTGATAGCTTTCCGGCGCAACTACTCAGATAATCGCCGGGGCAGGCGGTTTGCAAACTCGCGCTTTCCTGCAGGCGGTCAGCAGAATTTTGGGCGTGGCCAAAACTCCAGCTTCTTTTGCTGTATATGCTTATGTTCTGCCAGCGGGCAGCGATACAGAGTTTTCTGCAAGCAGTCGTCTATTAATTTATTCAGCAAGCGCTGGCCAAACTTTCAGCAGGCGCACGGACTCTTTTCAAACAGTTTCGAGCGTACGCCAAGAAAAGGTGAGACTCTATGTGGCAGAGGTGTCATCGATGGCTTGATTACCCAAGTTTAGGGTACTTTCTCTCTGCGGAAGGTACCACATGGGCTGTGCGCTCCTTCACAAAGCACCGTGCGGCCCTCAATAGTCTTGCATATTCCCGCGGAAAGTCCGCGAGACTGCAGCGACTGCGCCGCAACTAATTCATGAAAAAGCCGGGCCCAAAAATCTCATGGCCGCCTGCCCCCGGCGATTATCTGAGCGATATCGCTCGCTGACTTCAAACCAGCCACACGACTGTATCGCTGAAATTGGCTTTTTTTGAAAGTTTCACCATCGTTTCTTAGATTTTAGGATTGTTTTCTGTTTTAAGATTTCAAAACTAATCCAGTTTTGCCTGCTTACATCGTTTTTCCATGGCGTGTCGCTTTCGTATCTATTTCTGGCGCTAGAGCTAGGGGTCCTAGAGTTTTAAAGTGTGAATTTCGATTAAATTTGGTTTGAGGGGGGGGGGGGTAGTCGACACGCTGGAGCCGTCCATGGGTGTATCCCATTACTTGTCCATATTTACTTTTTGCGGTTGCGCCATCTTCTGAGGCTACAGTGTATACGAACTTCACAATTCGTATCATACTCCTCTGCCCCAAAATGCGACGACTATTGCATCTGCGCGTAGTTGAATAATATTTTGCCAGTTGTACAGCAAAGATGAGTTCAGTAGTCAAAGTCAGTCGCTTGTACAGCTTCCGCCAATTACATCTACATTAGTCTCCCTCATATAATCATCCCTCATTCTTCTATTTCTCCCTCATTTTGCATATTTTTAGGATCTCATCGATATCATTTTGTTACTTGTTTGATCAATTTTATTGCTGCCTTTTCGTTGCCAAGATAAAGTTTGATTACCAAGTTTGAGGTTGCTTGCTCTTGTGTACAACGAAATCCCGCAGGGCAATCTTTGCGGTTGTGCTAACAAGTGGTAGGCGATTATAGTTTTGCACATCATATTGTCTCCTTTGATTCAATTTAGCTTAAACTTGGACTAGGAGATCCTTCCATGCTGATCACCAATATCAAACTCTTTCTCCATTTTGGGGCCACTTATAAAATTACTAAGTGTACGGTAGGCATCAGACCGCGGTTTCCTTCTTTACATTTCCGAGGGGTTATTTGGCGCGTTGAGCATGACTATTGTAACAATTGCTTACAAAGCTTACAGCGCCGTTTACTTACCATCATACCTTCGATAGTCTAGAGACAGGGCGTCAAAAGTGAAGGTTGTTTTAACATCTGACGTCATAAATAGTGAAGGTTGTTTAAAAAAAGATTAGAGACTAGAAAATGACGTAAAACAGATATAAAAAGCAAAAGAAACTGCTGAAAACTGGATAAAAACGCTGCAATGAGGTTTAAAGTCTTTCATTTGGCGGCTTTTCAAGGTGCAAATTTTCGCTCCAGGACAAGCAATGCGCAACACGGGGTTTTGATTTTTGATGCGTCCTTTAAAACTTTACCCCCGCATTAACATTCCTGTTTCCTGGGACGTTGTCTGAATTGTTGCGCTCATTATTCTGAGCAATATCGTTCAAGCTGGGAGAAAAATCGCTGCGAAAGCACTGAAACAGAACAAAGTAAAGAAAAACGCACTTTTTACGGTTTTTCACGAAAAATTCCGTTATAATCGAAGAGATAAGAGCTGGGTGGTTGTCTGCATTATGAACAGAAGCAGGTTCTATAGAATGCACGAAAAAACCGCGCAAAAAGAAGTAAACTGAAAGAAAAACAAGAGATTTTCGAAAACAAGGTTTTTGCCGGATTTCTCGATCAAATCAAAAAATATGATTTTGGAACGTTGTCAACGTAAAAGAAGAGATCAAGAGCTTCAAAA
This sequence comes from Cylicocyclus nassatus, assembly GCA_958299035.1. Taxonomy (NCBI): domain Eukaryota; kingdom Metazoa; phylum Nematoda; class Chromadorea; order Rhabditida; family Strongylidae; genus Cylicocyclus; species Cylicocyclus nassatus. The sequence goes on from CATQJL010000112.1 coordinate 68,458,716, forward strand.
CGATATATAGCTTGTCAAGATTGGGTTCGAAACAGCGGAAAGGGTACCAGAGCCAAATGCCCCGCGCCCCGCGTTTGGGGTAGCGAGGTAGCGCGCAGCGCGCGGAGACGCAGACGAGAAGCGGAGACAGACCAGAGCCGACGGGGCATTTGGCTCTGGTCGTAGATCTCCGCGGGGATTTAACGAAACCCTGCAACATTATAGAACATTCTGACCGTCATGACACGACGAGGAGAACTTACAACGTCCCAAGCTTTAAAAGTCACTCACTAACGAGATAGATCAGCATTTTCGTGCGCGATTCTCTGCGCACATTTAAGCGCAGTTTTTTGTTTTAATTCAACTCCAAGAGCTTTCTCATATTTCTATAACTCAATTTTGGTCAAGTAAAAGGCCAACTGAGAAACGTTGTCTTGGATTCTGAGGAAACTTTTACAGAAATTCTCTTTTCAGCGTAAAAAAGGCTTTAAAAAGCAATTTCTCGGTTTTGCTAAGATATTCTTCAGATATTCTTTCCTGTATTTGCTTCATTAACAATCATTCCGATTTGGTTAGGATAATAACATCCGGGGCTTCGCTCCGGATGACTTCTGTTTTTTTTTCCAGGTGAAGGTTGTGTCTCCTCATAGCCTTTAAAGTGAAGGTTACCAGAGTATGTGGCTCTATGTATCGAAGGTATGACACAGATGGTAAGTTACCATCTGTGTCAACCATAATTAGCGCGATTTTTCGCCTTCGAAACAGTTTTTCGGAAATGTCTTGCAAAAGTTTTATCATGCGAAATGAATACAATATTCGTGATCAACACACAATGTCAATCCCACCACGCAAAGTTCCAGGCATTTCCACGGCTTTGACCCCTTTCACATACTCACCGCAACTCTGCGAAAAGGCCTAAAATGCAAGCAGATTACTATTTTGTGATCAGCATCTCGAATTACCTTCAGAATGAATTCCATCTAAGTCTATGAATTTGCTCCCTTACCGCACATCTACCGTAACCCCAAAAAATGGCTCACCGCTTACGATATATATGCTATTCGGCATCAGCTTCGAACCCCCCCCCCCCTAAATCGAGTTTGAGCAAAATCCATAACTTTAACATTTCATGGACCGGGTACTGGCATATCACCGAGATTTCATGTGGTCCTGCAGTTGAAATCGATTTTCGAGTGCAAAATAAAGATACAAGTGAAAAAAAAAACGGGCTGAATGTCATCAAATACTTATGAGTAGTCTGGGAATCTGGGGACGTATATCATGTGCTTGGCGAAGTATGCCCTTGAAGAAGTAATGGTTATTTAGTCGTCGCGATATCGTTGCTACTTGCAGCAATCGCGACGACAGAAATCGCGTAACGCGCTTGGTCCTTTACGTGTCTCGTAAGTTACTCGCTAGCAACCTACAGAATTTTTTTTCCAATTCTCGGCTTTTACACCCTGTCTACGGCAGTCGACCTTCCAATCCATCCTTATCTTACGGCAGCGAGGCAAAGTCGCCGGACGGACGCTGAGTGCATATTGATTTGTAAGCTCCGGAACAGTTTCAACACCTCAGATCAGTATGAACCCAGCCCAAGCTATCTCGTTTGTGCGGAAAAGGAACTGCGTTGTATAATCATCTCTTCTAGCAATAAATTGGGCTTTACCGTATCTCAGAACAATCGGAGTCACCAAAAATAGCGCTGCAAGACTTCTCCGATCTAACGCTGAAGGCTGGAACGACAGTGGTGTCTAGGCCTTTATTAGCAACGATTACGCCTGCAACATGAAAAAGTGCTGCGGGATAAAGTATCTAACAAGTATCCAGCATATGATATCTATGCGTTATAATTTCTCAGTTATAAAGGAGGCAAAAGCGTCACACCGCACACACAGCTTTTAATGAGATAAATTTACGAGTGATGCTTGTTCACCTTTTTGATCGAATTTTTATCCGCTGTTTCACAACCCTACACTGCACTTCCTGGTCTAAAGCGGGGGAGCAATCCGACTGACTCCACAACATTGCCAACTCTCATTCCAGATATATTAGGTCATTCGGAAAGTTTTTTTCGTTTTCGCACCTTCAAATTCAGACGAGCACAATTTCATCCAGGTTTCCAGGTTCAACCTTTTTCCATCGAATAAGTTTCGTTGTGTTCAGCAAATTTCTGACACTCTTATAATGCTCTTGTGTTTTTTTCTTGCGAGATAATCTCAGAAGAATCAATAAAGACTAAAAAGGCGTTTTTGAGTAGCTAATCTTCACTAAGTGCTATTCTTTTCTAATAGGCACCGAGGAATGAGAAAATTTGGTGATTGGTAAGGAATGGTCTAAAGAGTTCGAAAATAAACAGGGATCGATGCGCAGTTAACTTCTTTTGTAAGAGCCACCTTTCTTACATGTGGTTTGCGGCGTCATGGACGAGGATGGCATTTCTCATAGGTTATACATGCAAGTCTGCTCAGTTCTAAAATTTTGACAAACGGTCTTCAGAGCGATATCACACTACTCTGCTCTTACAGTACAATCCCATCTTAGCAAGTTTATGACGTGCAAGACCAGCAGTTTTACATTAATTTGAGTACATCAAGCATTTGGAATGACTGACTGTTCTGGTCATGCCTTCAATGCTTATTACAAATGATTTACCACAATTTCGCTTCTTGTAGCCGCATTTGGCCAATTTTTTGCTTTAATCAGTAACCCAGGGCAAAAAAGGATTGCTCCATCAAGTTATGAGAAACGAAAGTAGAGTCAACGCGCTCTCAATGTGCGAGTGTGACAATTTGTGGGGTATATGTCACTGACATTTTCCGGTATTGCAGCTTCAGCGAAGGTGGCTTCTAATGGGGCTATATGACACTTCTAAGCCTGCTGATGATTTTACGCAGCTATATATGCGATTTGCTTCAAAGGACCCTCCAAGATGCTTGTTTATATGGCAGGAACACCTTCTAGAACACTGCAGAACATTAGCTTTCACTTCTCTAGATCTGAACTTTTTGAAATAAACTTGAACCTACCTCAAGAAATACGTGGCCTTGACAAATGCACTGCGCACAGTAATGCTTTCTTCAACTGTCTTACGTTCAAGTTTAAGCTTAGGGAATGCAATTATTTGAAAATCGCGTTTTCATATGTCGAGTTTAGAGCCGCGTAAACTTATTCACAGAACGCTTTCTGCAACCTCGGTGGGATCGTCAAAAAGCAGAAGAATTCCTCTACAGATCAATATACAGCAACCCCTCTCAGCCCTCTGGCACTCTGTTAAAATATGGCACCAACGTCAAAGGCGCAAAAAGCGAAAAAACTTTTCAAATAACTTAATACAAGGGTAGAAGCGTCTGTTCTGTATTATTGGACTTTCCTAAGATTGACACAAAAGCTCAAACACTTGTAAGCTAAGGATTGCTCGAGTCTTAAAGATAGTATTTATAGCTGAGTCACAAAGAAGTCGGCAATGTGTTCTCATTCACTGTGATGCGGAAGTCGACAAAAATTAAACTATTTGATAGCTCAGCAGGTGAGCAATTACATTTGTATCATTCATAGACTAAACGCAGATCCTTTCGGCGGTCTTCCTCTTGGCCCACTCTTTCCAAGAACAACAACAAATTTGCAGGTCCGTTAATTTTTTGTGAAAAGTTTATTCAAATTACAACAATGCTGCCTTCGGAGAATATGTTTGGATGGAGCGAAAAAGCGCGTTGGGGGTCTATGTGGTCGGGTCCCGTTCCTGCATCACTGAAAGTAAGTCCAAATTTCTCAGAATTTTATTTGACAGAGAATTTGCAGCACGACTTCAAACTTAATTTGACCTGGGGTTCGATCCCTCATTATCACGGGGAAGGAGTAATATCTACAAGCATTCATGGCAAGTTTGTTGACTTCTCCAAACGCAAGCTGTACATCACATAAAATTGACGATCACTCACTGATGGATCTGCAAAGTGCAGTTTGCAGAAAGACGCAACTATGTTGTTTAGAGAACGTCCAAGAACAGTAGTAGGAATTTGTAAGCGCCTTCAAGGTTCTTGACCTGTTATATCAAGTTTGAGTATTTAGTCTTAGTGCAGCGTAGTTTCGTTTATGTTGTCTGTGCTTGAATCAGCAAATAGTTTTTTGGATCCGGAGCTTCGCAGACATTTTGAGCGGTTCAGATGTTGCAGCTGCATTTCCTTTTCAATTGATACCCATTTGTCGAATTTTCAGCAAACCTTGCTGAGGCTGGGAGATAACGTGAAGGAAACTGAGCATGCTGTTCAACATGTTATAATTGTTCGCAAAATTGATTGCATTCATGTAATATCTGTGTAACGCGGACCATGCGCAGAGCAATTACACTCCGGGCACGAGCTGGAACTGAAGAGTGATTTCCACCCTTCCTCTCCCCCTCTCTTATTCCTAAGAATTTTATGAAGCCCTCTTTGCATTAGAGCCCCGTATTGCTTTCTACTTGTTTTTTTCTTGTATCCAAGAGCAAAATTGAAAACCAAAAAAGCAAAAATACTCTTCATCTTTCCCTCCCTCTCCCTACTCTTCCACTCACCCCCCCCCCCCCCCGCCCCCGCCCTCTTCTGTGAATGGAACGAATAAATGAGTAGCGCAACAAAAAAGATAAAGATAAAGAAAAAAGCAAGCGTAACTAGAACCGATTTCTCAGCGAAAATGAAAGATTTGCGCGTCGGTTTGCTTAGGGGCGCGCTTCACGACAGGAGAAGATTGCGCCGCCCATGAAAAATTGGAATTATTGAACAGTCTAGGGGAAAGCATAAACTGTCTTTTGCATGAAATAATTTGAAGTAAAGAAACAACTTATTTGTAAAGTATAAAGATTAGTTGTGCGACCAAAGGTTGTATCCAGCGCTGGAATCCAGCTGGAACGGTTTCAAATTTGGAAGAAAGTTGGGCACTCCAGCTCACATAAGTTTGTATAACTTTTTGAGTTTGATTCGAGCTCTCTCATGCCCACTTGTGACCAAATTTGGTGTCATGTCATTGCGTTTGGTTGTAAACAAAACTTTCGCAAATCTCCTCACTTTGATAGAGCATGTTGTCGGCATGCTTTACATAGTGTTTGACGTCAATGCAGGCCATCAAAGGCTAGCGAATGCGCTTGTCGTGGCACGCAGTAGTCCTGACATAAGTGTCCAATTTTTATGGAGAGTGTCTTTGTCTTTGAGATGTGCAGTGCGGCAGAACAATCTTTCGCCGTTAAGATACCAAAGAGAATTTTTTTCAATTAGGAGTGAAATTATTGGGATTATCCGCAGGCATGCTACGCCGCTTACTAGAACTTTGGATTCAAAAGCTTGAAAAAAAAAATTCAGAAGGGTTTTTTCAGGTACAGTGGAGTAGATTTTCCGCCTATATAGTGTGTTTGCATTGTAGGTTGAATGCGGTAAAATTTGCGAGTAAAAGAATAGCTACGACTGTGATGCCTTTCAGTTACGCGCAAATGCCGGCATTACTGGCGTGGCTAATTGTTTACGCGCAAATTAACTGCATCTCACCTACAGTGCAAATACGGTTGTAGCGATTGAATTTGTCCAAAATTGCGGTATTTTCGGGATTCGCGGGATTGCCGGGATTCGCGCGGTCCACGGGATTCGCGATTTCACGGGACTTGCGAGATTCGCGGGATTTGCGGCAAATCGGGATTTAGTTATAACTTCTTTTGAAACGACTTCATTTGGGATGTGCGAGAATCGGCTTTAGCTTGATGAGACAAATCTTTTGATATACAGTATGTCCGTAATTCGTGGTGACGGGGTAGACATATGATAGATACCACTTTGTTATTTTTTATGTTAACGCTTTTTTAGATGTATCCGGGTGTAAACTGTAAATAATAGGTTTCGGTACTAAATTTTGAGTATCGAGAACTGTCGAAAAGATTGTGCAGTTTTTATCCACCCTTACCATAGATATAGACTTTTTATCAGTTACCACTGCTAATATCACGATTTTGGATTATTTTTGGTATGTCATGAGAAAAGTAAGTAGAAAACGCTGCGGGATGCGGGAGTTTTTGTCGTTTTATCGCTCGTAGTAAGTCATTTACAGGGTTGCGGTTACATTGCTCGGTGCAATTATTGGATCCCTCGGTGCAGCAACCGATTGGTTGCACATCGGTGCATCATTGCAACCCTCGCTAAAATCGCATTCTCGCTTATGGATGGCTTCTGGCCCAAGCCTCAAAGCTGAAGCTCCCTACATATGTGAAAGATGAAGGTTGGGAATGTTATTAACGGATTGGGGCGTTTTTATCTATTCTTATCACTGATATCACCGGGCAAAGCAGAACATGCAAGCTAATTCACTGAAAAATTTATCCCTCTTGCTGGTCTTGTACAATACACTCACAGAATGAGCAAAATTTTCGTGAATGTCACGGAATTCGGGTACTCCGCGAAAGTCTGCGATATTCCGGGAATTTTGCGGAATTCGCGGATCGCAAATTACGCAGCACAACTTCCTTTGGAATGAATATATTCTGAATCCGAAAACAGCATTGTGCTCAGCTCATCAAGGCGAATTTTCTTTCAAAAGCATGTCCTTGATATTTCAGTTTCAGTATTTTTGAAACTTTTTGCGGACGTCTCTTCGTAAAGGTGGAAAGCAGCGCGTATCGTCCCTAGTAGATTCCAGCAAAAACCTTCCGATAGTACTTTTTCTGTAGATTGTGGGGCGCCAGGGCTAGCCGTACTCTAGAAAGGGAAATAGAAGGGCTGGTAAATTCTGGATAAATCATGTCGTTCTAAACTTTTCTCACCATAACCCTGAAATATGAAGCTCTTCGCTAAGCAGATGTGATTTTCGTAATCAGTAGGTTAGATAATCTCTTTGAGCAAGTTTTCCGAGATGTTCGGGTCATTTCATTTTTTTTCTCGTTCTACGCTCTGAGGCTTGCAAATATTATGTTCACTTCGCCCGAAGATTCCCACTGTTTGAATATGGTGATGGGTGTACTTCAGACCCTTATAAACATCAAAGCAGTTTCCTAGAACTCAGATTTGTCTAACTATCAAAGCCAACACAGGAAACATTGAGGGATTTGAACACATTTGATCAAAGTCTTATACAACCACTGCGGTGAAATTTCGACGAATTACGCGATCTTTACATTTTGTGCAAATTTCATGGGGACATGTTTAAGCTCGTAACTGGGCGATTTTTGTAAAACGGAGCCTGAGGCATGCACCATTTGATGGAACAGTTCCTAGTAATTTTGAGCTATAAAAGCAAGTAGGCAAGTTTTCTGACCGCGAGAAGTTACGCACTTTCGTGATGCAGTCACAGTCACCTCACCATATTTCTGCAAAAAGACCCTATATTTCTCAAAGATCACGATTTTCGTGAAGAGCGTGTCCGAAAACCTCTATAAGCGAAGTTTCGTTATAATCTAAGATCATCAACATTTCGACTAAAATCCATCGGCGAGCTTCCAGAGCGTAAAACGAGAAAAAAATGAAATGAACCGAACATCTCGGAAAACTTGCTCAAAGAGGTTATCCGACCTATTGATTACGACAATCACATAGAGCTTTGTATTTCAGGGTTCTGGTTAAAAAAGTTTAGAACGACATGATTTATCCAGAATTCACCAACCCTTCTATTTCCTTTGAAGAGAAGTGTGCGGCTAGTCCTGTCGCCCCATAATCTACAGAAAAAGTACTATCGGAAGGTTTTTGCTGGGATCTACTAGATACGCGCTGCTTTTCACCTTTACGAAGAAAGTCCGCAGAAAATTTCAATAATACCGAAATCGAAATATCAAGGACATGCTTTAGACAGAAAGATTTGCCTTGATGAGCAGAGTACAATGCTGTTTTCGGATTTAGAAAATATTCACTCTGAAGGAAGTTACTGCGAGTAGATTGGAAAATCGTGATGTTTTCAGAATTCACCAACGCTTCTATCTCTTTTGGAAAGAAGTCTGCGGCTACGTTCTAGCGCACTATAATCTACAGGAGCAGCACTATCGAAAATTACTTACTGTTGTCTTTTATGTTGGATAGGTCCTGCGTTACATCCTTGAGAAAGGACCTCCGCAGAGGAATTTGAGAAAACTGGAAACGAGAGGTAGAGGACATGTTGTACATCAAAAGATTCGCCTTGACGGGCTGAACACAATGCTGCTTTCGGATTCAGAATATATTCATTCCAAAGGAAGTTGTGGCGCTGCGTAATTTGCGACATTCCGGGAATTTCGCGAAATTTCAAGAATATAGCGGGCTTTCGCGGAATACCCGAATTCCGCGACATTCACGGAAATTTTGCACATTCTGTGAGTGGTATTGTACAAGGTCAGCAAGGGAGATAAAATTTTCAGTGAATTAGCTTGCATATTCTGAGCTCACCTCGATAACGACCCCCTCTCCCTCCGCGACCCCTCAATACGACCCTCCAGGAGTGGCACGCTACACCCCACGCTTGACTCTGAATATAAAGAAGCAATTAGTCTGCAATAGACTATACGACAAAGCTTGTAACTCCGAGGTTGCGCTATCTGTCCATACGGAAAAGTCGGAGATTGCACAAATTGTGGTGTCGTTTACGAAATCCATTGTTTGAAGTGCTTCGCCAGTTACATTGTAAGACCGGCCGACCGAGAGTACGTTCAAATGAACATCTAACAGGCAAAAGAAACAGGCATAATGAGCTCCCCAGGTAAACAGAAAGAGCACGAAGGCACTACGTTACAATACTAGTCCATGAAAGTCAAATAGACGCGAAAGGCTTTGCAAGCATCTTTCATTCTCATGGATGAACAGTTATCCACTACACTGATCTCATACCGTACCTTCCGTTTTGCCAGCTACAGAATGTCTAAGCTTATATAAGTAGTTATGTGACATGTTTACTGCTCATTCTTGTGCCATCACAGTCGATGCGGCTCGTCTGAAGCAGTGGTACACCGCAATATCGATAATACATTGGTGAGCGCAAGTCATAGCCGAACCTCCTTTTTCCTCACTAGATGAATCGAGCAAGTGGGAAGAGGTGTCTGGCGATCAAGAGCGGACATTGTTGTGACTGACATCTTTCAGGTCTCGAACGACGGCATCTAACCAAAACAAAGGCAATAAAGTGTATTACTATAGAATACCTGTACGGCACAGAACAAATACTTGAGTCGTTTTTCATACTTTGTTCCTCAGTCCAATTGCGTACGCACGCACCGAATTTCGTGCCATATTGTTATCTTTACGTTGCAAGCGAGCCATTTTATCATGTTGTGGTAATGCGAAATTTGCATAAAAAGGTTGCCACAACCTTCAGTCACATAGTTTGCCCGTAATACTGTGCACCATGCTCCTCCTAGTCCATGTCCATGAACCCATCTTGGTCATATCATTATGTATGCCCTGGGACCGAGACATTTGATTACAATTCAGAGGAAAAAATTTGGATTTTTAAAAATGGCGTAGCATGGTCGTGTTTTTGCATGTCAGTCGTGTAGCAACTTGTCGAGAGAGCGTATACACATGTAACGTATAATTACGATAGCCTTTGCTTTCCATTTAAAACGAATTCCAGCTTGTCGTGTGCCCACTCCGTCCGGCCCTGTGAACATTAAAAATCGAGTTCTGTGGTGTAAAACCGTACTTATTATGGTAGGGTTGAAGCTTGTCCGTTATTAGGTTGTAACAGAATTAATGCAGGTTTTGAATTCCAACCGCAATAAGTCATACACTTCTCATTTCTAAGTAGGTTGCAAAATACCATTCGATAGAGCAAAGCAATCTCTACAAGGTGGCAATCTTGCTTTAGCAACAACTCTGATTCACCACGAGTTTCGAGCCAAAAACTAAAAAGATTCAACTGTCCGAAAAATTGAGAAAAATCGTAACTCAGTTCATAAAAAACCTACAAAAATTCTAACTTGCTCACGTAAACACTATTCACATAAGACATCTATACACGCCTTTGCCGTATTTTTTCTCTGTTAGAAATCAAGAAAACGGAAATTTTTGTGTGTTTGCAAAGTGATGCTGTGCCGTTCCCACATAAGTAGTTGTATACTACAAACCTGTAGAAGTATAAACGTGAATTTCCAGCTCTCTACAAGCTTTAGTTCTCGAAAAATATCGGATACAGTTTTCGCTAGTCATGTGGTCCAAGCTAAAATTCGAATTTCTCGAGAACTAAAGCTTGTAGAGAGCTGAAAATTTACGTTTGTACTTCTACACATTTGTAGTATACAACTACTTATGTGGGAACGGCACAGCATCACTTTGGCAAACACACGAAAATTTCCGTTTTCTTGATTTCTAACAGAGAAAAAATACGGCAAAGGCGTGTATAGATGTCTTATGTGAATAGTGTTTACGTGAGCAAGTTAGAATTTTTGTAGGTTTTTTATGAACTGAGTTACGATTTTTCTCAATTTTTCGGGCAGTTGAATCTTTATAGTTTTTGGCTCGAAACTCGTGGTGGATTAGAGCTGTTGCTAAAGCAAGATAGCCATCTTGTAGAGCTTGCTTTGCTCTATCGAACAGTACCTTGCAACCTATTCAATAATGAGAAATGTATGACTTATTGCGGTTGGAATTCAAAACCTGCATTAATTCTGTTACAACCTAATAATATCGGGGACTACTGATACGGAATACTCTGCACTAATGCTCCTCCTAGTCCATGTCCATGACTGTAAAAGAAACATTTGCAACTCAAAGTCTTGAAGACGGCGCGAGCAAGATCGTGTTTTTGCATGTCAGTCGTGTAGCAACTTGTCGATAGAGCGTATACACATGTATAGTTAATACGTATAATTATCGTTAGTTCGCTTTCGCTAGAGTGGGCGGAGCACTGTCTACGTACACGCGCGGCGGCTTTTGATGGCGAGAGAGTACGAAAAACAATTCTCCAGGATGGAGGTTTATCGATCGATAACATGTCATGCCATGTCTGCAGTGGTCCGCCCACTCTAGCGAAAGCGAACTAACGATACCATATCCGCTTTGCTTTTTAATTGTAACGAATTCCAGTTTGTAATTCGCCCACCTCGTCCGGGCCCTGTGAACATCAAAAACGAGTTCTGTGGTGTAAAACCGTACCTATATGTTAGGGTAGCTTCGTCAATATCATGAACTAGCAAAGTTTACTAGAACTTCCTTTAACTCATATATCGAGAAGGCTTAGCAGTTCCGTGACCCTCATTTAACATGAGCAAGAGCATGAAATCCCCAAACCAGCTGTTTGTTGAGGCCAATTGACTTTCGATGTTTTAAAATGCAGTGATTGATTTTTCTTCGATTAGAGTAGCAGTAAATGTTGAGGACGTTCGTAAATGTTGAGGACGTTCATACTTCAAGACGTAGCTGTACAGGTTTCGTCAGTCAAAAAATGTAGCAATTCGAAAAAGCAAGTGGATCTATGATAGTGTCCAGCTTCCAATGCGAGCTTTCCCGAAATTTTCTATTTTTCTTGTAGAGAAAACAATAAAAAATTGATTTATAAAGTACGGCTCATCAACAAGGACGCGAATTACGCTATTTTTAGAGTGAACTGACTGACTTACCCTGCTCCACCCGGTCTCGCCAAAACTGATAATGCTCTCTCCGTATCCCTGTACAACCTTTCCCTGTGCCCAAGTCTACATGCCAATTCCCTATTCCCGCTGTTTCAATAATCAGCATGCTCGATTACCCCCCCCCCCCCTAACCTTGCAAAAAATCGATAAAATCCACAAAAGTAGCGGTTAATTCTAGAAACTAATATTGCACTCGTAATCAGCATGCTTGATTACCTCCTGTGCCCATTCCCACCCCCGCAGCTCAAACCTTGCAAATCGATAAAATCAATATCGATCGATGACAGAAAGTAGCCTATGACACCCGCCCCGCCTCAAAGTGTATGTGTGCCAAGTTTGGTCCGAATCGGTTCAGAGATAAAAAATTTCTATTTGGAACATACGTACAGACAGACACACAGACATACAAACAGACACTCAGCTTCATATGCAAGAATTTCCAATACTGTGCAGCACTGTGTTAGGATGCTTTATGTGGTAAACCTCGAGCAAAGCGACCCCAAAAATGGATTAAAATTCCACAAGCATTTCTCAGAGCTAAAAGTCAAATCCACTGAACGCTTGAAAAGTCGAGAACAAACAGTCCGCTGTAGAGACTTCATTGACTTCTTTCTTGCTTAGATATATATTCTTCACATCAACATTCAAATTTACATTTGTTGTGTTTTTCCACTTTCAACATTGAGAAGCATGAATGGTCAAGATAGGTCAAAATGTGAGAGTGTCGCCTTTTTCGGGTTTTTGAGCTAGATTTAATTTTCATAATCTAAAATTTGCAAAAGACTGAAATACATATATGGTTCACTTATAAAATCGTGACGACGGATTTTGCTGCGGACTTTGCGCCCACAGGAGCATAAAACGCTCATACAAAAAGGCATCACCCCAACGTTCGGCTCAGCCACTTCCATTGCCTAAATATTATCATACGTAAGCAAAGAAACCATTCGACTGGAGATGAAAACCAAGAAAATGCGACTTCTGGAAGTGGCGTGCGTGTCGCGCGCGGTCGCGCCATCGTCATGATTTTTCAAATGCCCTATATGTGTCTGGTTCTTACTGTAAAAGAACCTACATGCGAACACAACCGACTTTGACAAAAACGTAAAAAAGTATTGTTTTTTCGACTCCCACCATGAAAAATCAAACAAATGTGTGGGTATATGGTAAACAGTGTTCAGTAGATTAATACCAAGCAGGACGTTCGCGGTATTTCTCGGACGGAGGGTGGAGATATTGCGAACGGTATATTTTCTTGGTTTTTCAGGCGTTCGGATGCCTTTAATTTTTGGGTCAAACATTGTGTGAAACAAATTTTCGTGAATGTTTGACATTACTAACTGTTTACTAACTTTTACTAACTTTTGCTCTATCAATTCAATCCTCAATCAATGTTCTAATACCTATTCGGAAACCAAACGCGTATACAAATTGGGAGAGAGATTAGAAATTGGCAAGAATTTGTGAGACAATCATATATTAGGCCGGTGCAAAAGTTTTGTCAGATTTTTGGAGTTATCGCTGCAAAAGATGGACCTTGAAGCGAGAAAACTGCTTCAGAGGTAGTCGCCACGTTGGACCCCCCATTAATGGAGCAGCCTGAAGACAAAACTTTCGAAATTAGGCTTCAGGGTGAACAGAAGTGTCAAAATCTTATAATCACAATGAAGGGCGGGTTTATGACAATTCTATAGATTAAAGTCCGATTTTGTTTTATCTTTGGATTACCTACGTTTATGGGCGGAGCCGTGGAGATTCTACCTTCTGGAGCGGTTTTCTCGCTTCAAAATCCACCTTTTGCAGCAAGACATGGGCAATTTAGCGAAGGAGCCCTCCATTATATGACATCAGAATCTCATTATTCTCAATTTGGGCGAACGTGCCTTCAAGCGAAATCCAATGTAACATTTCTTACTCTCTTGACTAACCACTAATGCGATACCTTCGCAAAATTGCGGTCAATGTAGCAACGGCCCTTTCTTTTTTTGCTAAAACTGAGGGAGTTTCTTAGTGTAACCAAATAAGGTTCAAAAACAGGATGTGTGGAGTGAACACAATCCGTGCTCTCATTTCACAGTAAAAATTAAGGTGTGCATCCATTCTACATGGTTATCGAACCCGATGGCAACGCTCATGGAGTGCTTATTTTCAATACCAATGCTCAAGTAAGTTTATTCTCTACTTACAGGTACATATACGAGAATTCTCTACAGTATGCACGTTTCTCTAAAGTAACTATTCTTCACTTACTTTTTCTCGTAATTTCGAAAGACGATGTTCTCTTCTATACCAAAGCAGTTGTACTGCTAGCACACAGTTTTTGTTGTAGTTTCTTCGTCTTTTCTGATTTTCTTTTTCACAAAATTTGATCTTACAAAAGGCACAGCTTTTCTTTTACTTTTAGTAGAGAAAATTTTAGTACAATACGATGGAGTTCTAATGAGCATCGAATAACGAGGCGTATATATATAGGCAGAACGCATAATACATACCAAACATATTTTCTTCAAACATATGCAGTTCTACATTAGACTCATGCTGGCAATCACTATCAATTTTGAGCGAAAAAATAAAAGAAAGGAAAAAAACCGATTTTTTCCTAAACTCGTGCAAAATATTTCGAATATGAATCGTTTTCTTGCAGGAGATTACCACTTTACCTGGACCAGCTCTGTCTTACCGCACGCTGGGTGGAAATCTCAACCTTTTTTTCTTCGCAGGCCCAACTCCTGAAGAAGTCATTCAACAATATCTTGATATGATTGGTAAACCCTTCCTGCCTGCTTATTGGGCGCTTGGCTTCCAAGTAAGAAGAAAATTAGGCTTCGGTCATGACGCCAATATTTAGCCTGCTTGCAGTTTGGCTATTTGTTGCACGGAGAAGTCGATACGTTGGAAGAATTCGTTGATGATATTATCAACAATGGAATACCTTTAGATGTAGTGGTGTATGATCACGACTTCCTGGATAAGTTTAAAGAATTCATCATTAAAGTACGTATTGCGCATTGAAGCATGATTTCAACAATACTTCAGCAAGATATCGACAAATGTTTCAGGACACCAGGACTTCAGAATACGTGAATAAGTTGCACAGCATAGGAATACGAAGTGCATTTGTCTCCAATCCCGGCATTGCCGTAGACTACGAACCCTTTGAAAGAGCGCTTGAAAAGGTTTTTTTTCACGATTTCAACCCAGGTTATTACAACTTTTTCACTGCTACATAATAGAAAGCTCGTTTCATAGAATGGGAGACGAAGGAGCAAGTCATGACATCCATTCAAGTGGGATTACATTTGAGTTTGTCTGAATTAAATTAATGTGTTTAGAGCAAATACCCACTAGCGCAGAATACAAAATATATGCTTGGACTACAAAGGCCGAAAGTACATACTGCTTACCCTGATTTTCTGGACCCAAGCAATAATACATCTGAATGGTGGATTGATGAGTTCAAAAGGTTTCACGAACAGGTGTAGCTATGATCTAACTTCGAAAAAACCGCTAAGAGAAGAAAATGATATTTATCACTTACACAGCATAATTTGGCGGCCTTATTCGCAAGAAGTAAGGCTCTTCCTCAGCCCATTGGCTACTTTTGATACTTCAATATACCTACGAAGGCTAAATTTTTCAACTTGTCTAAGTTTGTGATCCGAAATATACCAGAAAATATGAAGCTGAAAAAGGATGTTTTATTATACATTTACGTCTGTACGTCTTCTATCACCTACAATTTGGACCATATTTTGCAGCTCAGGGTTATGTTCAACCAACAGGTCCCACAGTCTTAAATTTTTAAGAGTGGTTGAAAATGTGTGTCCTCTACGCAAGGTGCCAATAATGAGTGTAACATTCGTTTCAATTTCTTGCGTCATACGGCTCGGGTACGATCAGGGCTCGGCACAGGTGGCTTGCAAAGCATGCCGGATATCGTTTTTGGGGGAAAAAGCAAAGGGGATATCGTTTTTGCGGAAGAGCATAACGCTGTCTTTCGATCTGCTGCCGACACGCTGCCGGCATGCCGCCAGCAAATAAACAACGGGTTTGCTTACAGCGAAGTGAAGATGAAATGGCACCGAAATAGGTGTGTAGATAGGCAATGGGGAGTTGGGAATATGTATGAAAAATTATGAAAAATTTATGTGAACTAAGGGCATGGCAAACCTTTTTCGGGTTTAGGTGGCTTTCAAGCCACCTGGGTAGCCACCTGAGGTGGCTTAGCGCAAACAAAGTCATATAATTCCTACTCTTCACATAATTTTTTCATATTTTTTATACAAGAGAAATCTACATCCAATATTCTACAAAACGGCTCTTGTACCTCCCCAAACCCTCTCCTCCCCGCCTAGTTATAGCCCTCAAAATTGTCTGGATGGCAGCGGCAAAGGTGCTCCAAGCTCGCGGCGGTACGCGGCGGACACAGCATGCCGCCAACCCGGAGAATACAAACAATCACTAGTTCTTATTCCCTATTTATTGTCGGTTTTGTAGTCTATTTCATGCTTTTTGTTTTCATGTTTGATTTGTTCGTTAGCGTGTCAAGGGGATGTCGTACTTTTGTGGCGAAGTCAAGGTGGACTTCGTTTTTTGCATTTTCAACTAGCCACCTCGTGCCGAGCCCTGGGTACGATAGCCATTTGTACTGAGCATAGAAATGTATTCATTCACCTACTGACAAATTCAATATCCGTCTTTTTCTTCAGGGTCTCACAACGGAACTGCGGTATTGATACGGTGAAGTTTTCGAAAAAAATGAGTTGGTGCAAGACTATGTTTGCTCTCAAACATTTCGGCTCAGAGACTTCCTTGAGTTATGATTTAAATATGCAGTTTATAGCATAACTCATTGAAGAACACTGTGTAAATTTGCACAAATTTCTAGCTTTTTGTAGTGGTTTTAGAGCTAAGAATATCAAAAGAAAAAATTTCAAGATTTGGCCTCTCAACTTCAAAGGTATCAAATTTCTAAATCTATTTACTTCAATCAAAACGAAAAAAAGCTCAAGAAAATAGAAGAAAAGAGGTTTCGAATGACATATGAAACTTTCTAGGAAAATGGTTTCTCGTTCTGAACCAGCATTTTGAAATAATTGTACGGAGAATCTGCATTAATTCTGTTACAACCTAATACATAGGATCTTCTCAATCTTTCTAGGGGGGGGGATTGCAAAAAATTGAATTAAAATAGATAATTCCGGTTAATTTGCACAAGCAACAGTGAGCCCGCCCGCTGATCTCTCTGTTCGTGCATTCAAGTTCAAAAAATTTGCATCTCTAAGCAATTTGAGCCAAGTCTCATGCTTAATTCTTGTTATGATATACATGCCGTAATATTACCATGCAGCATCGCGATTTAGGACCACATATTTTACAATTCCGTCTGGGTGTGTTGAAACACCCCGATATTCCACAAAATACTTTTTTAACACGTTGATGACAACGTGCGTTTTTAGTTGCTTGCCTCCTGGAACAATGTCTTCCACAGATAAGTGAAAACTTTTTGGCTAAAAAATGGCAGATCTTCAAACGGTATATCTACAGTAATTCTATGAAGCAGACGGAAAATAAAGGGCATTTTTAGGGTTAGAGCGTAAGAGGATTTCTGAGACGAATTCATTCCAAAATAGCAGTTTTTTCAGCAAAATTTAACCCATGACCCACCATGTGGGCCACATTGTCCCAGGTGGCAGACGTTGCTTGACCCACCATGTGGGCCACGTAGCGCCAATGTGCTAACTAGCAGTTCAAACTTCAGTAGTATAAAGACCTACGATCCATAATTGAGTCGTACGGCCCGACGGCAGGACATGTACAGCTCAGCGTTGAATAGTATTGTTGTGAGCTTTCTCACAGTGGCACAACCGTAACGCATGGAGCATTGAAACGAGGACACAATCGCATAACTTTGCATTTCCATTTTTTAGAATAGTAATGTAGCCTTTCCAGGTTTCCTTTGATGGTATTTGGATTGACCTAGATGAGCCAGTCAGCTTCGCAACCCACGGAGAAGTACTTGTCATCTTCGGCTCGCATAATTATGACGAACTAAAGCCCATCGAGTGTGCGAAATCGACCACGGATAACGGCTGGGAATGGGATGTACCACCGTACCCTACGGGAGGTGCAGGGTCGAAAGTATATTTCGGCTCACTAAACATCAAAGTAGCAATCTTGATTGTTTTTTTTTATTTAGACTTACCTGGCATCGGGAACTTTATGCATGCTAGCAAAATTAGGTGGAGGCGCCCAACGTCTATACGATGCAAAAAATTTGTATGCGTTAAGCGAAGCTAAAGTAACTTTGCAAGCATTATACGAAGCAACAAAGAAACGTGGATATCTAGTATCAAGGTGAGAAGCTGTCTCAAAAGAAAGAAATCAAAACCGTTCCTGGAATAAGGGTTATATGTCGCCCCTTGGCCCCTTGGGCATACTTACCTCTCGCTACTTCAGTCGCCACTCGATTTGGCCATTTGCCAAATCTCTTCAAACCTAACACTCGCAGACCACAAATGTTTGGTGTATTTAACTTTTACGAGTGATAAGATGTGCTATTCGTCGAGTGCTGAAATTGAGTTTGCGAGAAGTTATGAGCAAGTGGAGTATTGCCAAGTTGCGTCGCGACTAAAATCGCGTGAGGTATGCTCGAGGCCATAGGCAGGGCTCGGCACGAGCTGGCACCAGGGAAATTTCAAAACGAAGTCCCTTTGATATTGAAAATTTCGTACGAAGTCCCTTTTGACCTGTTTTAAAAACCCGTCATCATTTTTATATTATTTAAAAAATGTAGTAGTGTTTTCATGCATTTCTGATTTCATGAAAGAACTTTTCACAGTTTCTGAGCCTTTTAAATGGTCGAATCACATCTTGAGAAGCAGAAAAAGCCGATTTTTCGACTGCGGAGCGGACCGAATGGTTTTCAAATTGCTATAAAACGCTGAAAAGAGAGCATTATGAAACTGTTTCCTCTCCGTATGTAATCTTTTACAGTGTAGATACATTTTATGTAAGAAAGTATGAAAACTTATGCGAGCAAAGTGTCGGTGCCAGCTCAGCTGGCACCCAGCTGGCACGGTGCCAGCTAATTCAGAAAAAAGTTCGGCACAGCTTTCATTCACATAAGTTTTCATAAATTTTTGGCCCGTAGTTCCGGTCCACCAGCGCGCATGCACACACCAAATTTGGTGTCATACTATTGCGTTTTGGCTGAAAACAACGTCTTTGTTTGTAGATGGACAGCTTGCCAATGGCATGCCGGTGGCATGCCGGCGGCATTTTTGCGGCAGTTCTCCGCCTCGGCCCCTGTAGAAACGATATCTATCCCCTTTGCTTTCCGCCCTAAAAACGATATCCAGCTTGACCCAGTGCCAGCTGTGCTGAGCCCTGGCCATAGGCTCCTCCTGCGCGGACAGTTGGTACAACACTGCAATGCCTACAATGCCTACAATGTAATGTATGGAACTGCGTACTTTGTCGTAGATGTCCGCGAAGCCATCTCCTTTTAGCGACATATAATCCTCCCCCCCCCCCCACGTTCCTGCTTACCTTGCTAACCCTCGCTTAACTTCGCATTGTCGGCCGCAAATGCATCGACGCTGAGAACGCCCTAGCTTTTACACAAAAATTTCGCTGAGACAAAAAAAAACATTTTGATGATACTGGATGTTTTCTTCAGAAGGGCTTGTCGCGTGCTTGATTTGAGATATACTAATGACAACTCAACATTTCCATATCTTTTTATCCGACATGCCTATCAAATACCATGGCCTTTTTGCATGATGAGCCATTGCATGGAGTTACGGAGGTATACAGTATGAGGTCAAAACCACGCATTTGTTCCAAAATTTCAATAGGGTTATTTGGCGCGCTGAACGAGCAAGCAAGCACGATATTCGTGATTAGCATGTCTGATAATCCCTATGCGCAAGATTTTAGGCAGATTCATAGTTTGCACCTCTACGTACACCTACCGTAGCCCCATGTAAAGGCCCCCCAAAATGCAGAAGACGTATGACATCTGTGACCAGCATATCAAATGCCCCCCTCCTCTGGGCCAACTTTTAGCGAAATTCATGGTGTAGATAGCTTCAGCTTACAACCTAGTCATCTCATATATAAAGCTGAGCGGGGAGCGTGTCATAGGCTACTTTTCGTTATCGATCGATATCGATTTTATTGATTTTTTGCAAAATTATTTGAGTTACGGGGCTGGGAGTTGGCATAGGGGGTAATCGAGCATGCTGATTACAAATATGTTATTGACAGGGCCAGGGGCGGAGCCGGGTTTGCCAACTAGTATAACATATCGAACAAAATAGAGAACTTAGTTAATAAATACGAAAGCATCGAAACATCGAGAAACACCGCAAGTCAGCAAAATTGGAACTATTTTCAAATTCTTAGATCAAAAAACAATCCTAACATATAACAAGGGAAGGACCCTGGGTCGAACTATGGTCACCACACGCGTTGCATATCATCCTGCTGGTCTTAGGGCACTAGTACCAGATCCGCGTTCCTTAGCTGCTCAATGATCTTCTTGGGAAAGTTATGAGCAGCGGTTCCCCAGAATGACCACTGCACATTACAGGTCTGAGGCTCTAAGAAGTGTATAGGTGTGGAAGGATGGGCAGGTGGTTGGCTGCCGAGACTAGGAGCAGGCGGTGAATAGCGCGACTCCTATAAGGCCAAAATTCTTGCAATTCTGCAAGTTGTATTTTGTTAAATCGCAGAGTTTTCGAGGCAAGGAAACTCTCCTAGTACGCTGTTTACAGAAAAGATTGACCTGTTTAGTACCTGTAAGCCTTGAACCCATATTTACCTTAAAAATGGAAAAGCCTCACTGTGCAAAAAAATATGGTGTTTGTGATCAGCAGTTTGATAATCCTTCTTAACCAAGTTATAGCCGTATCTATAACTTTCCCTCTCATGGTATACTACCGTAATTCCAAAACAAGTCACATGGAGAAAAGTATCATATTCGTGTCAAGCATCTCTATATGCATAAAACTCAAAAATTGTCTGTTTGGAGGGCATGTGCGTTATAGAAACGTGCGCCGTTCAGGAGGAAGCGGTGTTGCAAAACGATGCAGTCAGGATGAAGGACCAGTCAACGCAGGAGCCAGAGGAACGGTAGGCGCAGCTTTGGAGCGGGTGCAAGAAAGAAAAAAGGAAACTTGCCCAAGGGTGAAGAAAAGTAGAAGATTGGGAACTTAAGAAGGGTAAGTTGGACGCTTTGGAAACAATTTTGTACCTTTCGCGGCATCAGGAAACCCACGGTCCGAGTGGACCGGGCACGCCAGCTAGTTTTATCTTTAAAACGGAGTTTAGTACCATCCAGGACTTTCGAATCCTGAGGGACGATACTTAGCGTCAATTTTTGCTGTAAACAGCTTACTAGGAAAGTCTCCTTGCCTTTTCTGCGAATTGACGATTACTACTTGCAAAATTGCAAGAATTTCGGCTCCATGGGGTTCCATACTCTCCGCAGCCATCCACCCGCCCATCCGTCCAATCTGTACATTGCTTGGCGCCCAACCAGGGCTTGGCACGAAGTAGATCCCGGTACTGCAATGAAACGAAATCCCCATTGACTTTCTCAAAATTTAACGAAGTCTCCTTTGACCCTGAACCAGAATCCTAAAAAACCTCCAAAAAACTAAATGTCAACCAAAAAACGTCGCAAATTTTGTGTCTTTTCGGCCACAAAAACGAAAGCCCTTTGCTTCTTGTTCCAAAAACGATATGCAGCTTGCTTACAGGCCACCTGTGCCGAACTCTGGCCCCATCCTGTAATGTGCCTTGCTTATTCTGGAGAACCGCTGTTCATAACTTTTCCCAAAAGAACACGGATCTGGTATTAATGTTTCAAGATTAGCAGAACGATATGCATCACGTTTGGAAATCCCACTTCGACTGAGGGTCCTTCCCTCTTAAAAAGCAATCACAAAAATAGGTCCAATCTCAGCGATAAGGTCGCGAACGTCAGCAACGCGATGTCGCTAAGATTCGGCCAAACCGCGAAGATTCCGACAGGGAAAGCATGTTCTGGGAAAAACCGGTCAGCGATCAGTCGCGTCGGAAAACTATCACAACCAAAATGCGGAAAAATCGGCATGAAATGATGTTGTAACAGTTGTGTTGCTGGAAGAATCGGGAGGCGATAAAATCGCGTGATGTATGCCCAGCCCTTTAGGTTTACATTTGTTTCGAGTGGACGTTATGCTGGTCACCTGCTATTCAATACTAATTCGACGTGGGAAGATCTTCGTAGAACCGTCGTCGAAGTTCAAAGATTTAACATGTTTGGCATACCGTAAGACTAGAGCAAGCTCAACCATAACTCATAAATCGAAAAATTTTGGAGCTTTCAGATACGTAGGATCGGATATTTGCGGATACGAAGAAGACACAACTGAAGAGCTTTGCCTGAGGTGGCAGCAATTAGGAGCGTTCCATTCATTCATGAGGTAAGGTAGCCAAGGTTGTTTGAGCACAACAACATTATTTTTTTTAGAAATTTTAATGGTTATCAAAGTTCACTCTATCAATACCCTAGTCAGTGGTCCACTGTACGCGATGCAACTATAAATGCAAATCGCTTCCGTTATCGTTACATGCCTTATCTTTACAGGTGTTGGAATGATTGATATTTCGACTTGCTGCAAAGTCTTTAAAAAATCTATTTAGCCTGCATTTCAAAGTATCATTGTATGGAGGAACCGTTATCCGGCCTTTGTTCTTTGAATACCCGAAAGATCCGAACACCTACAGGGCAGATTACCAATTTCTATGGGGAAGATCAATGCTTGTTGCCCCAGTTGTTTATGAGGTGACAAATCATCGCGTTGACATATGCTTGAACATCAACAACTAAAGGGAGAGAAAAGTGTCGATGCATACGTGCCCGAGGACGACTGGTACTCCTTGTACGACTACAACTATGGCCAGAGGATCAACAGTGGACATCAAAACTTGCTTGCTCCTTGGACGTTCCATACCCCAGTTCTAATAAGAGGTATAGTAAAACTAGAAATCTACAGATAGTACGGCATGATTTGCAGGAGGTTCAATAATACCACGTCAGCACCCTGAGAAGACAACAGATAACACACGGAAAAATCCATTTGAACTTTTGATCGTTCCTGGAGGTAACTTTTGTCTCAGTCCTAATTAGGCCAAAATTATCGGAATATGCGCGCCACTACGGTTTTGCGTTAAGCCTGCGGCCCATTTGTCTGCTCATCCGTCAATCTCTTCGCTCTCTCCGACAGTGCGCATATGCAGCGCAAACCCCTAGCGCTAAGAGCGTGCGCATTAACGCCAACGGTTCAGTCTGATCCCGAATGAAGCAGACTGTACTCAGTTAAGCTTGCAATATTTCAAAACTTTATTGTTGCCTTCTTCAGAAAGGAATGGTTCGGCAAATGGTTTTCTGTACTGGGACGACGGTGAAAGCATCATTGACTCATTCGACAATCATCCATATTATTCATGGATATTCTTATTCTCGGTGAATGAAAAGGAAGCGACACTTATTATTGAAAAGCAACGCAAAGCTGCAAGTTTTTGGAGATTTCTGAGGCTTAATCTTTTCACCAAATAATCTTGCACCTAAACACGATTACATCTGCTATTTTGTTGCGACCGTTTTTTCTCCATAACTCATTAGTTGTGCAGGAATCTTTGGCAGTTCCCAAGCTTTTCAAATTGGAAATTTTCAATTACAAGTATATGCCAGAGTTTTCGACGATTACTATCAATGGTAAAAAGGTTTGTGCCGATTTTCAAGATGGAATAATCACTTTTGTTTTTGAAGTATCAATTGTTAGTCGCCTCCCATCCTTGTTCGACTTCGACAGCTGCCCGAAGATTTTTTTAGGAAAAAGTCATGAACGAGCTGTCCTATTTTAATGAAAAAGCTGGGATATTACACATTAGCTTGAGAAACAAAGTTAATTTGACATCGGTTTCTGCCAAGCTCACATGGAAAAACAAGGTAATTCTTTACGACTAAGGCTTAACTCAGACGGAATTAGTCACAAAAACATGTGAAAATGACAGCAACAACTCGGATTGTGGGCACAATTTTACAAGACCAATGTCAATACGTTGCTTTGGGACGCAAGAGACTAGCATGTATAAGAGAAATCTTATAAATTGGCGAAAAGAAGACTGTGAATTGAGTTTGGCGAGTTATATATGGAAAGCCGCATGAAACACTGCATTAATCACATAAATTTACCACACATCAATCCTTAAAGGCAGTATGTCGGCAGAATGAGACCCGTGACAAAACAACGTCACAGGGTAGGAGCCCCCATATGGAACCTATCGGCCAAAGTCCGATCTTTCTCTGCCACTTCTAACCCCCAAAATTTCAAAGCGAAAGCAGCGCTTATCTCCTGTCCTCTCCGAACCCGCCCACTCCATGAACGAGTGGCTTCCGCGGTCAGAGCGCCAGCCGCAATGCTATAAGCATTAGGTCCCGCAACGACTCTGCGTCTTCGCCATGACGGGCTTCGCGTTCTCTCGTCCATGGGGTGGGCGGGTTCGGAGAGGACAGGAGATGAGCGCTGTTTCGCCTTGAAATTTCAGGGGCTAGAAGTGGCAGTGAAAGATCGGACTTTGGCCGATAGGTTCCACATGGGGGCTCCTACCCTGTGACCTTGTTTTGTCACGGGTCTCATTCTGCCGATGTACTGCCTTTAACATAGCAAATGCCCTCTATTTATCCGTAAAAATTCCCTATACTCAAGCACAAGGTGTTTAAATATAGGGAATTTGACATCTGGTCGGCAGAGGAGAACCGACCAGATGTCAAAACCTAGGGGTCAGCAAATCGCAAACTCCCGAAATGATGTCGCCGACATGTATCGGGGTGCGAGCGCCCCGGGGTTGCCTCGTCAGCGCGGAAGCCAGGCCTTCATGGCACGGTTGGTGTGGACGTACGCGCAAGTTGGAGAAGGCGCTGCATCGATCGTAGAGTTGAAGACGGAAGTTGAACCCCACCGCTCACAAAGTCACAGCTGCGATAACTACGTGACAAATTTGAAAACTGCAGCAGATACAGCGGTGAGTGGGCGGAACAGCGCGAGGAGCGTTTTAGGACCCTTTGAAGCGCGGCGGCGGAGTCCTTTGAAAGAAGTCGCGAATACGCGACACACCGGGGAACGAGAAAGAAAGATCCGAGGTAGATCCACTATATACAGTGACCGCCAAAAAGTTGCGGACAAACCGCCTTGCTTTTTTCATCTCTCATTTTGATGGAAAACAAACGTGAAAAACTGAACGGATTGCATGAGGTGATAAAGCTCTCCGAGAGCTACAACCCACACATTGATCATTCTGGAAAACATGTATTCTAAAAACTTCAAAAAGCTTTCTCTACAAAAAGTCCGAAAATGGCCGCGTCATAATGTCGCGGACAATAATCCGCGAAAATTTTCTTTTATGTCTTTTTTGAAGCAAAAACAAAAGTTTTCCGGGCAGGTAATCATACTATATTGTAGAACTCATCGAGGACAATAATACGATAGTGGGTACTTCTAAAAAAACCCAAGCTTGAACTTTATTTTGCTTCTTTTCAAAAAATAACTTCTAATTCCCTGCTTCAAGCCAAATTTACTCACATGGAAACCAAGATATTCCAACAAAGCTATTTGGATAAAATGGATGCCCTTTGCCATATTCTATGCATCGGAAGTGTGTTGGTGAGTTTCTTTGCTGAAATGGCTTTTGACAGTGCGTGCGCCTGCACCTCACCACTGACTTGCACCACTGACTTGCACCGCTTTGCAGGGTTGTAGCTCGGCCAGCAGTCACTCTTTGAGCTTGCAGGTAGGCTCATTCGAAAGAGCGTGACTTCCTCGACACGATGGTATGCAAAATAATTGGGAATGAGAAACAGCGGAGATTTGGCGGATGGGGTAATAAAGCGCAGCTTCAGTGGTAGGCTAAGGATTTCCAGCTAAAGTTGAACAGAGCTTCTTTCGCTGCAAGTTCCATTCTGGAAGTTTAAAACTGTCAATGTTTTTGTAATAGATCCATTTCGAACCTTTAGGACTGTTATGGTGTTGATAAAAGCCTCCACTTTAATCACCTCTAACGCTGCGCTTTTTCACCCCATCCGCCAATTCTCCGCTGTTTTTCATACCCAATTATTTTGCATACTGTCGTGTCGAGGAAGTCACGCTCTTTCGAATGAGACTACTGGCAGGCTCGTAGAATGACTGTGGCGGAGCTACAACGCTGCAAAGCGGTACAAGTCAGTGGTGAGGTGCAGGTGGGGTCATGTCCCCCACTGTCAAGAGCCATTTTCAGCAAAGAAACTCACCAGCACACGTCCGATGCACAGTGTATAACAAAGAGCATCCATTTTATCCAAACAGTCTTGTTGGAATATTTTGAATGGGTTTCCACGTGAGTAAATTTGGCTTGAAGCAGGGAATTAGAAGTTATTTTTTGAAAAGAAGCAAAATAAAACTCAAGCTTGGGTTTTTTTGGAGTAACCACTACCGGATTATTGTCCTCGATACGTTCTACAATATAGTATGCTTGCCTGCCCGGAAAACTTTTGTTTTTGCTTTAAAAAAAGACATAAAAGAAAATTTTCGTGCTCGAAGAATTATTCTGCGCGACATAATGACGCGGCCATTTTTGGACTTTTTTGTAGAAAAAGGTTTTTGAAGTTTTTAGAATACATGTTTTCCAGAATGCGCAGTGTGTGGGTTGTAGCTCTCGGAAAGCTCTATCACCTCATGCAATCCAGTTCAATTTTTCACGTTTGTTTTCCATCCGAAAATGAGAGATGAAAAATGGAAGGCGACTTGTCCGCAACTTTTTGGCGGTCACTGTACCTACGACCCTACGAGTCACTATCGTGACTCAAAAAAACGGGCTAAAGGTGTTTACGTGTTTATGTGTCTGTGTGTCTGTCTGTCTGTAACAAATTCACGGAACGAGTCCCAAACAAGGTGAACCGCATTTTTTTGCACAACACATGCTGCCACCATCCAGATTCACCATGTCAAACCACGAGCAGATCTTGAATAGGTACGGCAAAATCGCACCCTAAACGGATCCACTTAACTTCTAGCGCGCAATATCGGGCCCTTATTACTACTTATTGCAAAGTCGTGATTATGCTTGGCAAGTAACTGTGCAAGCCATGGTCTTTGGCCCAAAAAGTGATGGAAGTGTATTACTCCACGAAGACGGCGCCAAGACGAATATTTGCGTAAATAGTTGATTTGCCAGGTTTTTACCAGAGTATTTGAGAAGATTTTTGCACGGAGATGTAGCTCACCGTGGATATTATCCCTATGGCGACTACCGAGCCATGAAATGATTCAAAAGTGTTTTAATTCTGCATTTGTTCTTCATCTCCCAAAGTTTTATCCACGCAAAATACCGATCTCACACGAAGAAGCTTTCGGAATGAGTAGTTGTTCACGATTTATTTGAGAAGGCGGGCATTGCGCGGTATGTTTCAATACCATGTTATGCGGGAATGAGTATGATCCATAGATAGAAGAGCCAGTGCAAGTCTCTGCGAAGCAGAGGTGACGCACTGGTACACGTAAACCTACGACTCAAGAATTTTTAGGTGTAACGCGGGACCTACAGAATGCCGTAGTAACAGCCGATTTTTTCGGGGGAAGGCGTGAGCAGTCGTCGAGGGCGCTACTCTGGACGCTGGCGATCTTCAGTTTTGGAGACGGTACAGACGTTGTTCTGGGATTGTTCACTATCCGCTTCCTGAGTACTCTGCAACGTGCGAAGAAGTGCTTCAGCGTCGGCCTGATGTTGATCCATACCGTGCTCTTCCTCGAACCTGCTGTACGCTTGCTGACCCGTCGGCGTTTTAAGATGGTAACATGGTGGAGAGGTACATAGCGACGTTTACGCAAAAGTGAAAGTGCTGATCTCAGACTCACTATATAAAGCTGTGTGGCTGCCTGACGTTGCTGGAGCTGATGAAGTTGCTCAACAGCTGGGGCGTCAGACACGCATGAGGTAAGCAAATCGGAACTTCTTGCCCTAACAGCTTTCAAATCCTCAATGGCTTTGACGACCTTCGAAATTTAGTATTCTATCAGGTCATATCGATCGATAGTACGCTGAAGTTGTTGGTAGCTTGCAGGAGGTAGTAACCGCTAATGCAAAGCTTGGAATTGCACTCCATGAATGTGTTTGATGGGGGTGAGACCATTTCGCGACGTAGTCACACAAATGGTGAATATGAAACACGAGTGAAACGAAAGAAGGGCAACAAGCAACGACCTAGACTCCCAGATGTTAGAGAGTGCCAACAGCCAAGAGAAGTATCGATCGCAAGGGGGCAAAAAATAACTAGCTGAGTAGCCACAAGTCACGGAATGAAGAATGTGAGGAAGAACGAGCATGTACTTTCATTCAGAAAACATACAAGGTTCTTTCGTCGGCGTGTTAGCGTGTTTTAAAGCAGACAGAGCTTTCTGACAAGGATCTCATTGGCTACAAAGAAACCCGGTCGTCAGAAGGCACCAGACAGTTCCGAACAGTAAGCAAGGCGTAGATTGCTGCTGCCATCCAGGTTTACGCGATCACCCTACTCCCAACCTAAGTGGAATTGTGGGTAATTGTGCACGCGCCTCAGCCTAGTCGCGAAGGAGTTTGCTGACAACAAAAAATGAGTCCTCTAAGAAACCACAAGATACATACGAGCATTTATACACCACAATCATGTAAAATGGGAAAATAAGCTTACACTGCTAGCTAGGGACACTGATGTGCAAAGCATGTACATGTGGGCTAACACAGGTGGGGCTCGATCACAAAGGCTGAACACATACAATACCGCTCTCAGAACGTGCAAAATTTCCGTGAATGTCGCGGAATTTCCGGAATTCCGCGAAAGTCCGCGACATTCCCGGAATTTCGCGACATTTCGGGAATTTCGCGAAATTCCAGGAATTTCGTGAAATCAACGCGAATCACGCAAACTACGCAGCGCCATAACTTCCTTCGGAACGAATATATTCTGAATCCGCAAGCAGCATTGTACTCACCTCATCAAGGCGAATCTTCTTATATACAATATGTGCTTGATATTTTAATTTCAGTGTTCTTAAAACTTTCTGCAGACGTCTCTTCGCAAAGGTGCAAAGCGGTGCTTATTGCCCCAGTAGTTTCCAGAAGGGACCATTCGATAGTAGCTTTTCTGTAGATTATGGCGCGCCAAGAACTAGCCGCACATTCCTTTTCAAAGGAAGTTGAAGGGCTGGTGAATTCTGGAAAAAGCATGTCGTTCTAAATTTTTCTTGCCATAACCCTAAAATATAAAGCTCTTTTACTAAGCAGATGTGAGTTTCGAAATCAGCAGGTCGGATAACCTCTATGAGCAAGTTTTCGAGATGTTTCGGGTTACTTCATTTTTATGTCGTTCTACGCTCTGAAGCTCGCTGGTGGATTTTGACCAAAATGTCGATGATCTCGAATTGCGAGGAAACTTCGCTTACAGAGGTTTTCGGACACGCTAGCTGCGAAACTGCCTTGATGTTCAATCTGAAGCACTCTCAACCACCAGATTCAATACAGTGGGATTCCTTGGGCGAAGTGAACATAATATTTGCAATCAGGATGTTATACAACTACTCGAGGTGGAATTCCAACGAAGTACGCGTTCTTTACATTTTGTGCAAAATTTATGAGGATGTGTTTTCGTAGGCTCGTAACTCGGCGATTCTCATAGACTGCAGCCTGAATCATGCAGCATTCGATATCGCGGTTCCTACTGACTTTAAGCTGTGATAAAAGCGGGCAAGGTTTCCGACAGATACGCGAGAAGTGCGGGCAAAGTTACGCACTTTCGTAGTGCACTTTCAGTGACCTCACCATATTCCAGCAAGACCCTGTATTCCACAAAAACCGCGATTTTCGTAAAGAGCGTGTCGGAAAACCTCTGTAAGCGAAGTTTCCTCGCAATTCGAGATCATCGACATTTTGAGCAAAATCCACCGGCGAGCTTCAGAGCTAGAACGACAAAAAAATGAAGTAACCCGAAACATCTCGAAAACTTGCTCATAGAGGTTATCCGACCTGCTGATTTCAAACTCACATCTGCTTAGTAAAAGAGCTTCATATTTTAGGGTTATGGTAAGAAAAATTTAGAACGACATGCTTTTTCCAGAATTCACCAGCCCTTCAACTTCCTTTGAAAAGGAATGTGCGGCTAGTTCTTGGCGCGCCATAATCTACAGAGTAGGTACTATCGAATGGTCCTTTCTGGAATCTACTGGGGCAATAAGCACCGCTTTGCACCTTTGCGAAGAGACGTCTGCAGAAAGTTTTAAGAACACTGAAATTGAAATATCAAGCACATATTGTATATAAGAAGATTCGCCTTGATGAGGTGAGTACAATGCTGCTTTCGGATTCAGAATATGTTTATTCCGAAGGAAGTTACGGCCAGTAATTTGGAAATGCGTGATTTTTTCAGAATTCACCAACGCTTTTATCTCTTTTAGAAAATAGTCTGCGGCCACTTTTAAGCGCACTATAATTTACAGAAAGGTACTATTGAACAGTGCTTACTGGTATCTTTCATGTTGGATACGCGCTGCGTTACATCCTTGCAAAACGACCTTCTCAGAAGAATTTGAGAAAACTGGAAACGGGATATCGAGGACTTGATGTGTATGGAAAGATTCGGGTTGACGAGCTGAACACAATGCTGCTTTCGGATTCAGAATATATTCGTTCCGAAGGAAGTTATGGCGCTGCGTAGTCTGCGTGATTCGCGTTGATTTCGTAAAATTCCTGGAATGTCGCGGACCTTCGCGGAATTCCGGGAATTCAGCGACATTCACGGAAATTTTGCACGTTCTGAGAGCGTGTAGCATGCTATCCCCATGCTCAACTGCGGTACGATGCACCATGTCGAGGATTGGGCCTCCAGATCCCAACGTCAGTTGTGGTAAAGCATCGGCGGTAGGAGCCAGGGATCCCCTCCGAGAAATAGTGCAACGTAAATAGTGGTGGCGTTACCTGTGAGAACGCCTGCTGGGTCTGCCATAGTACCACGCAATGCACACATCGGGGTCCTTGCCACCAGCCTACCTAACGGTTGATACAACCCTTGCGGCTCGACACTCGCCCCCAATCATCGACGCTTGAGGCTTATACTTATAATCTAGGCACTAATGCGGATCGTGTAAGCCTTCATAACGATGAATCACTCTAGTAAGGATTGTAAGGAACACAAACATGATGTTACAAGTATCCTCGGAGCCCCTGCCGAGCTGTGGCTCACACATCAATCCATAACACATCAAATGCCGCGGCTTATCCGTACAAACTCTTTACTCAAGCACAAGGGTAGAGCAGAACCGACCAGATGTCATAACCTAAGGGTCAGCAAATCGCAAACTCCCGAAATGATGTCGCCGACATGTATCGGGGTGCGAGCGCCCCGGGGTTGCCTCGTCAGCGCGGAAGCCAGTCTTTCATGGCACGGTTGGTGTAGACTATGCACAAGTTGGAGAAGGCGCTGCATCAATCGATAGAGTTGAAGACGGAAGTTGAAACCCACCGCTCACAAAGTGACAGCTGCGATGACTACGTGAATTTTAAAACTGTAGCAGATATAGCGGTGAGAGGGCGAGACAGCGCGAGGACGGCATTTAAACACCCTTTGCGGCGCGGCGGCGGACTTCTTTGAAAGAATTCACGAATCCGCAACAATGTCATGGATAGGCTTCACCCGCACAGCCATGGTACAATTGTGTATGTCTGTAGTATGCATGGGTGCGTGGTGTTGCAGCCGTCTCTCACCTCTTCTATGTATATAATCTTTGCTTCAACTAGATCGGCCGCTGGAAGGCGGGGCTCCATGACCTATGGGCGACTGTTCGCGTCCGCGACGCATCTGCGCCTCCCTCGCAAACATGCTCTTTGATAATTTTCTAGCCTTACTTAGGTCACGGAGCCCCGCTTTTCAGGCGCCGATCTGGTTGAAGCAAAGTGTAACTAGTGTAGTCGTTCAATCGCTTATTCATTATTCGTAATTGATGAGCTGAAAATCATTGCTCCATAATGAATAAACGAAACTGCCACTATATCAAAAGCTGAGCCTTAGCCGCTGACTATACGCCAAAAATTGCAACACTTAACCAGTGGCCGTCTGGAACCCATTTGACCTCGGACAGACTTCACGCGATTTGATCTTCGCGACTCAATCGCCGACATTTCCTTTCATTTTCATGTCACACTCAAAAATTTCGGGCTGGTAAAGTATCACAACCGAAATGCAAGTTGATCGGCATGGAATGATGTTGTAACAGTTGTCTCGTCGCGATTCAGTCGCGACGACCAAATCGCGTGAAGTCTGTCTGGGGCCTTAGGCTTGCGAACCCAGCGGGTTCCGCGGGTTCGCGAATCCCTTGGGTAAGATCGGTGTTCACAAGTGCTCCGCAGAGTTCGTTAACCCATAACAAAAAAGTCAAAGAAATACCTAATTTCCATTTCGTTCCTTTTCACTATAGGGAAGTAAGGTATAAATACGACCTTCCCGGAGCTCATCAGTAGTGAAGGAAGATCGTAAGAATGGAGAGAAAAAAGAAAAGAGAAAAAAAGGAGAAAGAGGAGAAGTAGTAAAGATTGGAAAAAAGCAGTATTGTATAGTATTATCCACAAATGATGGAGATCACCTAGGTGTTGTTGGTAAATAACAGAAAAAAGAGAAAAAGAAAAGATAGAATTAGAAGAACTAAGAAGACGACATTATACATTAACTATGTTATTAGTCAATCCAGAAACAGGTTCAAAAATTGGCGCGATGAGAGCCCTAGCTGATGTTGATTAGGGCATGTTGGTTAGAGCGCAACTATATGAAGATACAGGGGACGAATGGTGTAATGGTATGAGGCGCCGCTATGACCAGATCGGAACACAGGTTTTCGATCCCCGCTCTTAGGCCGACCAAATCCTCCAGGGTATTGAAGACGCCGAATCCTTTATGCTTTATCCTTTTGTATGAAGATACAGTTAAATTGGTAGATAGAAAAGTTTCAAAAATAGATTTAACCACATTTGATACCTCAGTATCTGCTCAGACAACTATTGCGAGCACCCGCAGCCCCTAACGGTGTCTTTCGGCGGTTCGCGGGCGTTGAATTCTTGGATTGACCATCCGCGGTCATAGGATTATTTGTTTGGCGACACGCGGCTCAATGTTATCGCTAAGGAAAGGCCGCGGGCCTTGAAAGTTTTATCGGAACACCCGCGATCCAGCAAAAAGCACTCGGGCGAGCCCCGAACCTTACAGGACGCACTGCATATTCAGTTCTCGGGCAAGCTCCGCCCCTTTAGGCCTCAGCCCGACGGAGTCACTCCGACGAGCCTCGAGTCTCTTGCTTGACCGTACTCGTACACGCTGTAGGAGAGAACGCTACTCCCGTGAGATACGCCATGGTGATAGGGCTACCCTTAATGTTTGCGTCGTTAGTCAGAAGTCAAGTAGCTCAAGTTCTTGTTCATCAATAGTGTCTCACAAGGAAAAAAAGGTTGGTTGAAGTGGCCTTTTGAAATGAGATGTATACTGCCTTGTAGAGCTTGGAACGCTGATTCCAAATCTACCTTTGCTATCTGCTGCGGGCATCTGGGCGAGGAGTTTTGAAGGTTTTTGTGAGTAAAAATCTGAATGCAAGAGTAGGCTAAAATCAGTCGTAACATTTTTCATAGGGCTTAATTGGTAATCGGGTCACTTGGTGCAACAAATATTCTTGATTTACAGGGTGCGTCAAAAGTCTGAGAGCCTAACTTTGCAGTATTGCAATTACAAAAGTACTGGTGGTTTTGATTTCAATTTTATGCCACATGATGCTGCGGTCATCATCTACAAAATACGCTTTATATAGCTGGAAATGGTTTCCATATGTTCTTGTAAAATTGAAAAATATCAAACTAGTACTTTTTCAAAGCAAAAAAAACCAGAAATTTTAGTATTTACAATTTTTGCTATAGCTAGAAATGCCGTTAATATTCTACGACACTTCGATGCACATAATATAGAAGAGACTCTGCGCCATTGGATCGTAGTTTTGCTTTTGCCAGGAGCTGTTCTCGCATAAACGGAAAATAAAAGTTTGCGAATGTTACCTACGTGCCAGTGGAAATCCGTCTTTAGAACAAATTTAAGAGGTATAGAAGCGCAACAGGCACTAGGACCAAGGCTATATTTTTTGCGTATGTCTTCTAAAATAGAATCTATTGAAATTCGCCATGGGAACACTTCTTGAGCTTTTTAAACGATAATTTCAAGTTTTTCTTCATGCAGCTGTAGCCAAAATTCCGGTATGCGACGTACACACGCTTCTAATTAAAAATCCAATACTTTTATTCCTAAGCAATGCAAAAAATTCTCTTGGAAGCATATTGTAGATAAAGGCTTGATCTATCGTGCTGCACATTTTCCAAGGTAAAAGAAGCAGTTATTGTGAAGGCTTGGGGCAAATTTCATTACTTCTGCCTGCGTGCCGTGACAATTGGACTTACCAAGGTTTTGTAGGGCCGCGTGGAAGCCATAAGAGGCAGTTTTGCAATTAAAGAACTGGGCTGTATTGCAATGGTTCGAATTATGTGTGCGCTAAATTTTTCATTTCTAGGTACTTCCCTTCTCATTTCGTACGAAAAGGTACTAGGCTCCCAGACTTTTGACGCACCCTGTATATATACCAGTTCGCTGCTGCTTCATTTGAACATTGAGAAAAGGTTACGAGTGATTTTACCCTATTTTTGCATTCAGATTTTTGCTCATAAAACCTTCATAACTTCTCGCCCAGAAGTTCAGCGTTCTAAGCTCTACAAGGCGGTATACACCTCATTTCGAAAGGCCATTTCGACCAACCTTCCTTCCCTTGTCAGATGAGCCCTATTGCACTATCTGATCCTGAGACCAGATAGACCGTTAGAAACTTTGTTATGGTGGTGTAGATGTCGCGAAAGTTTGGGAATGAAATGTATGAACTTATTTGCCCTACCTAGGTGTATTGCCCCCCCCCCCTCTCAGACGCATATTGCGCACTTATCGGGCGCTTGCCGGGCCACACGCTGGCATTGTTCGGGCGCTTATCGGGTATCGGCGCGCCCTCGGGATGGGTGTAGCGTCGCCCGTGGGTGGCCGGCGGGTGCTCGCCATAATTGTCTGAATGTGTCAGCATAACAACACTTGGTAACTATGAGTTTACTTTTACGTATACATTTAAATATCGCACTCAAGATAATATCTTCACTGTATGCTTTGTCAAATAGCTGTTTTTTCAGCATGTTAATTCTGTGTACAAAATCATTCAATAAGGAACATGTACGAACAATTCTAAGAGTTTCTGTATATATTGTTGTTTTTTTTATATTTATGGAGATAGAGGATGATGACGTGACGTCAGCAAAGTACCTCTCTAAACTGTGTACGATTTTTTCCATCTCTCGACACACACGGATCGCACAAATCTAAAGGCGCCAGCACGCTTGGCACTCTTTCAGGAACTTATATGCTCGGAAGAATAGACATAAGTCACGCAATAGTTGGCCTACTCTAGGCGCTATCGCGGGGGCTCGGCGTGGTGTCTAGGGGTGTGTTGCAATCCTTTTATTGAAGATCCTCCTCCAGGCGCTCGATGGCAGCGTCTCCTCTCGGCTCGGCTCCTTGATTGATCCGCACGCTAGG
This sequence comes from Cylicocyclus nassatus, assembly GCA_958299035.1. Lineage (NCBI taxonomy): Eukaryota > Metazoa > Nematoda > Chromadorea > Rhabditida > Strongylidae > Cylicocyclus > Cylicocyclus nassatus. The sequence continues at coordinate 68,493,953 of CATQJL010000112.1, forward strand.
TAACCCGAAGACAAAAGTGATTTTAGCCGAGCGGAACCGCTTTATATAGCGGCCGAGAAGATACGCATGCCGCCACGTGCCTGATACACAATACCAGATAAGATAAGCAAGATCATGATAAGGAAAGTTACAGCACCATTCAAACTGTTCAGATCACTTGATCCCTCATTTCCTTCACATGCCTCGGCGACGGCGAGAGTCGTCCCGACTCTGAGGTTGTTGACGTGGAATGGGACCACGGTTTTCGAGCGGCGGGCGACCAAGTGGGCGACGGCTTCCACTGCGTACACGAATATGGGAGTGAGAGCGGCGTGGCAACGTGGGGCTCACAGCGTGACGGCTAGAATCTGGCTCGACTTGGCGGCGGTATGATGGTCCCTGTTCTGGGCTCGCTCTGTGACTCCCGGTCGGATAGTCGTCTCCACGGCGGGGAAATCTCTCGAGGTGGCGTGGCGGACTACGACGATGGCTGCCGGATCCTTCACGGCGGCGTGGGCGGCTGGCATGTCGGCTGTTGGTAGGTGGGGGATGGAACGTTATGGGCTGCTGATGGCGCTTCCTCTGCGGGTCTTCGATGACCCAGAAATTGGGCATCCTCTCTTCCCTACGACGCTTCCTAGCGCGCGCTTTCTCGCGAGCCCGCTGTTCCCTCAGCTGAGTTGATGCGAAGTCGAACTCAGGGAGACGAATGAGGTCGGCAATGGTGATGCGCATCTTCTCAAGGAACAGCAACATCTGCTTGTCCGTTAAGGTCGAAGTGGAGTTGCGTCGGGGTGTGGTACCCAAGCAGACCGCGGGATGGGTGTAGGGGGCAGCGTCTAATACATCCGAATAATGATCTCGTACCAAAGCTTCGAAGTTTCTTTGGGGATCCGTGATGTAGCGCGTGAATTCTCTACACACTTCGCCCATTCTCCTCCATTCGGCTGCATTAGAATCCTCGTATGGGAACGGGAAAAATGCGAGCGCCCCTCCGTCGGCTAGATGTCTTTCCAGGCTGATGAGAAGTTGCCTCATGGGCCGGCTCTCGGGCATCGTCTGCGGCCAAATGACGATAATGCTCTTGGTGATCACGTGGTTCAGTAGCTTATTAGCGAGTGTGCCGAAATCCGTGTAGATGTAAACAGTGATATTATCCTCATATCCGATCTCGGCATTTACCTTTGCGAAGGCCACCGGCACTGCGATGAAGACATCTCTCTCTGTACTTCTTGCAGGGGCTGGAGGTTCCAGCTGCTCCAGCATAGTGATAGCTTCCATGACAATTTCACTCAAATTGTACTGCACTGCCCACGGAAAAATTGCGGGGTGTTCGTAACGTACCCCCTTCGCGGCGGCGAGCCTCTTGGCATATAATTGGCAACGACGGCGATGTCCATCCATGGCCAGCGCCAATCCATAGGAGGTGATAAACTGTGAGTTTTTCCTCCTCAATTCAGTCTCCTTCTTCTCGTCGCCCCAGCATTGCTCCTCTGAGACGGACGCGACATTGGCTAACTGGAACATGTCCATTACTTTCTTCGATCGGGCCATGGCGTGTGTTAGGCCAGGCAGCGCGACGTGGGCCATTTGTCCAGAGAGGCCGCATTCACATCGAAATCGAAGATAAAGTGGATCGTTGGCCTCGATCAGCGTCCTGCAATAGTAAGTTGAGCCACACATTACTGGATCAGATGTGGGTTTCTTGCGCGGGCGTCCCCTTTTTCCCCTACTCTTTCTAGTTCTAAGGGGTTCATCGGATATTCTTCCGGGGCAGTTTTCTCAGCAGGTCAAAAGGCACTCTAACAGGCTCTTTATTCGCACCTATGAGTGTGATCAGCGCGCTATTGCTGCTGGTGTCCAACACCCGATAGGGCCCCTCCCAGGGATTAGCTAGTTTAGGGTTGCGATATGATTGCCGCTCTCCCGGTATCTTCATATATACTCGGTCGCCTATCTGCGGAGGAACAGGACGCGAGTCAACTCCTTTCTCGCGATCGTACGAGGCTTTCATTTGCTCTCGCATTTTCTCGTTCACTCCTCGGGCGTACTCACGGGCAATCTGCGTGCCAACTGCCAATTCCTGCACGTAACTGTCCAGGTCCACAGCGTATTTGCTAATTCAGTTCCGGCTACATCCCAGGGGACGTGCGCGTCAAATCCGTGCAATAGAAAGAAAGGCGACTCTCCCGTGGATTCGTGGACGGTAGTGTTGTAAGCAAAAACGCATGCTGGGAGGATTTTGTCCCACTCTACCGCCACTTGCGCTTTCTTCCGTAGCATTGCGATGATTGTTTGATTGAATCGCTCAGTGATGCCGTTCTCACGCGGGTTATAGCCTTTGGTAAACACCTGCTCACATCCCATCAGCTTCCTTAGCTCCTCCATCAGCTTATTTTCGAACTCTCCGCCTTGATCCGATAGGATACATTTCGGCTGGCGACCGCCTTCTGCCATTCACCGTTCGAAAAAGACTCGAGCTACGACTGATGCGGATTTGGATGGAATCGCGTAAGCCCCGGCGAATTTCGAAAAATGGTCAACTACCGCTAGGATATAGCGGTTACCTTCTGTTGTGGGTCCCATTTCTAGTATATCCATACCGACAATCTCGAATGGCTTACTAGTCACTATCGGTTTCAGTGGGGGAACCATTGCGCGTTGCGTATTGTGGCACAAGCATTCACGACATTCTTCTGACCATAGCCAGACGTCTCGTCGCATTGTTTCCCAAAAATATCTTTTACAAAGCTCACGCCACACCTTCTTAGGGCCAAAGTGCCCCGCCAGTATCCCATAGTGCGCCTCATGGAAGATTTTCTTCCTCTCCGATGGCGGCACGACTTTGCGCAAATGGTCCTTATCCACCAGCGTTAAGTAGCCTTAGTTCATTATGAAATCAGCTACTCTGAACTTTACCGACGACTCCGGGAACCCTACCTTACCATCTACCTCACCCTTCTCCAGGCTTTCGATGATCTTTTTGTACGCCGGCGTTTCGCGTAGTTCCCTGGTCCACTGCGTTTCCTCAACAGCACAGGCTACGATAAGCTCGTTTAGCATGGTGTCCGCTCTATCCGCGCGATGCTCCTGTTCGCACGTTACTCCGCGACTCAGCGCGTCTGCTACTCTATTTGCGGCACCTTTCAAATAGACGATCTTCAAATTATATTTCTGCAGTTCAAGTGCCCACCGTAGCACTCTATCTGAGACGTTCGTGCGCTTGAAGATCGCTGTCAGTGCCTGATGATCTGTATACACCTCTACGGGTAGACCATAGACGAACATGTGGAACTTTCTTAGGGCAAACACCACAGCCAGGGCCTCGAGGTCGGTGACATGATACTTTTTCTCGCAGCTTGTTAGGCCTTTTGATGCGAAAAAGATCGGGTGCAGTAACCCGTCGTCTCCTTCTTGGCTAAGGACCGCGCCCAGGCCTTGTTGGCTGGCATCTGTGTGGATCTTGAAGGGTTTCATCCCACTTCGCGCGCCTTCAATATCCGGTTGAGCGAGGACTGGTGCTTTGGTAATGATCCTTTTTAGTTTTTCGAAGCTTGCTTTCGTCTCCGTAGTCCATTCAAACTTTTTCTTCTCCGAGGTTAGCTCAAGCAGGGGCCCGCTACTTTAGAAAAGCCGAGCACGAATTTTTCATAGTATGAACACATTCCAAGAAAGGTTCGGAGGTGTGAACGCGACTGCGGTAAGGGGTATTTCAAAATCGCCTCTATCTTAGTCGGGTCCATGTGTAAGCCATCTTGGTCTATGACGTGACCAAGAAACTCCACCTTCCTTTCAAACAGCACGCATTTCCTCGGGTTTAGTTTGAGTCCTGCCTCTTCCAGCTTTTCGAAGACTCTCTCAAGCATGACCACTTGCCTCTCGACTGAATCCGTAGCTACGATAATATCATCCAGATAGAAAACACCTCTCCGCTCTCCAAAAGAGCGCCCAAGACGTCATGCATCAGCCTCTGGAAAACTGGAGGAGACGCTGATAGTCCGAATGGCAACACCCGGAATTGAAAGAGACCTTCCGTGGTGGCAAAAGCGGATTTTTGTTCAGCGTCTTCGGAAAGACTTATCTGCCAGTAGCCAGAAGACAGATCAAGAGTCGAAAAGAACGACTTCCCCCCAAGCTCTGCAAGATGGAGTCGATCGACGGCAGCGGGTAGCTATCCACTCTGGTGACTTTATTCACTTTGCGGTAGTCTACGCATAGCCTGAGTGATCCATCTTTCTTATGGACAAGCACAATGGGTGAAGCCCAACTTGACTTACTCGGCTCGATCACTTTCCTAGCTTGGAGATCGTTCAAGATGCGACGAAGCTCCACTCGAGTTGCGAGTGGCACTGGTCGCGGTTTTTGCCGTATTGGTGTTGCATCTCCAGTTTCTATATCGTGTTCCACCAAATCTGTCTGCGATAGCTCTTGGTCGGTGACTGCAAAAGCATTCGCATGACGTATTATCAGATCCTGCACGCTCCTCTCGAGCTTCTTGCCCGACTTGTTGTTTTCCAATAGCCTCGTCAGGTGTTCCTCTCTATCATGCACCTCCACAGCGGTCCGTTCCAGCATATTTCCATGATAGCTGAGCGGTTGTTGCTCGACTATCTCCGCTGGTTCGAATGTGCCAACCTCTTCCCCCTCTCGGAAAAGCTTGGCTCCTGACAAGTCGTTGGTTACCGGGACGTTTATGGAACAACATCGTTTGTCCCAAACCATATCGGGGAGTATCCCGCATCGAGACCAGAGGATTCCCTCTTCCGGCGGTCCCTTTCGAGAAATCGGCAACATTTTGGTCTCTCCTGGCCCGACGTACACTCTCTTCGCGATAGTAACTGCTTCAGATCGCTGTTTCCTTTTTCCGTTTGGAGACTTGGCGGACTTGTTACTACCCAGAGTGCTTCTGATGTTTGCGAAGTTCAGACCGAGCTTCGATAATGCGTTCGTACCGAGCACAATCATATCATCCCCTCCTGCCATCACAAAGAGAGCTATTTTGTGCTTCACGCGATTATCCAATTGAAGAGTCAGTCTGACGGCTCCCTTGAAGTTCATCTGGTTGCCTGAGGCATCATGTACTGATGCAAGCTTGTCTATCGGCAGCTCCTCGACATCTGCATCTAGGTCGAATCCGCTGTCTCGGCTGGCTATGAGCATATTCAATGGTATGATGCTGACCTGAGAACCTGTATCTATGAGGGCTTTCCGAGATAAACCTAGCAAGCGGACATTCATGACCATTTGCTCTCCTACCAAGTCATTTTCGTTCGGTGCCGTCCCGAGAGAGCTGCATATCCATTTATTTAGAGAGGTCGTGAAAATCTTAGGTGCTCCCGCTGTAGGCTCCTTTCTCGCCGTCTTCGTTACCTTCGGCTTGGTACATTCGCGACTGTAGTGTCCGCTTTCGTTACAGTTGTAACATCGCGGTTGCCTTCTTCTGGTTAAGTTTGGAGTATCCGTCTGTTCAGCGGGCTTACTCGTCACTTGTGTTCTGTTCTTGTTGCCAGATAGGTTCCTCTTGACACCAGTGTTTGGCGCGGAATCCGTACTTCGGAGCATTGCGCTCGCCACTTCTTTATTTCGCACGCATCTTTGTGCCATCGTTTTTACCAATTCGTAAGCCATTTCCTTAGGCGCGCTCTCCATCATTGAAAAGAACTGTAAGTACTCCGGCCATCTGACTAGTTGTGACACCAGTTCCCCTGCACGAGTCCTTGATAACTCCTTCTCTGACGCATCCGGGTACGCTCTTTGCGTTAGCCTTTCCAGCTGTACACAGTATGAGGCTAGGTCCCCACCCATTCTCAGGTGTTTGAGGTCCATGTACGCTTTCATCTGGTTTGCATAGTCGTGGACGGTAAACTGACTCCGCATTGCCTCAATGATTTCCTCTAGAGTACCCTCTCTGATCCTTCGTGGTAACGCTTCTGCGACCATCCTTGGGTGTCCTCCTAGTTTCGACAAGAACAATTGCACTAGCATCTCATTTCTCAACCCCAAGCCGTCGTACTTCATTTTGAATTTTATTACGAACTCATCCCACCCTTTTCCCTGTGGTTCTCTAAAAGTTTCCACGTCCGGCAGGGTCATCGCAGCGAACATCTGCGCCATAGGATGAGTGTCGCGATCGCTGAGCCTACCTTGCGACTGGCTGGTGGACGTAAATAGGTTCGATGCCACTGTCATTCGCGACGAGTTCCTCCTTTCGCGCTGAAACTGAGGGGGATTATCCTTCGTCCCATTTCTCACTAATTGTGCTTGGGACTTGCCTTGTGCCGCCGCTATCGGATCGAAATCCGCAAAGTAGACCACGTCTCCAAACTCTTCGGCGTTCTTTTGCGAGATCGCCGGCTGCTGGGACGTTGAAGGTACCGGCTCGACCGATGGTACCTGAATGGTCTGAGATTTAGGTCTGCTAGAGCTGTTTTTCATTTCTTTCACTGCTCTTACAAGAAGCGCAGGCTGGACGTTCATGATCGCTACCAGGTCATCAATGAGCTTAAGGCTACGCTCGCCACGCTTTAGCGTCCGATAAATAGCGAGTGGCCTTTGAGTCAGCAGGTTTTCTGCGGAGTTGAGGTCCTCTGCTACTTTTCCTAGCGTTTCCAGCACTTTCCTGATTCCCTCACACTCAGTCATGATGCAGTCGCGCGCTAAGCCTACCAAAGCTTCGCGCGATTTGGACTGAGCACGAGTAGTTAATTCAGGCTGGGCTGCGAGCGTTTCTGGCAAATTTGTAAGCGCTTCCAGTCCCTCTTTCAAGCGCGTCAGTTCTTGCTTTACCTGTGCTTTGTCCTTCTTGACAATGTCCTGAACGACATTTACCAAGTTCTGTAGCGTTTTGTTCATCGACTCAAGCTGTTCTGAGTGCGATGGCTCATCCAAGAGAAGCTTGTCGATTTCCAAATTATCAATATCTTCGGTCATGGTTGCCTGAAATGAATGTTTTCTTTCCATGTTTCCCCTTTCTTTGCTAATACGCGACGCGAACACGATATTTGAACCTTCGATATATCAAAACAGTTCACGCGTTCGTCGCTCCGCTCTTCACAAGCGGGCCTCAGTAGTGTATATGATGCACCAACGCAGTGTATATTTCCCTAACCGAGAAGCTTTGTCAGTACTCGGTACACGCGCGTACGCGCCTTTTAGGACTGAAGCTGGCCGTGTAACTGACGCGCTTCTCCCCACGGTTGAGAAGGCTCGATGTGCAGCACCGATTCTTCTCAATAAGGGAAATATACACTGCCATTACAATGGCAGGCTACACGCCTTGACCGGTTCAACGGTCCTTTCGGCGGAGGAGTTTCGTTTGGTTCGGCCCCCAAGTCACGCAATAGTTGGCCTACTCTAGGCGCTATCGCGGGGGCTCGGCGTGGTGTCTAGGGGTGTGTTGCAATCCTTTTATTGAAGATCCTCCTCCAGGCGCTCGATGGCAGCGTCTCCTCTCGGCTCGGCTCCTTGATTGATCCGCACGGTAGGTAACCCGAAGACAAAAGTGATTTTAGCCGAGCGGAACCGCTTTATATAGCGGCCGAGAAGATACCCTCGATATCATCCCATATGTCTTCCCTCAACATGACGTGGATTACATGGCTTGATGAGGCGCCGCCTCGCCTCGGGCTTGCGCCACGTTGCGTGCGCATTTTTGGCGTGATGTGGCAACAAGAAGAACGTGGAAAAGCCTGCGCCACGTTGTGTTGAGCGCCACGTCGCGCAAAATGATGCGCTCGCAACGTGGCGCGAGCCCGAGGCGAGGCGGCGCCTCATCAAGCCACGTAATCCACGTCATGTTGAGGGAAGACATATGGGATGATATCGAGGGTACGCATGCCGCCACGTGCCTGATACACAATACCAGATAAGATAAGCAAGATCATGATAAGGAAAGTTACAGCACCATTCAAACTGTTCAGATCACTTGATCCCTCATTTCCTTCACACATAATCAATGGCCCGCAGTAATGTAAGTTCAGTTTAGGTGAATTGAACTGAGGCCCTCGTCAGAGATTCGGTGAGGTAGACTGACTATTACCACCTTCCCATGCTGTATGAATGCAGAATGAAATTTCAGCTGACCGTCCGTCTACCTAACAAGGTCGTCTACCTTACTTAAATAAGTTCACATTCAGTTAGAGACCAATTGATTGGAATAGTGTGTAAATGATGATACGCGGAGAAACTCTCCGTAAGTTACTCCTGACAATGAGTAACTTACGAAACACGTCAGTTCAACGTGTCGAACATACTGGGTGAGGAGCCACAGTGCGGCTGAAGGCACTCAACAAGTTCTAACAGGTGCGGCCACATCTCTATCGCTAGTCATATTTGAGTGATTGATGAACACGTTTTGACTTGTATACTTGCATGGACGTGGCACCCTCAATATCATTTTGGATGGTTTATCGATCAATGGCTTCACTGTAGGCAAACTGACTGTCGAAGCCTCAAATAAAATTTTATTCAGTTGAAATCGACTGAGGCAGCTTTACTACGGGCCATTGTCTTTCGTGCAACAAAACTTGCAATTCATTCTTCTATTTCTCATTTGAGTATTCTCTCGCATGTTATAGTCTCACTTATGATCCCACACATTACTGTCGTCTGTAATATGTGTGGGAAGGGATGCAAAAAAAGGACTATACTCTTTTTTGGACAAGTGTTCTCAGAGTTGTCTTTCATTTTATAAGAATGCGACATAGCTAATATTCACGAACCTGCATAGTTTCTATCAGTTCTCATGGTACCAGGAATAACTAAGTTTTATCCTATGGATTCCTTTGATGAATATGTTTCAAACGGAATTTTCAACATCAGTGACAAGGTGCATATCGCAGGAAGCGTTCAAGTATTTTTGGTTTGATTTGTGTCATATTCATTCCTATTAATCTTGGCCGAATCAAACCATTATCGTTTACGACTTAGGCGTCAAAAAACTAGAAATGCGCACTGTTTTGCATTAGGCGTCAAAATCTAGAGGTGCACTGTTCTGCATGAGCAAACACCAACAAGTGCTTAGGCTTTTTACAATTTGATGCAAAAATTCCCTTTGAAGAGCTTGTTTGCGACTGTTAGAGACTGCCAGATCACGGGGAGACGGTCAAGAGGCGCGATTTTTTTGGCTGTTATCAACTTAAAACTCCGACAAATTCCATGGCTTACTAACTGTTTGATGCAACCACGTAAAAAGTTTGACGACTTTTGCTAGAGAACTGATCGGATTATTTACAAAATTGTTATCAACTGCTTTTCAAGTGTTTTTGACCTTCAACAATTTTGTTTGGAATCGATTTCAGGATGGTAAGATGGAGCAATCCGTGCAATTATCAAAAATATCTCGTTTGAGATTTCAAATGATTCTAGAACTTTGTAATACACTAAAGATGTGCTAAAAGCTGCCCATCTGGCAATAAGAATCGCGCCTCTTGACGTACATTCCAAATCGCGATTGGCATCAAGCTTGTTAGTACTACATTTCAGCGGAATATCTTATCAAAATTTATCCACCAATTCTCTATGATTTACAACGAATATGGAAAGTGTTTATAATGTATAGGTGTTGCTAGTAGTAACCATCTCTTCATAAAAAAGTTCACATAATTTTCAGCAAAGGGACGGTTCGCATGTAATCCTCTTAGAAGTTTGCACCATGTTTGGATTCGCCAACCCAGCGCTTAATGGGTTCCGGAACCCACGAGAACTGGGTTACTCGCTTTGTGAATACCGCTTTGCTCGCTCTTCGAGTTCGCCAACCCAATGAGTCCGTTCATGAATACCGGTTGAGTGGCTTTTCGTGGGTTTCGGAGCTCACTGGGTAGACTTAACCCACTAGATTCTGGAACCCACTAGCTTCGCGAATACCGTTTTCGTGGGTTAAGCCTACCCACTGGGTTCCGAAATCCACTGGGTTCGTTGACGAAGACGGCCACAGAGATTCAAATGCAATAAAAATATCATTATACTATTATGAGAATACCGCTGACATTTTACGTATTGATACATATTTTCCAGCTCACCACCGCGACAAATCCTGAAAAGTCGGATGCTCCAAAGGTAAAAAACCTCCCCGAATTCTTCAATAAAGTACCGTAAACACTTGGTTGCAGACGACTTCTAACTTTGTAGGCTACTTTTTATTAATATTTTTTCTTTTCGCTTTTGTCGTTATCCTCGTTATCCTCGCTCGTCATTATTATTTGCATTTCTCTCATCAAAATGAATAAACTTTTGTAAGAGCACTCGCTTTGACCTCCGGCCTAGTTTTTGTCATCTTACTAAGGGTTGCAAAGACAACTGAAAACCTATTAGCTCCACATATCAAAATACAACGTTTTTATAATTACAATTATACCGGAAGACTTTAGGTGGGAGAAGGCCGCCGCAGCTTTCAAGGGGGTGTGCCACATCCCATTAACTATATCAAAAAAAAAACATTTTTAGCGGACAGTATTTATGTGAATCGATAGCACCTTGTAGATTCCATAGGACTGTTTAGAGCCTGATTCGTCTTCTTAGCTCTGAGGAATATCTGGTGAAAGCACAGCGATCAAAAGCGAAAAATGGGAAAAACGAGATTTTGGTTGGCTTCCAATTCCACAGTTTGGAGGTCTTCTGAAGCGAGATTCCTGAGATGGACAAAGAAGGAGTAGTGTTTTGTCTTGAGTGCAAAAACGGATAGCTAATTCACCTTTGAAACATAGTTAACCATGTTGGAATTTGATCATTTCACTTAGGTAGCCTAGTATCTTGAATCTTCAGAATTCGCTCACACTTTGTCTACAGGGGTTATTTGACATGCTAATCATGGATAGGATACGAATATCATGTTATCACTATTATCAGATTACCCAACTACGACCCCCTCCCCTTTTGACTCCTCAATACGACCCCCCAGGTGTGGCGTGCCGCACCTCACGCTTGACCCTGGTCATAACGCTTGACCTATAGCAAGAAAAACGACCGGAAATTGGGGGAACTTACGAATTGGGCGGGTCCTCCGAGCTGTCCGAATTTCTGTTATGTGGAAGTCGTAGGGTCTCGCAGAGGCTCTGCGTCTCAGTCTTGGCGGTGACCGTCGAATTTCAAATTATAAGGCTTTGGAAGACGCATTTTCTCGCCGTTTTAGCGCCTTCTAATGTGGATTTTCGGCTTCAGCGTTGCGGATAACCGCCGGTAAGTGTATTTTCTAGAAATCGAGTTTATGTCCGGACACTGCGTTTAAGACAGGCTCCGGAAAAGACATGAGCCACGCCGCGCTTAATTCTAGCACAAGCTGTCGTTCATATCGGCTGCCTTCCCATTCCAGTGTACCTAGATTGCATAAGGTTCCTGCTTGATCCTGCTCTTCTACCTAATATTCACGGCAGAGGAAAGTAGTAGGGAAACACGATTTTGTACATAGTTTTGTAGACTTTTTTGCACTCATCGCATCGTTTTGTAAGAATGAAGTTGTTTACATAATCGTCTAAATGCAAAAAGGTTTGCGAGAACATTGTAGACAAGTGATCCAGACTTCAAGTGATCCTGTATAAACAACTTGGCAGGTTTCCATAATTAAATATATTTGTAGTTTTGATTGTAATAGCAATTCAACTCTATTCATTGTACAAATTCGACGTCAACTTTATGTGTATGGATAAACCACTTGAACGGAGACAACTGAAGACTTGTTACGTATTAAGTGTTCACTTTGCGAGAAGATCAGTAAACTTTATAGTCGGTTTCATCCCGGATTAGGCGAAACAATCAGCGTGGAGCAACGCGTGCGCATCGCTGGAGGCTTCGCGAGCGCATAGCGCTGGCACTTTGCCAAGCAAAGACTGAGGAGAATGAAGAGACGCAGGCCTGGGTTCTCAGCGCGATATGACATACTGTAGCCGCGAAACGGCGCGAACCGTTGCGAGGCGGACGCCCGCCAATCCAATTTCCGCATAAAGCGAGTCGAAACTTACTGTACAGTGTAATTTAAACAGAAAACACTACGTGAGCTTGTTTGTTGAATGCAGTGTCTGGTCTGTGCTTGTAATGACCGCTATAAATTAACCCTCTTCAGAATGACCAGCCTTAAGGGCTGGGCATACTTCATGCGATTTCGGTCGCAGCGCGATTTGGCAATTTGCCAGAAGTCTTCAATAGCAAATTGCACATGCATAGTGTGTACAACTTACGCGGATTGATAAAATACCTTATCTTCTGTACATGTAAAATGTGCTTACAATAAGCTATGGACAGTTGAAATATTGCCAAATCGCACCGCGACTGAAATCGCATAAACTATGCCCGGCCCTTAGAGGCAGCATCCAGGCAAATCTGGACCTATGGGGCTCTCACGTGGAAAGTAATCTTGAGGCCCTAAAGACTCTGCTCAAGCGGCAGTTCATATAGTGTACTCACGGCTAAGATATTGGGCTCCAAACTATCCCCCGTGGCCGTATCCGCATGGATTCGTGGCTCGGCACATCAGTTTCGCGTGGATCCTCGCACGAAAGCACCACGAATTCATGCGGACACAGTCAGGGGCATAGTTTGGTGCCCAATATCTTAGCCGCGAGTGCACTATCTGAGCTGCCGCCTGGGCAGAGTCTTATTCAGGGCCTCAAGATTACTTTCCACGTGAGAGCCCCATAGGTCCAGATTTGCCTGGACGCTGCATTTAAGGCTGGTCATTCTGAATAGGGTTAATTTATAGTGGCCATTACAAGCGCAGACCAGACACTGCATTCAAAAAACAAGCTTAGTAATGTTTCCTGTGTAAATTGAAATATTAAGTTTACTAATCTTCGCGAACAGTGTACACTGGATACGTAACGAGTCTTTAGTTGTCTCTGTTCAAATAGTTTATCCATACACATGAAGTTGACGTCGATGTACAATGAATAGAGTTGACTTGATAGTACAATCAAAACTACAGATATATTAGGTCGTTCCAGAAGTAATGTCGCTTTTTTCAAATGAACGCCACATTTTATGGAATCAAGATTTTTAAGAGATCTTAAGAGCATTCGATGCAGCATATCATCCACTTTCTAATGGTTGTAATATCGTTGCATAATATTCAATGAGCTCTGGAAAAATTACCAAAATCTGCGACCCATGCTTTTTGCCATGGTCAAGTTCGGCTATTTTTCTAAGTTTTTGTACCTATTCTCCGAAGAAGTACAAGTGACTAATAGATAGAGCAAACCCTATAGGACATAGAGTAATTTTTCTTTTCCTTAGCTTGCTTCTTAGAGTTTCTGGAATCAATTTTTCAATGCTATCAAATCCCATGTTTGGTCAACTTAAAAATCACGGAACAACAACCGGCAAGCAACTCGGGTGTCATTCGACGCAGCTTTTTCTCCTCTTTCTAACAGTTGTTTTTTATTTCTGATTCATCAAATTTTCCGGGATAAAATCATCATAATTCAGGTTTTCCAGGGCGCCCCAGGCTGTACACAGAAATTTCGAAGGTTGCTAATCCGAAGCGGTGAATGCCCATTTGGTTTGTAAAATTAGCGTCAATCAATAATCCATCTTTGTAAGTTTTAAAATCCGAAGATTTATTGGTGTTTGATGCATTTGTGTCTGAGACGAGTCTGCTGAAATTCGGTGGTTCCATCAAAAAATCCATACAAAAATTATAAAGAGCTCTGGAAAGTAGAAAAAAGTTGTGCTGTTTCCCGTAGGGTTTGCTCCATCCATCCACTACTTAAGCTCCTTCCGAGGATTGTTATAAGAATTTAGAAAAATTGTAAAAATTGGCCTTCTTGAAAAGCATGGGTCGCAGATTTTGATAATTTTTCGAGAGGTTATAAAATCTCTTGCGATGAATATATAACCGTTAGATAGAGAATGAAATGCTGTCTCAAATGCTACCAGAGTCTTTCACATATCTTTGTTCCACGCGATGTGGCGTACGTTTGAAAAAAGCGACATTACTTTCGGAACGACCTAATAGTTATAATGATGGGACCCTGCCAAGTTGTTTGAATATAGATTACCAGCTCCACATCCTATGCTGCTGTAAATTATTCTGGTTTATTAGCGACAAAAAGGAGGCAATTTTTTTCATGTATCAGGTCATTCCGACAGTAATTTCGCTTTTTTCATACGGGCACCACATCTGACGGAACAAAGGTTTCTAAGAGATCTTGGATGCATTCGATGCAGCGTTTCATTCTGTTTCTGAATGTTATGAAATTGTTGCAAAACAGTCAATGAGCTTTCAGAAAATAACCAAAATCTGCAACCCATGCTGTTTGAGATGCTCCAGTTTCACATTTTTTAAAACTTTCGTATCAATACTCCGAAGGAGTTCAAGTAACAATTCGATAGAGTAAGCCTTATAGGATATAGTACTACGTTTTTCTCCTTTCCATAGCTTGTCATACATTTTTAACAGAATTTTAACTGATGCTACCTATTTCCATACTTAGGCAGCTAAATCCTCGTAGAACATCAAAAGAAGATCAGCTCGCGCACTATTCGATGCAGCGTTTTTTCCTCTTTCTAACAGGTGTTTTTTGTTCCCGATTCGTTTAGTTTTCGGGGAGAAATCAACATAACTCATTTTTTAGCGAGCCCCAGGCTGTATCCTAAAAACTCGAAATTTGATATTTTGAACACGTAAACACTCATTTGCTTTGTAAAATTGATGCTAGCTCATAGTACCATCTTGGTAGTCCCAAATTCCGAAAAATTATGATGTTTGATGCGATTGTGGCTGAGGTGTGCCTGCCAAAATCCGATAGTTCTGTTAGAAAATCTAAAAAATATCACGGCGAGCTGCAAGGAAGAGAGAAATGTAGTACTGTATTCTGTAAGGTTTACTTTATCGAATCTTTGCTTGAACTCTTCTGAGGATTGATATGAAAGTTATAAAAAATCGTGAAACTTGACCATCTCAAAAAGCATGGGTCGCAGATTTTGGTTATTTTCTGAAAGACCATTGAATATGCTGCAATAGTTTTATAATCATTAGAAAGAGGACGAAATTCTGCATCGAATGCCTCCAAGATCTTTTAGGAACCTTTGTTCCATCACATGTGGCGTCTGTTTGAAAAAAGCGAAATTACTTTCGGAATGACCTAATATTAGGCTGTCCCGAGAGTTTGTTCGCACCATTTTCAGAAAATTCGTAACATCTTGTTTTTTCAAAGAAATTGCACAATTTTATTTATAGGGGAATCAGCGGTTTCACAATCGCATCCCAGAATATCAATAGAATTTGTAGAAAAGATTCACTCGAGTTTTTTTTGCGTAGAGTTGCCAAAAATCTGAAACTTGCGCTAAAAATTTGAACAGTCGGTCTTGTAGATCTAATGATTTGCTCTTTTCATCTATACAAGAATTGTTTTGATTGAACTTTTTTAAGAAAAGTTGTGATTGTCTCGAAAAATGCCAAAATAAGCAAGTTTGCCGATTTGCTTGCTCGGAAATCAGAAGTTTCCAGAGAAAAGTTCAGTTAACACATTTTTGCTTAGCTGGAAAGAGCCGGTCATAAAACCATCCAACTGAGCCGATTTGATAAAAATTTCAGATTTTTGGCAATCCGTCAGATTTTCCGTTCAGATAAATCAAGATTTGAGTAGTTCTTTTCTATAGCTTCTATTTCTGCATTGTTTGTGTGTTAGGTCTTTTGGAAGCTCCTGTAGAACAGATGATTTCCTCTTCTGAATAAAATTGGAATTGTGCAATTTCTTGGAAAAGCAGAAATTATGAATTTTTGATAATGGTGCACAAACTACCGGGCTAGCCTAATCTGTAGGTTATCAGCTCTTTCGATTGTTTGCAAGCACAGAGAAAGCACACTGATAGCTTTTTGTTACTGTAAGACACTACCAGCGAAGCTGTTCATTGGGAATGGTAGACCACACTGTAGTGTGAAGTATACCAACTGAAAACCGAACTTCAAACAAATTCGCCATTGTACAATTCACGCTCTCGCAACATTTTAGCCGCGCCGCGAGGGTCCGCAGCGTTTGAGCAGTCCATGCGTTCAACGAATCGACGATACCATTACGCCAGCGCCGAGTCAGGCCGTTTTACAGAGGATCCACATTTTCAGTGTAGTACGGTTATCCTCCTCGGGGAGAATGTATTGTGAAAGTGTCCGTGATGTTTTGAAATCCGCGCACTCATTGTATCGATATACTAGCTGTGGCTCCTGCAGTGGGGTACCCGCCGCGCGTTATGTTAGAGTAGCAATGTGTTAATAATTGTATTGTTCTTAGCGGAACTGCAGCATGCCCACCGAAGTGTATAGGGTGGATCTTTATGTTTTTTGAAAGTAGTGTTTCACCAAGACTGATATTGCGGTTTCCACATATTCTTTCAGGGTGTCCCCTGAGGCCACTGCAATAAGTCTGACTCGATTTGTCCCCTCTACAATGAGAAAAATGCGGTTAAGGGCAGTGCCCGGACAAAACGATTTTTAGATCACTTGCCGAGAATTATCCGCAACGCTGAATCCGAAAATCCACATTAGAAGGCGCGAAAACGGCGAGAACATGCGTTTTTCAAAGCCTTATATTTTGAAATACGACGGTCCCCGCCAAGGCTGAGACGCAGACCCTACGATTTGACTGTGGCGGCATGGACCATTCTCCAGAAATCCTGCGAGCGGAGTGCGAAAAGTCAGCAACGCGGATTTTCCGGTGCTCGCCTACTTCCGGCGATTATCTGAGCAGGTGCTTGAATAGCCCAAATTTGGAAAGAGATGATATGGCAGGAAACTCTGCAACCGGTAGTTCAACCCTGGTAGCGCAACATTGTCCAAATCGCTCTGCATATGAAACAGCGCCACCAAACGCGCAACTGAGCTCTGCGATAACTCTTGGTTTGGTGCGCGTTTCAGTACATCGTGGAACTCAGAGATAATCTAACGATTGAGGTACTATCAATGGCCGTGGGCCTTTTGATATGAGATGCATATCTTCTGAAGCAGCTTTGAACGCTGATTATGAATCTGCTTTCCGTTTCAGCGGAGCGCTCTTCTGAAGAGAGTTATGGAAGCCTGAAAAGCTTATCTTAGAGGCGCTCTTTGAGTTCGTGAGCTGTGCTACTTGCGGCGATGGTGCAGTGGTGTAATGGTTAGTTGTTGGCAATGAACGGGAAAGGTCGGTGGTTCAAGTCCGGTGCAGAACGCCCCATTTTGCACTTTGAGTGTGAGTTTAAAAACCACTCTAATTCGTCTGCAGTCACTTACTGTAATACCCTCAGCAAATGTGACCCAAGGGAAAAATTTTTTCGCAAACCGCTTGCTCGCTGAGATTTGGTTTTCTCCGCAAGAAAATTTATTTACAGTAATGAGGCGAAATTACAAAATGGGCAAAAACACAGACACTCCTCACAACGGGAGAAGTGTATGAAGAAAAACTAAACGCAATTTTCAAGCTCGAAAGTACCCATTAAATTGAAGGCAGGAGAGAACATCTTCTCGATTATAGTGCGCATTCCTTGAGCTTTGTATGGTGGTGAACATGCTTCACCATGTTCATTCCTATTTGACTGGTAACGAAGTCAGATAGAGTTTCAAGGCCTCATTTTGAGACAGATAATTTTTCCCGTAGGTCACATTTTCTAAGAGTATTATAGTAAATAACTGCAGAGGAGTTAGAGTTGTGTTTAAACTCAAGTGCAAAATGGCTCGCTCTGTACCGGATTCAAACCACCGACCTTCCCCTTCATTGCCAACAACGAACCATTACCTCACTGCACCACCGACGCAAATAGCACCGCTCTCAAACTCAAAGAGCGCCCGCAAGATAAGATTTTCAGGCTTTCATAACTCTCTTTAGAAGGGCGCTCCGCAAAAACGGAAAGCATATTTAAGGTCTGCGTTCAAAGCTGCTTCAGACGAATATGCATCTTTTATCAAAAGGCCACGACCATTGAAAGTACTTCCCTTGTGAGTTTGGTCAGAGAAGGAGAAAGAGTGCACAAAAAAGAGGAGCAGCTGAATAGTCCTCCGGAGTACATTTTGCTCGGACTTTCAGCAGTTATGATGGGGATATCATAGTGCGTAGTAATTTACGAAATTTTGAAAGTTTGTAAAATCTTGTCCCAGGGGATTATTGCTGCACTGATCACGAATACAGTACTCATTTTTCACCTTGGGGTCATATGGCCTGGTTACGGTTGGTTTCCGGTAGGCAGAATAAAATCACAAAATTGACCAAAACTAAGGCCGGTGGAGTCATTTGGGGCGCTGGCCACGAAATTGGCATGGCAATTAGGCAATTTGGCATTTATACTTGCGGTGACATTTTTCAAGGTTACGGTAGGTTTACGGTAGATGGGAGAAATTCATGAAACTGATCGAAACTTGGTACACTAAGGTTATTCGGGGCGCGGTCACGAATATGTTATGCATTTCTGGCTACGGGTCCCTATAGCGGAGTGACGGTAACTATACGGTAGAATTGAGAAAACCACAAAATTGATCGAAATTCGAGCGTTCAGGTTGCTTTGGGCGCTATCACGGACAATCTATAATACAGGGTTTCCCAAAAGTAAGTACTCACTTTTTAATCGTTAATATCTCTCTTCCCGTTGTGTATTTTTCCGCCGTTTAAGCACCATTCTTTGGAGGAGGCTTCAACTTAGATTTTCACTATCGAACGAATCAAGGACCGACCTTCGTCACTGTAAGATTAGTGTGGGAACTTCGACAAGGATTTTAGACCATTGAAGGCCATATTCTGCCTCTGAGCAAAACCAAACAAGCCAAAAACTTCTATACTACGGTAATGGGAGCCGCTGATTTCGAATTTGAAATTCCCAATTTACTGTGATGCTTCTTTCCTAAGTTGTCGCAGGTAAACCGTAACAACTCAATTCCCAGCATTCGTCAGAAATGTAATTACACCGTCAAAAAAGCTGAAAACACTCGTAAAAAGTTGCTAGGTGAAATCAACATTGCGAAAACCCTTGTACACGATTTTTCGGATTTTTTTTTGGAAGAAATCTTGTTAGGTGATATACATCGCAATTGTTCATTAGGTGATATACATCGCAATTGTTCACATGCTGGAAGTTGTTACCGTAATCCTACAGTAACGAAGAGCGATCGGGGATTTGTTCGATACTGCAAAACTAAGTTAAAGCCTCCTCTACCGAATGGTACTTGACTGGCAGAAAAAGACCTATTAGGAAAAGAGATATTGACGATTGAAAAGTGTGTACTTACTTTTGGGACACCCTGTATATGCTCCCTACACAGGTATCAATTTGAGCAATCACGGTATGCATACTGTAGGAGGGCCAAATCATAAGATAAGGGCAAGTGCGCGGAGGGTTTAATCTGTACACAGACCCTAATGTCCATTCTTACCATTGCGTATGCCATCCGCTCTCTATGTTGTTTGAAGCTTTCAGCTGCGCAAAAGATCAATCTGTGCGATGAATCACCATTTCTCGCTAGAAATGAAAATGAGTGATGCGTTGATGTAACTCGTTTTGCCATGCTTTGTGTTAATGCAATGAGTATAATATGGCAAAGCAACTTCAAGCTGGTCCGTCATGACCTAGCAATTTAGTGATAGGATCATTGCGCTAGAACTAACAGGTTCGAGTCCCCACTTTAACGTCGCTTTTGCAGCAAAGTGCGTAACAGCTCAAAAAGCAAAACTCCTAACTTGAGAGTTGGAACTCGGAACTCTAAGAGCGGAACTCAGAGTTTCAATAAGCATAACTCTGAGTTTCAAAAACGGAACTCAGAGTTACATATCTCTGAGCTAACACGGAGCTTTAAGGAGTTTCGACCAGATTACTACCGACCCAGCTAATTCGGTTCGCGCATGAAGGAGCCAATACTAAAGAATACCAGCAAATGTTCCGCTTTTTCTCAATTTTTCGATAAATGGGAATGGTTTCAAACAAATGGTTACAGACAAAACCGTGAACATGCTTGTAAATGCTTTATTTTGGGTAATGGCAGCATAAACAAGGTTATTCACCGCGGTTGCCATCGTACTCTTCTTACTTTAAATAGCCGTCGCACCAGCAGTAAGGGATGCAGTGTCCGAAACCTAGGCCCTGAAACAAATACGATGATTCAAAACTCAAAGTGTTTGATTTATCACGTAATATCATCCCAAGAATCGAGTGTAGAGAACATTATTGAAAGGCTGACACTATTTTGTAGATTACAGAGAGTAACTGGTCCTGGCGTGCTAATTACTCTTAGCACAGACCATTCAGGTTCAAATTGCTGCTTTACCAAGAAATTGTCACGTTGTAATTTTTTTATACTCAAATACTTGTATTAGGTTGTCCCAAAAGTTCTTGCGCCGGATTTTCAAAAAATCATAACTTCCCTACCATTCAGTGGATTTCCTTGGATTCAATTTCATTTGAAAGAGGAAATCTTTCTCTTTACAACAGTACCTTTGATATGAATTGGTATTAGAAAGTTCCAGAGCTAGAGGCAATTGAACGAAATCAGTCAAGATTGGCATTTTTCAAGCTGGATCACGAAAAATTCTGAAAGTATTTTTATTTGATAGAGAAAATTCTGCACATTACAGAGGTACCTTTTTCATGAATTAAAACCGAGTAGATCGAGAGTTAGAAGCAGATAAAGAGAATTTCTTCACTTTTGCAATTTTTGAACATGCTCAATAAAGCTTGAGAACGTCTGAAAAGGCGAAAAAGTCATAAGCATGGGTTTTGCGACCTTCCCTTTCTAGCTGAGCAAAGATCGTGCCAATTGGGAGCAATTTTGATTTTCATGATTTTTTCGGATTTTCGGGTCTGCGTTTTTCACGAAAACCAAAATTGCTCTCGATCAGCTCGAAACTCACTCAGCTAAAAAGGCAAAATCGCAAAACCCATGTTAATGATTTTTTCGCTTTTTCTGTGATGCTTTCAAACTTTTTTGAGCATGCTCAAAAATTGCAAAAGTGAAGAAATTCTCTTTATTTGCTTCTAACTCTCGATCTACTCGGTTTTAATTCATGAAAAAGGTACCACTGTAATGTGCAGAAATTTCTCTATCAAATAAAAGTGCTTCCAGAATTTTTCGTGATCCAGCTTGAAAAATGCCAATCTTGACTGATTTCGTTCAATTGCCTCTAGCTCTCGAACTTTCTAATACCAATTCATATCAAAGGTACTGTTGTAAAGAGAAAGATTTCCTCTTTCAAATGATTGAATCCAAGGAAATCCACTGAATGGTAGGGAAGTTATGATTTTTTGAAAATCCGGCGCAAGAACTTTTGGGACAACCTAATATAACGTTAATGCTACCAAAATGCTGTAATCTTGTGCCATCATTTAGGTTCGGCAAAGGCCGTTGCAGGTAATATACTAAACTTTTTGTGAGCAATGTTTTGAAATTTAAACTTCAGTAGTAATCAATTAGATTATTTCTAATAGCATCACTTTTTCGACACTCAGAAAAGCTAATGAATTCACATGTTCGGGAGTTTAATGATTATTTCGCTTCGAATAATTAAGCCAATTCCCCATTTCTAGCCATCACTTTTCCAAAGAGATGAGTGTGTCAGTAAAAAGAAAGATCATGTTGAATTTGAAGTGCAAATTGAAAACGGTTAGAAAATTATTTCAAGCTGACTTCACAAGCTTGCGCAAGAACTTGTACAGCTAAAAAGCAGGAAGAAAAAGGAGGGGACTGCAATAGCTGTTCTTCAGTATATTAAACAAAAAAAAAGTTTTCAGAAATACAGCACAAGCTCTTATGCATGAATAATATACCTATTATATCGAACTTTTTACAAGGCAGTGTGCATTGCATGCAGCCAATCCCCATTCACATGAAAGCGCCTTAATGCCTGTCATTGCACAAATTAGGACTATGAAAAAAAGCAGGAGCTTCTTGAAGTACAGTCGAGTAGATTTAGCGGTAAATATAGTGTGCTATTCTAGTATTCTAGTAGGGCAAACCTTACCCTAGAAAACCTATGAAGTCGCAACATCACACATCTTCACAATCAAGAGTTTTAGGAGTTCAAATGTCAGCAGTCAAAAATTAGCCTAAAATCGCCTAATTTTTCAAAATTCTCGTTCTCAGCGACCACTGCTCAAATCGACCCGATTCTTTTACTATCTGTTAGAGCAACACTTACCCTTTGAAACCTATGAAGTCGCAGTTGCTGACATCTTCAACCACTTGGTTTATAACAGTGGCAATTTTGCATGATTTCTGGTTATTTTTTCATTCAAAATTCTGGTTCTCGGCAAATACTACCTGGATCGACCTACTTTCTTCGCAGTACGACATAACTAAATTTACTTAATAAAATCTGTAGAGTGTCGTTGAGTTTCACTTCAAAATACACCATTTCATTGACACGTTTATTTCGAATATTTATGCCGCTGTGTTCATCGTATCTGTGGCCCTAAAGAGGGCCGTTGGGTCGCAGTTATTGGCCCTAAAGAGGACCGTTGGGTTAGAGCTCTTCAGTTGTCCGAAGTCATTATGAAGCTTTGCTCTATCGTAGAAAGTGCTGAGCAGGGCCCGGCACGAGCTTGTCAAATGACAAGCTGGAAATCGTTTTCGGCCAAAAAAGCAAAGGGGAAATCGTTTTTGCGGGGTCCGGGGCGGAGCCCCGGAAGACAAATTGATAGTCATGATGGCAAAGTTATCTTAACAAGCCATCTTATCTTAGCGTATCTTAACATGTTATGTGCCTCAACAGGCGAACACCGGAGTTCGCGCGCGTCAAACCGCGGCGTCGCTAGTTGCCGCATGCGCGACGTCTCTCAAGAGATGCTATTTGTAACAGCATACATGACTAGTTCTCAGTGTATGCGAAACGATATGGTACCAAATTTTGTAAGCAAACGGAGAGAGGCTAGTGGAAACATAGCGTGAAAAATTATGAAAAACTTATGTGAACGAAGCGAGTAATAAGCATTTTTTCCGAAAATTTTGCAATATTGGTAAATGAAGATGTGAATTCAAATGACTCGTTTGCAACGCGCAGACGACGATATGGTATGAAACTTGGTAGGTATATGGACACAAGCCTGTAGGAGTTAACATAGGAGTTTCATTGAAAAATTATGTGACTGAAGGCTGTGGCAAACTTTTTTCTGAAAATTTCCCGCTACCAAAGAAATGGAAAAATGGCTCATTTGCAACGCAGAGGCGACGAAATCGCGCGGGATTCGGTGTGTATATGCGCAGTAGGACTAAGTAACAAAGTATGAAAAATTATGAAAAACTTATGTGAATGAAGAGTTTCCCCAACTTATTTCCAAATTAGCTTGTCATTGGACAAGCTAATGACAAGCTGAGCTTGGCAAAACTCTCAATTCACATAATTTTTCCAAATTTTTTGCATAAATCTACTTTACGCCTAAATATTAGTATATACTGAAAATTTGGTCCCAAACCTCCTCCTCTCCCCATTGCTAGAGACAAAAATAGGCTCAGCACCCCCGTTTCCTAAGGAGGAAAGCGCGCTCCAATCGATATGCGCGACGGCGTTCGTATAACCGACGTTTCTGTAATGTTTCTCGTTTCTCTTGCCTTTTTCTTTCCCTTATAAGGCTTTTCCGTCCTTTTTAGATAGGAAACTCTTTCGCCATCAGTTTTAGGTGTGGTTGTTCGTTATGCGTTGTTCATTATCATTTGTTTTGTTCATTTGCTCTTGAACTTGCTTAATGGTTTATGTTGCTGGCGTCGCTTGTTCCTTATTTGTGCCCTTCTCAATTCGAAAACTATCTTTAGAGAGGGCTTCGGCTTGCACTTTTTGATATCTGTTTGCACTCAGCTAGCTGCTGTACTTTTATCTGGTCGTGTGTCGTTACCCGATCCCTCTTGCTGTTCATTTCACTTCCCTCGGTTTCGCAGCTCTCGATTTTTCATCAGCTAATAGTCCCATACAGTTTTGTCGTATTTGCGGGAGCTTCAAACTCGATCGTATGTTGGTCATAGTCTCCTGAATTGCGGATACGTCTTACATTTCACGAGATCTTTCTCATTTAGGATACTAGATAGTGGTGTGGATGGTAGTTCGCCTCTTCTGAACGCGTCAATGCTGCAGTGCCTTCAGAAGTTTTGGAATGGAAGCTAACGACATTGCATTTTGGTTGAAAATGTAGGATTTCGACAATATGTTGTTCCTTTTGCAGATTAAAAGGTAAGCAACAGTACTTTTTTCTTTGTTTTGAGTTTTTTTCTTTGTTACGAGATTTCCTTGTATTTCATTTCGATAATATTTCTTTCTTTTTTTGGCCACAAACTGATCACTCTATGGTAGGCTTCGTTGGGAGGTTATGGCTGGTCATACTGATTCCCATGTTCCGGAACTGTTCCCGCACACTTCTCACATTGTGCTGGAGCTGTTCCGGAACTGTGCTGCATGCTCTGCAGCTGCCCTGCCCGTTTAGAACGGCGGGAGCTGGTGACTTTTGACCGTTCTTAACGGTTTTTCTGCCAGATTTCTCTCATTTTGGCCTTATTCCTCCACCCCGCTTCCCTTTTTGATCAGCAGAACTTTGAACTCAAAGCGGGGTCGAAGAATGAGCGTTTTCTGCTCTGAGTATGCGACAAAACGTGTGTACTTGTGCTCGTCCATTCTCTCTTCGCTATTTTTCCTCAAATCTACTTCACTTGTTCCAGGACGCCCACGTAGTTTCCATAGCCACCTGCAACGAAGTAGAAGCACCTGCAATTCTGAAGTTGCATTAATTGGGACTTGTTTCTTGTTTTTGATGAGTTTCGTTTTCGGGCGTTCTCACAAGGGAAGTCCGATTAGTCGAAGTGGCCTTTCCGAATGAGTCGTATACCATTTTGGAAAGCGTTAAACGCTGATTCCGAATCTGATTTTATTAACTGCCGAGCGCCCCTGCATGCCGAGTTATACATGTTTTTCGGAGCGAAAAATGAACGCAGAATTCAAGTAAAATTAGCTATTACGGGCTTTTTAGCACCTAAATAAAGCAACATGTACTATGAGTGTTTTGAACAAAAGGTATCCTTTGAAATGGAGTGCTCTGATAACCAACACTGGACCATTTGAGCAATTCTGACCAATTTTGCTCTAGATACGCATTTAATTTTTCAACCCAAAGAACGCTCATAACTCGGCGTCCAGAGGCGCTCGGCACATGACGAAGACAGATTCGGAATTAGCGTTAAACGCTCTTCAAAATAGTTTATGACCCATTTGGAAAGGCCACTTCGACCGATCCGACCTCCCTTGTCAGCCCCTTTCCTTTTTCCATATCGTTGCTTCTTCGTTCTGTCTTCTACCCCGCTTCTCCTTGAGATGAGAAAAGCTGCGAAGTTGAAGCGGGGTTGAGGATTGAACACTGTTCTGCTTCATGTATCCGGGAAGATGGGCCTTCGTGCGCTCGTCCATCTTCTCCTCCATTTTTGTGCAGGCCTACTTCATGTGTTCTAGAGACATGTCTATGTCAATTTCAATACATATGCGAAACTACGCATTGCCTTTCTAGAACAAGTGGAGTAGTTTTGAGCAAAAATCACGAAGAGAGAATGGACGAGCACAGGAGCACACGTTTTGTCGCATACACAGAGCAGAAAAGCGCTCATTTTTCAACCCCGCTTCGAGTTCGAAGTTCTGTTGATCAAGAAGGGACTCGGGGTAGAGGAATAAGGCCAAAGTGAAAGAAGTCTGAAAGAAAAGCCGTTTGAGAACGGTCAAAATTCTCCAACTTCCGCTGTTCAAAACGGTGCGGGGCGGCTGCAGCGCTTGCAGCACAGTTCCGGAACAGCTCCAGCACAGTGCGAGAACTGTACGGAAACAGTTCGGAATTAGGAATCATTATGAACCCAGCCTATTGTCGTTGCGTAAAGCCTTGGCCACACTTTACACCATTTTAGTTGCGACACGATTTCACCTATGCCGATTGACCAAAACTCATCGTGCTCGCATTCTAAACGTAAATATTTGGGCCTTTTTCAATTTACCTTGTATGTACCATGCATTTGCGATTTGCCAGTGTTGGATTTGATGACATTTGACAAATTGCCACACTGCGTGGGGATCTGGCAGCTGGCAACAATCGCGTGAGGTATAGCCAAGGCCTAAGGAAGCCTTCAAACTGGGTCCGTTGCGATTTTTGCAGCCGGTTGCCATCATGGTAGCCAGTGTCTTCCGCTTTCCTTATGTCAGCAGATGTGGTTAGGACGTGCATGTTTGCATCTGTTCTTAAACCTACATCCAGCCTCAATTAGGTTTTTTCCAGTATAGATATGATACACTGGCCGTTAAATGGTATCGTATCTTGAAATTCACATTTAGATTGATGGCGCAACCCTTCTTATGTCAATAAAGCTCCCAACGAGGTCCTCCGTTGCCAATGCAGATGACATGAAAAGGCCTAGATGAGCAATCTAATTTCAAGACTGTAAGATTATCTTTTGTTGTGGTTGATTTATGGCACTTTCTTTATTCCAGTCTCATTTTTCTGTGCTGACCTCCAACTGGTGTCGAGATCCACAAGATGATTCACCATTATGTGTTGAGCTTTTCAAATGTTGACCTCATTGAACTTTTCTGAATAGATTTTTTTTTGATAAAATATTTTTTTTTCATGGTGAACTATTCGCCGCACAAGCACAAGAACTGGTTTTTGGTTCAAGGGGGTATTCGTAAAAAAATTTTGGGGTCAAAGGGGAATTCGTTTCCGAAAACCCCTTTTGACAACCTCGTGCCGGGCCCTGGTGCTGAGGCGTATATGCGTCCATGTCGGTGATGACCTCCAGTTCTCGCAGAAGGCGACGGCGATTTCCTAAAAATAAACTACATAGAATATGCTCTCAATACTTTCTTTTGCGTTCGTTTTGCTTAATTTCCTTTTTTTCAGTTTCAGCAAAAAAATCAATACCCAAAAGTCCGAAAAAAACCCAAACCAAAAAAAAACCAAAAAAGCCAGTTCAAAGTCCGTCCTGTGCCCCCCCCTCTCTACCCCCACCACCGGTCAACGTTTTTGAGAGGTGAGTGTCCGGCACTACCACCTTCATTTTTGCTGCCCTGTGGTAGCTGCGACCCCCCCCCCCCCGGTCGACATTTTTGGGAGGTGAGTGTCCGGCACTACCACCTTCACTTTTGACCGGCCAGTGGTAGCTGGAACCACCTTCACTTTTGGGGGGCCCGGCTCCACCTATCGCACCTCTGCGCAAGATGCCCGCGGTACTGACGTGGCTACTTGTTCACGCGCAAATTTCACCGCATTTCACCTTCTGTGCAAGCACACTATATTTACCGCTAAATCTACTCGACTGTACATTTCCGAAATTAATTATGTACGCGCATAGACCACTTCATTGTACTAAAAGCGCTTCCAAAACAGATACCAATTCTACGAAGTTTAGGAAAGACAACAGCGATAGCATTCGATTCAGACAACAGTTGATAGCCGCGATTGAGACTTGTAGCGTTTCTAATTCAGACTACCTTGCTTGGTGAACACCCAAGTAATGTTTAACCTCAAAATGGCAGCATTCCTTGATACTGGACAATCGATAAAATCAAATGTGAAGGAAAGCTGTAAGTTATGACAAACTGCACATCGCTGTTGAACACGAAACAGGATGATCACTGCTTTACTAAAGTATTAAATTATTCAAAACCTAAGTCCAAAAATTTTATTTTGAAGTCTCTGCTTAATTGCTCAATTCTGTATTTGCTCCTTTTGCATGTATACAAGGTGCCTAATCATTAGAAAGTGAATGCCAGGTTGTACATCTTTGTCTCTAGTTACTGGTTCGTGCCTTTATATGTACATTGAACTATGTGGGAAGAACCTTACCGATGACTAATTCGGAAACGCTTGATGAATTTACAAGAGAATTAAAGAAATGAAGTCTTGATGAGTTTTCAGTAAACTGCTGGGTATTCCAAAAAAACCTGGAGTTGATAATCTTTCAATTGCTTTGTATACAACTTTATTTGAGTTAGTTTCGACTTAGATTTTCAAGTGAAGTATTCTCCTCCCTTTATCACAGTAGGCGGTGGGAAATTTTGAAGAAATTTTGCCTCAATGAAGATCTCTTTCTGAAATTGTCCAAATAACTGTGGACACCGTTAAGTTGGTAGGAGATGCTGATCCTGTAGGTAAGCTTAGCATTGCTGATTCCATATGTAAGCTTTTTGCTGCAATTTGTTCTAGTTCAGAAACTAGCACAAAGAACCGCAAGCGCGGTTTTTCCATGACTATCAAAATCATATTACCATTCAAACAGCTCTAGAAACATGTATCAAGCTGCTTACTGACCAATGCTTAAAATTCCCACCACACTTCCAGAATTTTGTTCAGAAATTCTCAACAATTTGCAGAATTTTATTTTAAAATTTCCGAATGGTAGTTACTTTGCTATGACAAATTTTCGCGAAGAAAAACGATTCTCATGTTGCGTTGCTGTAACTTATAAATCTTGAATAGGAAGCAAGATTTTGACTCATTTTAACGTATCATATCGCACTGCCTTGAGCTGTCAAGGCGCTGCACGACTTTAGTATAGCATTTTGGCTTAACATGGTAATTATCTAAGTTCACCATAAACACCAAAAAGCCTCTTATTCGAAATAAATGACGGTTTTTATGATTTGCAAGTATTATAAAGAGGAATGATGAACACTAGAAACAAGCTTTTTTGTCCTTTGAAAATTAGAAAAAAAGGCATAAAGTACGGCATTGATATCGTCGAGTTGCCGCAAAGAATGCCATCGTCCATCCACAATCTTTAAACAAATTGCATTCATGCATTTGAGTGAGTTTGCAGTAATCTGCCCTCACTGTTTCGTTTGAAATTTGAGGCCATGGAGCTGATTTTTAGACGCATTCAAACAATGTGAATATGGTTTCTTCAAGGCGGTATCAAAGAGATTGAGCACACCATCTTTGCCCTGTACAGCGGAGAAGCAAAGATGATCAAGGCGTTGTCGAACACCTTCGAATTGCCTGTTTCTTATCCAGTGGATCAGAAAGGCTAACATGAAGAAGAGAAAGCGACGCAAATGAAATCTATCTCGCTTTTATACATGCAAATCTTCCGTGCAATCTATTAGCAATCGCTAAGGAGCTTGCTGTAAACGTTCTTAGTGACGTTAAACGGATCATCTAGAAATTATTCTTTTGCACCGCTAAAAAACACCACTAAGCTCCTACAGACAAAAAGTATTAGCATCAAATGAATGATTTGCTTAAGAAATCATAGTGGGCTAAAATCTGGCTGATTTGCCATAGCCAAATATTATAGATAAAGATGAGCAGAATGGAGTCCCCGGATCAAGAAGCATACAGAAACACAGGTGGGCCATAAATAAATAAAAACTATGAGTACAAAAAGGAAGCTAGTACTCGCTTTTGTGGAGCAAAAAGCCACATTTTTTACCGTCTGTGGTTTGAGAAAACAAGCATCATGCTCGATATTTATAGCGTGGGCTTGTTTTTACATGTTGGGACATAAACTTACAGCATGTTATAAAAAAACCCCCGCGAATTCTGAAGAGAAATGAATTCTTTCCGTTCATTCACTAAGCCTTGGGCTAAGTAAGTATTTGCATCTGCGATACTTCGTTTGGAAGACGTATGAATTTTTGACATTATTTTGACAGATGTTTAGCCGATTATGTTTTCTAAAGTGAATTGTGTTCATTTGATGACAATACCTTAACAATACAATGACAACACCGCCTAGCTCCTTTATCTAAAGGAGATAAGTGGTGTTTTTTTTAGTGATCAAATAATCATCAGATCATCTGTTTAGTGTCATCGAATGGTGTATGAAAGTAATGCTCAAAAATGTTTCAACCGAAAAATGTTTTCGTTAAGCAACATTTTTGAGCACCATTTTCATAAAATACCATTCGATTTTGAGCTTTGCAAATCAATTTATGGCAATGCGATGTGGTAATTTAATGATTATCTTATCTATAAAGCTGAATGTGTGTCTGTATGTATGTCTGTACGTATGTGCGGAATAGAAATTCTTATTTCTGAACCGATTTGGACCAAACTTGGCACACATACACTTCGGGGCAGGGAGCGTGTCATAGGCTACTTTTGTTATCGATCGATATCGATTTTATCGATTTTTTGCAAATTTTGAACTACGGGGCTGGGAGTTGGCACAGGGGGGGGGGTAGTCGAGCATGCTCATTACAAATATATTATTGACAGGGCCGGGCGGAGCCGGGTTTGCCAACTAGTCTTATATATAAAGCTGAATGTCTGTATGTATGTCTGTACGTATGTGCGGAATAGAAATTTTATTTCTGAACCGATTTGGACCAAACTTGGCACACATACACTTCGGGGCAGGAAGCGTGTCATTGGCTACTTTTGTTATCGATCGATATCGATTTTATCGATTTTTTGCAAAATTTGAGCTACGGGGCTGGGACTTGGCACAGAGAAGTAATCGAGCATGCTCATTACAAATATGTTATTGACAGGGCCGGGCGGAGCCGGGTTTGCCAACTAGTCTTATATATAAAACTGAATGTCTGTTTGTCTGTCTTTATGTCTGTCTGTCTGTGTGTACGTATGTTCCGAATAGAAAATTCCATTTCTGAACCGATCCGGACCAAACTTGGTACACATACACTTCGGGCCCCGGCGGGTGTCATAGGCTACTTTTCGTCGATGGATATCGATTTTATCGTCTTTTGCAAAATTTGAGCTACAGGGCTGGGAGTTGGCACAGGGGGGTATTCGAGCATGCTGATTACGAATATAATAATGACAGGGCCGGGCGGAGCCGGGTAAGTCAACTAGTTGTGCCATAAAACAGACTTCCTTCACGTCGACTGGCAAAATCGTCTGAAACGTCGGAAAGCATCGTAAAACTGTCATTTGAAACACTTGGATACAATCAACGGACACACCTTATCTACTCTTTCAAAGCTGATTACATATATGCGATCAATCAAAGCTCTCGCATATGACTGATACAAGACTCTACTTATAATTGAAAAAAGATAATCGTGTCTGTGTCGGTCGTTTTTAAGTTTCTTACTTTAAATGTTGTACTATATGTATGTACTTGCTTTCAACAATTATTAGTAACGAGGCATTACCACCTAAACCTTTCCGCGAGCACCTCGCAAACAACACGCAGCGGATCTGGCGGTATACACACCTGCTCCTTCCGTCTCAGCAACACGAGCGGATTTGCTATGCTTGCGAACCCGATGACACTTGCCTCAAAATTTTAATAGCGGCATCTCCCAACTTTTTTGCAAGCAAAACATGGCATGCTGGGATTTCTGGCAGCATTGTATCAACTAACTTATCTAAGGTTTACTACCGGACAAAAACGCAATCCTTGAGGGCAAACACAGTTTTATTAGTTGCAGAGTGCATGAGGCGCAGATCTTCAACGAAATCACGCTGCATCGCGTTCGCACCCACTTTAGACAGCATAAAACTAATTTATTCGAGAAAAACTAATCCAAGTGAGCATGGCGATACGAATACAATACCAGTTTTTAGAATTATCCATCACTTTTATCGATTTCATCGGTTTTTTGCAAACTTTGAGCTACAGGCTCGGAGGTGGCACAGGGGGATAAGTGAGGCATGGCGATTCCGAACACAATATTAGTTTCCAGAATTATCCATTACTTTTATCGATTTTGTCGATTTTTTTGCAAAGTTCGAGCTGCGAAGCTGGGAGTCGGCCCAGGGGGTAATCGAGCATGCTGATTACGAAAACATCACGGGGAACGGAAAATGAAGTGTAGAAGTGGGCACACGGAAAGGCTGTACAGGGGTAGGGATGGGACCTTTATTACAATGTTTTGACAGGGCCGAGCGGAACCGGGTAAGCAAGATAGCATATAGATAAAACTCAAACTCTGTTAATTTGTTCGTTAGTAAGTATGTGGCTTATGGACTTTTGTGTGTCAGCCGTTGAGGCTGAAATTCGTTCTCTTATAAACAAGGCACGGCGCATAAGATAGGCGACAACTGCCGGACCCTTCAATCGATTCTTAATTTGTTTACTTACATCGACGGGAAAAAAGTTCACCAGCCATTGTTGGATCATTTCCTTACAGCCATGTAAGCCGAGCGGTAAAGTTCTTTTACCATTCTCGGCGAAAAGGGACCGGTGTTTCAAGTCAGTAAGGACGACATATCACAGTTTCGTCGCAGATATAGAGATGGGATGGCAAGTCTCAACGCGTTTGGGACCAAGTAGCCCAATTCTCGGACGGGACCGAGCACGCCATCTAGTAGCCATTGAAAGCTGCTACCTCATTTGCCAGTTCGAGGAAATCATGTCGTTCACTCTCCCCACTGCATACTTCCCTTACCTTTTTATACACAGCACTGCTCGTTTTACGGCCATCGGATGGGCTGATTTCGCTTATAAGATGATATTCTTGGAGCTCTCTTTGTGATATCATTTTACTAGCACCGCGTTACTTAACATTAGCTGGGTGTTCAAATACGGAATCCAAAGGTTTCGGGGAGCGTCTCTAGTAAAACTTATGTACCGCGCGTGTTGGTTTAAAATCTTGTAACACTCGTCCATTTCGGACTGTGGTGATCTTATAATGCAACAATCGATAATATATTGGCAGTACACAAATGGGCATCGTAAGCACCGGTCTTTCTATTCTGCTCGTGGAGCAGATGGCTAGCATAAGTGCTAATTTTTGGCTCATTGCCAACGCTCTTAGCTGTGAGTAGTATGTGCCAGACCACTTGAAAATATTACAGTTAAGACATTCCTTGACTAGAGTCATTATACGCGCTTTACTAAGCCCATACATCGAAATTATAATACCATGTGCATCCAATAGCTCAGTAAGCGCTTGTAAAGCGTCACCGTTGGACATTTTCCAATAGAGGGACGTTACATCGAATGACTCTATAGCACAGCTCTGGTTGAAATGAGCATGGTGCAGTCGATTAAGAAAATGTCTGGTATTCGTCAAATGAGCCGGTATTTTGTGGAGAAATTGGGTGACAATTTTACTCAAGAACTATAATATCATCGGTTGGACCATTTATACAGCTAATGATCGGTCGAATCTTGTAGACCGAGGCCGACATGGAGCTCATGTCACGCTCAGAGAGCTTATGCGTCTTCACAAGGCTGTAAAATACAGGACAGCGTGGATTGTCAAGTTTAAGTCTGCTGAACTTTTCGTTGAGGCCAGCTTCTTTACCAAGCATCATCCATACGTGATTGAAGCGCTTGCAATGAGAAAAAAATTCTTTCTCATTCGTGCGGCTAAACGGTCTCGTCTGGGAGATGGCGCTTGGTAATCTCACGGTTCAGTTATTGTTCCAGTTTCTGTTCCAACCGTCGCACGTCAGTCTCTCATATTTCGCAAGCGATGCGAAATATGAGAGACTGCAAGTCGTCTGGAGTGCTATACAATTTTATCGCGAAGGAGAAGTTAGAGTAAACTTCACCAAAGTCACCCCAGCGTACAAAAGCTGTATTCGAACATCCTTGCTATCGCATTCAAGCAAAAGCAATACGTCCTATACTCCTCTCTACTCAAATGTAAAGCAAAAGAAGAAGCATGTCAACGTCTTATGTCTGAAAACAGCTGGAGGAGATTTGAGAGGGACCACATCGTATTTGCGCTGCTGTGCGGTTTAACCTCACTTCTTCACTTTGCAAATGTGACTAAACCTAGTAAGTGAAGAGTCCTAATAATTGCGGTGGCATACCTCATAACCGATCACAGTCGCTTGCGACTCAGAATGAAACTGACAATGATAAAATGGCTAGAGTTACTGTCTTAGGCTTTGGCCATACTTTGCCCGTGTTGCCGGTGTTGAAAGTGTTGCCGGTGTTGAAAGTGTTGAAAGTGTTGAAAGTGTTGCCAGTGTTGAAAGTGTTGAAAGTTTTGCCGGTGTTGAAAGTGTTGAACGGAGATCATCAGTCTAGCAGTTTCATTCTTTCTCGAACGATCTCACCGGCTGGTGAATACGTTGGAAATGGAATTGGGGAATGAGAAATGAAACTGAAATGAGATGGAGAATGTTTTCGCATGCAAAAGATCCTCAAACAAACTTTTTGAAAAGTGGACGGCTTGTCTGGAATAGGAAAACGCCGCAGACCTCACTTAGGTCCTTTACTCACTAATCGCAAGCGCGGCAGGATTCGAACTAAAACACATTACTACTCAGACGTTAGCTTTCCCAAATATTGGAGATTGCCTATTCCAGACAAGCCGTCCACTTTCCAAAAATTTTGTTTGAGCATCTTTTGCATGCGAAAATCTTCCCCATCTCATTCCGATTTCATTTCTCATTCCCCAATTCCATTTCCAGTGTATTCACACGCCGGTGAGCTCGTTCAAGAAAGAATGAAACTGCTAGACTGATGATCTCCGTTCAACACTTTCAACACCGGCACCACTTTCAACACTTTCAACACTGGCAACACTTTCAACACTTTCAACACTTTCAACACTTTCAACACTTTCAACACCGGCAACACTTTCAACACTTTCAACACTTTCAACACTTTCAACACTTTCAACACTGGCAACACTTTCAACACTTTCAACACTTTCAACACTTTCAACACTTTCAATACCGGCAACACTTTCAACACCGGCAACACGGGCGAAGTATGGCCAAAGCCTTAGAAGATGTTCAGATATCAACAAGAGTTTTTAGCTCTTGGACTCAGTTTTGCGCCCGCTCAAAACGTTGGCGCGAACACATACGAGATGTGGCTGGATCCCTGCAACATCGGAGGGACCAGTTTCGAGTTAAGTTGAGTGAAGAACAGTTATAACGAGCCAACGTGTTAAAGGCAGTGGGTCGGCAAAATGAGACCCGTGGCAAAACAATGTCATAGGGTAGGAGCCCCCATAATGGAACCTATGGGCCAAAGTTCGATCATTCTCTGCCACTCCTAACCCCCAAAATTTCAAAGCAAAGAAGCGCTCATCTCCTATCTTCTCCGAACCCGCCCACCCCACGGACGAGTGAACGCGAAGCCCGTCATGGCGAAGACGCGGAGTCGTTGCGGGACCTCATGCTTATAGCATTGGGGCGCGCTCTCTGACAGTGGAAGTCACTCGTCCATGGGGTGGGCGGGTTCGGAGAAGATAGGAAATGAGCGCTGCTTTCGCTTTGAAATTTCGGGGGTTAAAAGTGGCAGAGAAAGACCGAACTTTGGCCCATAGGTTCCATTATGGGAGCGGCTCCTACCCTTTGACCTTGTTTTGCCACGGGTCTCATTCTGCCGACCCACTGCCTTTAAGTAGAAGGTTGCTAGCTTATCCTTCCCGTCATCCTTTTACAGAGAACCTGAACCTTGCTACACTGCGGAAGTCAAATCCCGGATTCTTTGTTCAGGCATACTTAATGCCTTGAACAAAAACAGGAATATTGTCGCGGCTCCGCGATGCGAGCGCTCCTAGAAGTAGGAGGCCGGGAGCATTGGTTGCTGCCGCGCCATCCGGCGGCGATTACGGTGCTTTCTCACGCTTTCCGCAATCGCCTCTGGACCTCTCCCTCTCTTTGGCGCGTTGTCAGCCAAAAGGCTATATATAGCGGCGGCGCCTCATTTCGGCGCCTGTCTGCTTTCTTGTCTGCTTCGTTTTCGACTATAATCTTTTCTCATGTTTTTCATTGTGCTCATGCCTGGCAGTTCAGTTTTCGCCTTTGATGTCACTTTCGCAGTAGTGGAGGTTGAGCATATTGGAATTCAAATCGGATTCGGAATTGGTTTCGGACGAGCCACTTTTGAAACTTTTGAGATTCAGTATATTAGGATCTTATAAACTTTGGGAGGGGAAGCTGTCGCGCCTGGTATCCGGCGACGCGTGGCGGATCTGTATTGATGGAGCGTCGGGAGCATAATTGTTATTTGTGTTTGTAGACGCGGACCATCGGTAACATGGAACGGGCACCCTGTCCCGTGTTGGGGTTTTTCAGTTCAGTAATTTAGTTATACTAGTTTTTAGTAATGTAGTTTTATTGTAATTTTATGTCATTAGCACAAACTGTATGTATTAGGTTGGCACATAAGTTTTGCAACTTTTCCCGTAACTTTTTTCCTATTCTATGTAGCAATCTCATTTTGTGGCATCATGTAGATCGTGATGTAAGCTGCAAGTCTGCGCAAACCGTTTGATTTTTGATAACGTAGTACACATAATCTAAGCATTATTTGAAAACTGCTGAAAATCGAGGTTTCACGATTTTTTGGCAAACATGAAGCCCTACGAAACCTGATTTAAACATATGAAAAAGCAATTATAGGCAACATGTAGCTGGAAGTTGGCACATTAAAAACAGTGAAAAAAAAGTGAAATTTAGACACAAATCAAGGTGGGGCCTTTGAGAAATTGAACAAGTCAAATGCGTCAAGTTTTGAAGGCAATTTGTCAATAACTAAGCTGCGGAAAGTCAGAATTCGCTATAACTTTGCAGTATAGGGTAATCCTATGCGGTAAACACGAATATCATATTCATTTGTCGCTAAAATGAAATTTACCTTTTCATCTTACGAACGAGGCCTTTTCATGCGAAACGGATCTCATTTTTGTGATCAGCATGTCAAATAAGCCCTATAGGCTAAGTTTCAGCAAAATCTGATGCATTCTAAAAATTTTCCCAAAGTACCGTAAACCTACCGTAATCCTCACATAAGATGGTAAAATTCGGCAAAAATGTGTGCATTAGAAGCTTGCATCATATTCCTTATATTGTCAAAAAAAGAATGCGCTACGTTCAAATAGACAAAAGTTATATAAAAAGTTGCATTACTTATGTGCCAACCTAATAATTTAATATCGTTTCTTACAAGCTAGGGTAAAGCGGTAGGCTAGGTTGCTCGTATGTAATAAGCGAGCGAGCTCACCAGGTCTCGAGTAAAGTCTAGGTGCCTAGGGCCCACCGAGCCGCCACAAACATCAAACAAACCAATTTGACCCACGCGCAGTGGCTTGGATTCAAAGAATTGCGAGGATTGAAGAGGGATCATCCACCTCTCTACTGGCGATAAAGGTGGAGGGTTCGTTGTCATGTTTTAAACAACTAAACCGTGAGATTACCAAGCGCCATCTCTCAGACGAGACCGTTTAGCCGCACGAGTGAGAAAGATTTTTTCTCAGTGCAAGCGCTTCAATCACGTATGGATGATGCTTGGTAAAGAAGCTGGCCTCAACAAAAAGTTTCTCAGCAGACTTAAACTTGACAATTTACGTCCTGTATTTTACAGCCTTGTGAAGACGCATAAGCTCTCTAAGCGTGACATGAGCTCCATGTCGGCCTCGGTCTACAATATTCGACCGATCATTAGCTGTATAAATGGTCCAATCGATGATATCATAGTTCTTGAGTAAAATTGTCACCCAATTTCTCAACAAAATACCGGCTCATTTGACGAATACCAGACATTTTCTTAATCGCACCATGCTCATTTCAACCAGAGCTGTGCTATAGAGTCATTCGATATAACGTCCCTCTATTGAAAAATGTCCAACGGTGACGCTTTACAAGCGCTTACTGAGCTATTGGATGCACGTATAATTTCGATGTATGGGCTTAGTAAAGCGCGTATAATGACTCTAGTCAAGGAATATTTTGATTGTAATATTTTCAAGTGGTCTGGCACATACTACTCACAGCTAAGAGCGTTGGCAATGAGCCAAAAATTAGCACTTATGCTAGCCATCTGCTCCACGAGCAGAATAGAAAGACCGGTGCTTACGATGCCCATTTGTGTACTGCCAATATATTATCGATTGTTGCATTATAAGATCACCACAGTCCGAAATGGACGAGTGTTTCAAGATTCTAAACCAACACAACCAACGGTAGTAGTTACTTCCAAAAAACCCAAGCTTGAATTTTATGTTTTTTTCAAAAATAACTTCTAATTCCCTTTTTTGAGCCAAATTTCTTCGCATGGGAACCTTTTCAAGATATTCCAACAAAGCTAATTGGATAAAATGGATGCCTTTTGACATTTTCTGTGCATCCGACTTGTGCTGTCGAGTTTTTTGCTGAAAATGGCTCTTGATAGTAAGTGCACCCCACCTGCATCCCACCACTGACTTGCATTGCTTTGCGGGCCTGTAGCTTCAATTATGTAGAAATGCTGAATTGAATATCCGCGGCACCCCCCCCCCCCCATTTTTTTTCTCGGAAGCATAACATCTTCTACCGATTCGCTGCAGATACACCTTGACTTCTATTATTGAACACCTTTAAGCTGAAATGGGCAGCATGGGCGAAAATGAGCAGCAAACATGAAAACAGCTGGAATATAATGGATGTAGGAAATATTTCTTTAGTGCGCAGACCGCAATCACGGCAGACGGCATTCCGCAACGACTAGAAATCGGAGACACATTGAAGGCGAGTAGCTATCAAAAGATAAGAAAAAAGGAATAATCACTGCAAAAAAGCGGAAGCAAAATGAATTCCACGCTCGATCTCCCCTTTTGCATAAGGGGGCTCCTCTCCCCTGTCTTTCTGCGTACGGGGGTTCTCATGGGGAAGGGAGGGGAGCCCCAGCGGGGATCATTTCAATGGTTAAACGCACATCCCCTCCCCGCGGGGATGTACGTGCATACGGGCCTAAGAAGAGAGATTTGACAGTACAGATTAAAAAACAAGTGCGAGGCTTTCTTTCAGGTCACTGAGTAAGGCATTTTTGCCTAAACCTAGACCGAAATAAGGAACCTAACAAACCTGCATGTTGCAACAGATCTCATGAATTTTCGAAATTTCTTTTTACAGGGTGCGGAAAAAGTACTGTCCCTCGAAATAAAGTTCAAAAAATTGGCGTAATTCACAGGTTTTTCTGGCAAATTTGACGTAATTCCCAAGAAGGGAATATATTCACTGGCTTCAAAATTCTACAATTTTATCCGGCGGCGGATCCCTTTTCGCAGCACATCTCATATCAAATCTTGCAACTCCCCTTCACAAATCTGAAGAAGTGTGAGGATTATTGAGAAATTTTCTGTTTGTCACGCGAATTTGAGAAATTCTCTACTGCTTAAGGAATATGGTAGTAGATCCCAGAATATTCTGAAAGTATCCACTCAGCACTTGCACTAGGAGAAATGCTGTGTATTTTTCTAACGAGAAAATGGCTGCGGCGCAACAGAGTGCGATCAGAAAACGTGGCACAGAGACTAGGTATAATAGTTTATCGCTCCAAAATCGTGATGTAGACAAAGTCCGATGCTCTTTTATTCCTGTTACTTTTCGTTGGAATCTGAAACTCGAATCATAGTTTGAGTCCATTTCATTGAGTAAGCGTAGTCCTGGCTCGCCTCTTTTTCGAGAATATTTGCGATTTGCGTGTGGTATAATCTTCCTTATTTGGCCAAAACAAGAATCACTAATCTATTAGGTTGGTGCAAAAGTAATGCGCGTTTTGCGAGTTCTCACTTTGACGTGCTATAACTTTCTAAAAAATCCATATTTTTCAGTACGGCAAAGTTCATCAGAGGCACCAAACCTTTCTCTATACAGCGCATATTGCCTTGGGTTAATTTCGCAAATCGGTGGGAAAA
This sequence comes from Cylicocyclus nassatus, assembly GCA_958299035.1. Lineage (NCBI taxonomy): Eukaryota > Metazoa > Nematoda > Chromadorea > Rhabditida > Strongylidae > Cylicocyclus > Cylicocyclus nassatus. Next base: position 68,533,378 of record CATQJL010000112.1, read on the forward strand.
TATGGATTGATAAGCAGAAAAAATCTTTTTCGGAAACCTCGTTTTTAACTGATCATAACTTCCTTCAAGATTTGTCGGTATAAATGATAAGTTGACTGTCTTGTAGCCGCAAGCCAGTAGTACAAAAAAAGTACAAAAGGGCTATAAAGAGTATTCGCGAAGAGGAAAAAATAATATTCAAAATTTTCCGCTTTTTTCAACATTTTCTGTAGCCCTCAAAATTCCAAAATATGGAGATTTTTAATTTTCTGTGTTCTAAACAGCTTCCACGCTTCTGCAAAAACTGTCAACAGGAGGTCCATTCTTACGCTTACAGAAGTGAGCAAAACCTTAGCGATTACCCTCTTCAAAAAAATCTATGGGCCACAGAATGGCTAAAACCATCACTCATGTTGAGGCGCCGAGATCTCAGTCTAAGTAATTTCTAGAGAAACAGTAAAGCGTGCGTAACGTAGAAAATTTTTACTACATACAGTATTTGAATTTTCAAAAGAAGGCCTTTACTCGCGCTTGAATTCTGGCTGAAAAAGTAAGTGCAGTGAAATTCTGGTTTTGAGTGCGGTTGTATGAAGCTCTATAAATTTTTAATGAATGAGGCTAGAAGCTTCTTTTAACACCATTGAATAGAGCATGAAAGAAGCTTTTTGATAATATGCTGGCTAAGTATCATAGGAGAAACTTTGATGGAGAAAAGCTATCTTGAAACAAGGGCTAAAAAACGCGCATTACTTTTGCACCAACCTAACATAATTTACCTACAATGGGTATAGAATATTGAAGAAGGAGTCATGCTCCACACAACAGCTTAATTTAAACCTTATAACCAATGCTAGTGGTATAGTTACGGTCCAATAGCGCTTGTAGCTATTGGCGCATCGTTGATGTTCTTGCGCGCTGTTATCACTCGTTCAAACGGACAGAAGGGAAGAGTTTCAAATCAAACTTATCTGTATCTAATCTTAAGGATCTTGCCTACATGTGGGAGTCAAAAAACTACAGATTTACATTATGTTTGAGATATTTCAGGAGCCAAGTTGGAGGGGCAGTACTTTTTCCGCACCCTATATACCAGTGGCGTACCCAGGATTTCGGCTCGGGGGAGGGGGCGAAATATTTTCTGATGAAGGGGCGTGGTGTCAGCCACGCACTCCGAAAATTTCTTTGAGATGCTTCTCAAAATTTTTCCGGGCCCCTGACCCCAAAAATCTGGAAAAAGGAGGTGTGGCGTCAGCATTCAAATTAGCCTTGTAAAAATTTTTTTCAAGGCTAATTTGAATTTTTAAAAATTTTTAAAAATTATTTTAATCAATTACAAGTAAAGGTAAGTCCCCTGCACATTTTTGTAACACATATAAGTAACTTTCAAAAATTTCGCGACCCATTCTCGGGGGAGGGGGGAGGCGCGCACCCTCCCGCCCTCGGTACGCCACTGCTATATACCTATAGCTACTCAGCCCTTCACCTCTTAGTAGGGAGCATCGCCATTATACTTGGGTAATTCGAAAATTTTTTTATCGAATGAGAGAATATCGAATAAATTCGAAAAGAAAAATTTTCGAATAAGCGAATATCGAATAAATTCGAGGTTCAAAAATTCTCGAATGAATGAATTCCGAGTAAATTCGGAAATTCAAAAATATCGAATGAATGAATATCGATTATACTCGAACATTGGGAGCCAAATTTTGAATAAATATTCAAATGATTCATCGAATAACTAGAGCAACCATATCCCAAACTTGCTGACATATCTGGCTGAAGCCGATCCATTCATAATCAGCACCCTCGTATCCCCTACACCAACTCCTAGCTCAAAATTTTCCGAAAATCGCTGAAATCGATAAAATAGATTCCGGTTTTAATCAGCATCCTCATTCCCCCCCTGTACCAACTCTCAACCTCGTAGCTCAAAATTTTCCAAAAATCGACAAAATCGATAAAGTAAATTTTTATCCATAGTCAGCACCCTCACTAACCCCCTTATACCAACTCCCAGCCCCGCAACAACGGTGGCCACATATGCACTTAAATGCCACAAATGCTGCGATACATTGCCTGTTCATCGGAGACTTTCGTCTTGTGTGGCATAAGCTAATCGTGGACGAAGGCATGTGGTTTATCCCGCGAAACGAGCACGATTGCCCCTAGCCCTCATACTGTAGGCATTTCAATGGCGACGTGATTTGGCAATAGTCATGTCCAAAACTTCTAAAAGTACAGAATGCACGGCATTTATCTTTTTAGTAAATTGTACACGCTAAACATTTGTGGTAAGCTGGCGTTACATTTGAAGACATCTCGTAACTGGCAAATCGCGTACGGCGATCTAAACCGTCTAATCCTCCACTACAACTGCGATGTCCTTTACTCAAAATACACCAATTCGCAAAAAAACTCTAAGGTAGCAAATAGAGGCAGTTGTGCAATATAATAATTTATGCGAGCAAGAGTGCTCACTAGGTGGGCTTTGCGTACCACGAGCATGAGCTATCCAAAGAAAGAAAAACAGGTATTTCAAACACTTTCAATATATGAACTCGGAACATGAGCTTGAATTTGATAGCTTCTTTACTAATTTGGTGCCAATAGCAGTGCGAACAATCTCATTGATCGAAAAAGCGTCAATTAAAATCCACATATGATTTTTACTGTCAAGCAGTTAGAGGAATGCGACCCTCCATACAGTTCAAAGGTCATAACGGTTGCAAAAGCTGCTATCGAGTTTTGCGAAAAAAAACGGACGAAGTGAGCTTGATACTCAGCAGTTGGCTCTGCAACAAAGTCGAATAATTTGAATACGGAGTTCATTCGAATACGAATTCGAATAAACATTCGAATAAACATTCGAATGAAATCTGTTCGGAACCCCATTTTTTGATTATTCGAGTTTTCGAATTTTATTCGAAACCCTGTTTTTTGATTATTCGAGTTTCGAATTTTGTTCAAAACTCCGTCTACTCAGTTATTCGAGTTTCGAATATTATTCGAAAATGGAAGAACTCCGAATATCGAACTTCGACTAAGAATATATTCGAATGTTTTATTCGAATGATCAAATTTCTATTTGATTAGGACCCAAGTATAATCGCCGTATATAGAGCAGGCTTGAGGGAAAAGGCTGTGAAGCTTTTGAGTTCTTTCTTCTTCTTCAGTAGTGTTTCTTGCAAGACTCAGTAATTTCTGATAGCGAAAAAGTTGCTCAAAAGTAACTGGGACCATCAAGAGCCAATTCTAGAGAGTCATAATATTTTCAATTTGGAAACTGCAGTGGCAAAACTCAATAAGAGGGTAGTACTTCTGACTCAACACACTTGTGCACAAATTCTTCTCGAGCTGGGTCATTCCATTTGGTAACAAGGATGTAGAAAAGTGGTCTGCTACACTGGAGCGGACGGATCGTAATTCGCTGACGAATGGAGCTCTTCTGACCAACAATCGAGTGTGCAGGGTTCATCAGTTGCTACGTCGGGTGCATCTCTGCTTCCGCGCGGCCGCCTCGCCTGAATTCTGCGCCTGTTTCGCGAAAATGCTCTCTTATCACTTTTCCACCAGCTAGAGGAATACGTTCTATTTCAAAGAGTACAAGTTGTTCCAAAACACGTTTCGGTATCAATTTAGAGCCGTATTAAGTTTTCCCAACCCTAAAAATTCAGGAGGCTAAATGTGCGCTTTGTTCTTCCTTGCTCCTAAGGGTTGTTTCATACTGCAGTCGCTGCAGCAACTGCAGTCATATGGGGCGGGCAAAAGTTATCGATCGATCGACGGTCAGTTCTGCAGCGACTGCAGTATGAAACAACCCTAAGCGTTACTCGCCGGACAATTTGGTCCAAAGTCCAAATTTTCCAATTCTGCCATCTTCTTGGTATTGTGACTGTCTTATTCTTGCATTGACGTCGCCAACGATGAGCTTGTAGAACGAGAGCTTCTTGTGAATGACGTCTTAAAGCTCCTCGTAGAAGTTGTCGAGTTCGAATTCATTTGCTGCATCAGTAATAATAGGCGAATAACAGTTGACGATGCTGATATTCTTTCGACCTGGAACAACAAGTTTTAGGACCGCTAGTCTTGACGACAGGATTTCAAAAGAGCCGACGAGGTGGGTAACGGATTGATGTACGAGAATCTCACGCCCCTTCTCTCCTAGTGAGATAAAAGTTTCATCCTTCCTTTTGAGCGTAGTGTGTTTTCGTTCTTTTTTTCTGCATAGCAATCACATCGCATCAAGCGGTTGGAGAACGAAGAGACCGTGGACTGAAACTAAGGTCCTTGCGTTGTATGTGCACAATCGGAACAGCTTCCGTGTCTTGTCGCATCACTTTTGTTGCCGATAGGATCAATGGACGTCTTGCTTTTGCACCTGAGATTTCCTCATCCCTCACCGGTCGTGCTGCCATCCGACGTCCCAAGCGGTAGACGAACACGGTGCGCAGGGTACTGAGGCGACTTGTTTAAGGTTGTGAAAGCCACTGAATTTTTCGCCACCCTAGATAGCCTGGCTGGAGTGTTCTAGGGGTGTCTCGAAGCAGTCGCCGCTCCTTGGATGACACTGACGGTTTTTGCTTCCTTTCGACTTCAGCACGCGTTGTCAGAGGTGGCAACGAATCCTGAATGATGCTGGAGTGGTCTGCTTTAGCTAGGCTGAATCGTGAATTGGACCTTCTTGCTACCTCAAGGGCACTCCCCACGTTGGGGCAGCAGACCAATGTATAATTGTTCGCATATTGCAGACAAGAGCTCGTTGTCAAATATGCCTACCCAGATTTTTTTCCCAGGCCGACAGCGTGGCCCTACTGTTAAAGCTAATGTACCCTCTAATACAAAGAGATTGGCTCCTGGAAGCATAGTTGCGATAGGGGGAGTGATGGATCTTACCCCCTTCACTTTGAGGCCAAACTCCCGATGACCCCCTTCACCTGGGCTGAGATTGGTATAGTACTCTGAGAATATGATAAAAATCGTTATTAAAAGGTTTTGCAGGCTAAGTACCTCAAACAACAAGCACACTCATAAATTTACTAAAGAAACGGTACTTATATTTATTTATATTATTTTATCCTCGTAGCATTCATTTGGAGAGCAGAAAGTGAGGGCACAAAATCAGTTAATTTTTGAAGCACATAAAATCCCTCATATCTCGCGGCACAGAAGACCTAGAAAAAAGTCGACGGTTTAAGTCGATTCTCCATGATCTCAGCTTTCGAATATATAGCATGTTAGGGCTTCTTTGCTTCCCGGCTCTTAAAATCATTTGCTTCGGTGACCCGTAAAAGCCAACACATTGTATAGATCGTCCCGAAAGTTTTTGCGCACGATTTTCAAAAATTCAAAACTTTTGATTTTCCGACCAATTTGACTGCTTTCACTTTTATTTGAAAGGGTAAGTCATGCTCTTTATAATGACATCTCAGTTGCTTAGTAATGGTCATCTGTTACATAGATAGAAGCTCAAAAAATCACTCAAAATTTAAATTTTTGTGTAGGGTCATAAAAAAATCAGAAACTTGCAGCAAAAATCGGAGCAGTCGGTACTGTAGGTTCTTTCACCAGCTCTTTCTAACAGTGCAAAGTTTGCTCCGATTAAACGTCTCCATGAAAAGTTATGATTTCCGAGCAAGCAATACAAAAAGGCGAATTTGATTTATTTTGGCATTTTTCAGGGAAATCATAACTTTTCATGGAGACGCTCAATCGGCGCAAACTTTGCACTGTTAGAAAGAGCTGGTGAAAGATCCTACAGTACTGACTGCTCCGATTTTTGTTGCAAGTCTCCGATTTTTTATGACCCTACACAGAAAATTAAAATTTTTACCATTTTCTTCTATCGCTCCTATCTATGCAACAGATGACCATTACTAAGCAGCTGAGAAGTCATTATAAAAAGCATGACTTACCCTTTCACATAAAAGTGAAAGCAGTCAAATCGGTTGGGAAAATCAGAAGTTATGAATTTTGAAATTCATGCGTAAAAACTTTCTGGACGACCTAATAAGAGCGAGGTGGAGCAAGCTAATAGTAAAAAATGTGCTGTGGATTGACATCGTTATCAGCACTAACGGAAACGTGAGCGAACGCGTCTATTTGAGCGTCCTTATCGTTGTTATAAAGTGCGGTTCATAATTATACGAACACCTATATTTTGAAAGTTTTTGAACTTTTTGGAAGAAACTCAAAAAGCCGTTGGTACCATGCGATAGAGCACAGCCGAAAACGGTATATGATCTATCAGAATGGAAATCGATGTCAATCTTGGGAGTGTTTTTGCGCCTAATGCGAATTTTGAGCGGTTCATAATTATACGAACACCTCAAACAAAGGTCCATTTTTCATTCGTGAGTGCAATTTTTCAAGTCCAAATTTTTTGTAGAGTTACAGTAACAAAGTCTGAAACATGCGCTACACACTGAACCCAGTGCAGTTCAAAAAGAGGATCTTTACTTTTTTCAGATGGCTCTAAATGCTTTTGGAGTGATTGCGCTCCAAAAACATCCATTCTTCTGTAGTTCACGCACTCCAATTAGCTTCTACCATGATTAGAGATAAAATAAGCTCCTTGGATAGGTATTTTTTTTGACGCTTGGAAAATCTATGCGTTTTCGTGCCGCTTTTCAACCAAGTTCCAACTTCACCCTAAAGTTAGCACGATTTCGAGCCTCAAAACTCAGCTTTTCTCCCCCGCAAACACTTGATATGAAGCAGCTGTATTGTTTGCATGATGATGTATCCATGTCAAAGCTTTTGGGTTTTTTGTAGAACTGATCTTAAGGCTATGTAGCTACAAACCAAATAAAGGTGTGACTACAATAGTAAAAACAGTGGTTTTGGTGAAATGACGTCTGCGTGGCCGAAACAAACGCTCAATGCTGCTGATTTTTTCTAGCCAAATACACTGTCTTGTGAGCTTCCACATATTATAAGCTTACCTCATTGTAGGGCTTCAGAAGCTGAATTTAGAGGCTTGAAATCGTGCTAACTCTAGGGTAAGTTTGGAACTTGGTTGAAAAACGGCACGGAAACGCAAAGATTTTCCAAGCGTTAAACAAAATACCTATCCAAGGAGCTTATTTTATCTCATAATCTTGGTAGAAGCTAATTAGAGTGCGTGAACTACAGAAGAATGGATGTTTTTGGAGCGCAATCACTCCAAAAGCATTTAGAGCCATCTGAAAAAAGTAAAGATCCTCTTTTCGAGCTGCACTGGGTTCAGTGTGTAGCGGATGTTTCAGACTTTGTTACTGTAACTCTACAAAAAATTTGGATTCGAAAGATTGCAATATTGAATGAAAAAAGGACCTTTGGTTGAAGTGTTCGTATAATTATGAACCGCTAATAATTCGCATTAGGCGCAAAAACACTCCTAAGATTGACATCGACTTCCATTGCCATAGATCATATACCGTTTTCGGCTGTGCTCTATCGCATGGTATTAACGGCTTTTTGAGTTTCTTTCAAAAAGTTCAAAAACTTTCAAAATATAAGGTGTTCGTATAATTATGAACCGCACTTTATGTTTATGTTTTTTGGTAAAAAATGCGCTTTTGATTGACACTTATGCCATCATTATTAGCGCACACTCAAAAAACTATGGGAGATGGTAAATTTCCACACCTTCACACAAAAACCTGCCCATTTCTGGAATCTATACTCTGTAAACTTAGTGCTGAAGAAGGTCACTTTCATGAAAACGCTCTAGACTCACCTTACCTAATTTGTAGAGAAGGTGGTTGAGTTCAATGAATCAAAAACTTTAAGGCATTCAGAAGATTAACATGTTATTAAATTATCCCTCAATGTTTTGGAAAGGTTGGCAGTTTGAAGAGGAAACGGCAGGCAGAATACTTTAAAAAATCGCAGATGAGTTCCAGTTCAATAGCGAGGCAGAAGGAGAATCTTACGCCGACGAAAATGTTGTCGACATTGACACAGAGTTGACAATTGAGCGAAACTCTCTGATTTCCTGCATAAGGAATCCAAGCAGATTGTCTAGTTTCAATGAGGAAATGTCCAGGAAGTCCATTGCTGGTCTTCAGGTTGCTGAAGAATTCAAGGCTGCTAAATTCACAAACATGGATATGAACAAAAGGAGGGTGTTAGTACAGAGCATAGTTACTGCACTTAGATCTCCGGCTGGAGTGCGAACCCAACTCTGTGCTTTATGCTTTTGGAAGTTATTCGCCTTGTGACATTATGACTTATGATATTGAAAAAAAACCAACGCGCAGCATAGTATCTACTTTTTTTCGGCTATTCCGCAGATGTTGTTGAAGAAGAAGTTGAGCAGCTTTCTCGTCAGTTAACAGGAAGTATGCCAGAGGAGGTGAAGCCAGAGTTCGAAAAGGCCCAAAAAAGTATGCACTATTTCCTTCTCGTGTTGCGAAAGCATATGCGATCTGACTCTTTTCCCATTACTTACCGCAAAAATCTGATGGACTTACTAGCAAAGCTAGTTTCCATTCCGACTAGCACGGCAGAGGTGAAGAAAGAAATTTTCTATCTACTCTGTTATCAGAACACAACGCAGAAGTCGTACAACGATAGAGCATCTAAGCAAATACTCAAGATTTGTCAACCTTCTACTAAACACATTGTTATCTAAAAACTTCATTTAAAGGATTGGTATAGGTGGTCCAGACAGGCTGTTACCGTATGACTTTTTGAAATATCCTAAAAGATGGTATGAAGAAACTGGTCACCTACCTGCTGACTTCCTGATGCTACCAGAGGGCAGGAAAAAATCACAAAACTGCTCAGAAGAAGAAGAAAGTTTCAAATCCATTTTTGACTTAGAACGCTTTGCACGCAATTCTACTTCCACTCCGATGACCTTTTGGAGGAAGAAAAAGATTTCAGGCATCGAATTTGTTGTCTCTGACGTTAGCGATAGTGATATTGTTGATGATGATGCGCAGGAAATAAAGTTGTTCCTAACTTGTACATCTTTTGGGATAAACCTTATTGCTTTTTTTTGTTGATGCAGTGAAACAGGAGCACAGATCTTCATAATAATTTTTTTTTAATTTTCAAATTACTTTTGAAAACTTTTAAATTTTTTTCAATTTGTGCCTAAATAAGGTACAAATTAGAGCTTTTCATACCACGCTTTCTTACCTTTTCTCTCTTCCTCCCCCCCCCCTAGACTCACATACCCCCTTCACCCTGGAAGGTCGGGAACAGCCGAGACCCCCTTCACCTGGAGAGATCCCGGCTCCCCTTATCGCACCTATGCCTGGAAGGCGACCTCGCCCCCTCGACGCGATCTGCGCTTCTATTGCGAAGGTGCTCTTTACAATTCTCTAGCTTTAATTAGGTCACGAAGCCCCGCCTTCCAACCTTCAATACGGTTGAATCAAAGGGTATATGCCTAACAATGACTGAAAGAGTCAACTCAAAACTTTATGAACTAGTAGTCGATTTCATTGCAGATGTTAACTCGCCCGTAAAAAAACGTTAGTAAAAATTAGGATGGAGTGTAAATCTCCTTCTTCGTTTGATGTAATGTTCTCTGAAAGCGTATGTCGCTACATTCTGTTCATTGGTATGTTCATTGGATTTCATGGCATAGACGCAATTTAGACAAACTAGCGCAAATTTTCCAAAAGTGCATATAATGCAGCGTGGTGTGTGAGTGTCTACGAAATCACTTTGGGTATGTTCGGTAATTGAACGATGAGCGGTTTTCACGCAATAGGCTCTGGACATACCTCACGCGATTTCAGTCGCGAAGCGATTTGGCAATACTCCAATTGTTCGTAACTCATCATCGAGGGTATTTGAATGTACGAAAGACGGGACACTTTATCAGCCTTCGAAAGTTGTATATGCTGTGCATTTGGGGTTTGCCAGATCGAATATGCAGAAATATGGCAAATAGCCAAATTCGCGCGGCGTCTGAAATTAGGTGAGGCATGCTCGCAGCCATAAACGGTGCCCAGGCAGTCTAATCGCAGCAACTAAGAATTGTAACGACGAGACCGCTGGAGATATAGCTTGGGCTTCGGATATAATTCGCGGCGACAGCGATCTGGCAATTTGCCAGGTGTCCGCAAATCTACCGCGTGAGGAATTCAAGTACGTACGAGCAAGCTTTTATAAGCTTATGCGTAACTTTATGCACCTACGGAAGATTACGAAAATCGTTGCAATTACAAATCGCGTAGCGACGAGGTATGACCGATCCCTTACAGGTCTTCGCGATCGCGCATAAAGGTATGCATTATCGAAGGCTCAAAGCTATCCATAACATTTAATATGACAAACCTTGTGTTCTGCTTTATATTACAATAAACAGGTCATTTGACAACATGGGAATATCTTGTTTTGAATTTGGAAGAATCGAAAGTACGTAAGTTTTTCGTTGTGCACAAACAGTTTGGGTCGTAGCTAGTTATAACGCACATTGAAGATCTTCAAACCTTGCGAATTATCCCCGAAAAAGGTTTGGGCTGTCTATAAATTATTTTTGATGGCCATAATAACCTATTTCGCGACAATGCCAACAGCTGGGTGCAAATGCGCCATATGGAAGCGCGGCTCTGTCGCATTTGTGTGCGACTTGCCTCACTTTATCTTAGCTGCTGTTCCCATCGGACCACCACCATCCCACCCCCTCCAAATGTCAAGAATCAATAGCTCTGTTAATGCGTTTTCACTAGGCTCATCCTACGCTTAGCACCATTTCTCAAGCCTTTTTCTAGCTCAGTTGATCTTGAATCGGAGTGAAATGGAGGAGGACAACGCTGAGAGCAAAGAAGATTTATTACCAACTACTTCAATAACCATCCATGTCGAGCTAATAGCTGAGAGTCCCATAAAAGAAGAGGGCCTCCCAGGTGAAAGTGATAAGGATTATGGAAGAGGTAAGCATTTCAATCATATTTGAAATTTTGCGAATTTTCCACTTCTTCCTTGCATCCACTTGTAATTCTTAGTCACGATTTTTAATTGAAATTCCCATAATTTTCATGTTTTTTGAATTCAAGCTATTGATGCGTTAATACTGTTCAGAGACTAAAAAGTGTTCGAATAGTGTTTCCGAAATCCCAAATTCATCAGTTTGATAATGATTTTTTTGATTTCTGACGAAAAAACTGCCTTTTTCTTCTTCGTTACTTTATGGTTACGTCATCTAAACAATATTTTGTGCAGTGTGGAGGTGACTAGTGAAGTTGGATATCCCACGGAAATGTTCTTCAAGTCGACGGGTGACCTTTCACTGAAATAATAAATTTTCTGAAATCTCTAAAACTTCTCGCATTCTTACAAAGCTAATTTGTTATTTCGCAGAAGTACAAGCTCTAAACAAAAATTTTCATTTCAAAGCTATTTTTTGTGAAATTTAGAGAATTTTCCACTCACGCGCATTATCGTAGTGGAAATTTATGTTTTGCTGAGGTCTGCTCACTCAGACATAAGAGCTCCATTCCATTTTTTATTATTCATCAACATGCTTATTTCTCGTATGATTGGAGAAAAATTGTCTTTTCTGTCTTTCAAATCATTTTATCTGGTTAAGGTCAAAAATCACTGTCCAAACCATAGGTGAATTGGCAGTCAACTTTACCTCTTTTACTTATTTCCTGCGTTTTCAGTTGGGGCGCTATCATCACAAATATTGCAGGATTCCGTACTTATATGTTGATGTTCCAAAAAAGAATAATGGGTAGGTTTGGGGACTTTTTGCTGCGTCATCGTTTGATGTGCTATTTCTCGTCTTATGAGATCACACTACTATTGATGATAGTTCCTTCCTCATTCTGCTATGAGGTGTTCGTCCCCATCGAGTTCCGAGTCATCCCAAATGACTTTGAGGAACTCCTTAAAATGCTAAATTGATTGCCTCAGTCTTCCATTTATGTTTCCAAAATTTCATTGTGTCTCATCGTCTATATGGTCGCTTGCTAATTCTGCTGTGGTCATGATATTCATTACTTTTCATTATTATCCTCGAAGCTATAATTGCTCCTATCCATTTGAGACTGCTTAGACTTGAATTTATCTTTTTATAGATTGTCATTTGAGCTTCAGAGGCTTTTCTCTTCCAAATCCTCTCTTTAGTTCGCGGCATTTCTTGCAATAATCACAAATTGGTCTCAAAGAAATAACGCATATTTTTCATGCATATACAATAACGTAAAAGACAGTGGCGGACCAGGAGGGGGGGGGGGGGAGGGGGAAATTTTTAAAAGTTACTTACATGGGTCATAAAAATGTGCAGGTAACTTGTTTATACTTGTAAATAATTGAGATAATGTTGAGATTTTTCAAAGCTTCAAAATAGCCTTGTAAAGAATTTTTTGGCTACCGCCGCGTTCCTTTTTCTAGTTATAAAGGTTAGGGATCCGCAAAAATTTTGAGAAGCACTCCAAAAAAATTTTCGGAGTGCGGAGCTAACACCACGCGACCTCATTTGAAAAAAATTATCGCTGCCCTCTCCCCTGTCTGAAACACCGGGACCGCCATTTTTGGCGACTCGCTTCCTTTTCTTCCTTATCACTGAGAAAGAATACAAAATTTAGCTCGAGGTTTAGATAGCTCGCTCCTCTCCTATCTATGTGAGTTGTCGTTTAACACCTCTAGAATTCATAAACAGTTGACTGAATTGTAGCTTAGTCTGTGTTTTGCACAATATGCGCGGTATTTCACGAATTCTTTGCTCACGAGTTGCTTATTATCTGAAAAATTTCTCATACTAGCAATCGAGATTAAAGGTAAAAGCTGTGTAAGCAACTATATCACAACCTAATGAAATGGTCCGTATCAACTGTTGTCACCCTATAGTCGTGAGCTCGCAGTGTGCAATCTCACAAGTTACATACGATCTTACTTCATATGATGATGTCCATGCAAAAACTCCTCTAATACAAAGAACTCAAGCTTGAGAGTCCGTATGGATTTCAAGAACACTAAATCCGAACTTGTCTCTTTACGATTTCTGGCGGCGCCTCCTTTCGCGCTCGTATTTCGAGGACATTGGCTCTTCGAAAAAGCGCACATCTGTCCTTGTCGGATGCATCGCAGCCTGACACAGATTAGTCTCTTTTTATGTGCAGCTAAAACTTACTCTGATACGTTCCCAGGAGATCAGATGTTTTTGGAAAAATGATTTCTCGTAATAGAAAATTTGTACACATGAGTGTTCGGAGACGTTGAAGCTGAGGCTACAGTCGAGTAACTTTCCTCACCAATTTGTGCAATTGCACGTTTTCTGGAATAGAATAGCCCCTAAGGCTTAGATTCCGTATTTTTCGCGTTTTTTAGAATTTAGTTTGTTGCAGAAGCACATCGTGAAGAAGCTTGAGTGAATACATGCCTTGCACTAATCATAAAGACATCCTCTTGGAAAATGTGCAAATGCACACATTGGCGAAAGAACTGACCTTTGATTCAACTGGGTTGGCGGCTGGAAGACGGGGCTTTGTTATTCAATTAAAGCCGCTCGCACCCGCGGCGCAGTCTGCGTCCCTCTCGCGCGCGTGCTCTTTGATCATTCTCTAGCCTTAACTAGGTCACGAAGCCCTGCCTCCCAGCCGCCAAACCAGTTGAATCAAAGGGTACTCGCGCGTTCACCATACGTGGGCCATGCTCTACAGTTATAGCTTCTTTCTCCAAAGACTTTATTATAGAAGAGACTCCAGACGATGAGAGTGATGAGAGTGACCTCGATTAGAGAGACACCTGGCCGCAATGTCCATTATCACCAGTCTATGAACTTGAATAGGATTTTTGAGCGTAGAATCTAGGAAGAACTTCCTTTGCGCTACATCACACATCAGTGCGCTAATTGTATTATATTCCGCTTGTCTAAAATGCATATCTCAGCAAATTATTGCATCTTTGCCGTAATGCATAAAAATCATATGTTCGTATTTTGTGGTCGTCTCATCCGTTCAGTTTGTGCAAATATACAATTTGTTAACCGCAAATCTCCCAAAAATTGTTTTTTTTTTGAATTTTCGTCGTGAGAGTCAGCTAGGGAGATGTAAGTAAAAATTTATTAGATAGTACTTTTGCGTTAACCCTGTAAATTCACTGTTTATAATGACAGGTTAATGTTTATAATGCTATCGCACATATGTATTAGGTTGATTTTTAGCTTGCTCGAAAAAAAATTTGCTCAAAAATTCTTTTGTTTGTGGGCGAGAAATTTGCCTTCTGAATGGTCCACTACTGTACCTTTTTCAAGAGGATCAACTCGAGTACGGTACCAGGCATGAGCTCCTTATCTAGTTTAATCATGTTACAACTGGAATGTATATTTTAACTTGAAAATACATCAATCTAGAAAAAAGTCTTGGTCTCGGAGAAAGAATATTGGGACTTAGATGATTAAATGGTTAATTACTGACTAGTTAATTTTAACACTGAGTAGATGTAGCATGATTAAACTATAAGGAACTCATGCCCGGTACCGTACTCGAAGTTGATCCTCTTGGAAAGAGCACGGTAGTGGGCCATTCAGTGGACCATTCAATAACTTGATTACAGTAGGTTTGTGCTCTATCCAAAGCTCTTTGATGCTCTATCTTTCATCAGCAAAAAAAAAATAACTGGGTAAACGACTGTAAGACCCATTTTTCTCAGAGTTTCTTCAAGAAATTTATGTGCCATAAACGCAATGGCGATTATGTTCCTTTGATCATTTTCGAGTCTCCGTCCCCCCTCGCCTCGTTACGATTCTCTCGACTCATCAACGTTTGACCCGATTTTGTTGTCTCCTTGTGTGCGCCTACACACATCACCTTTAGACCGTCGGTGAGTTTTCGAGTGTGGCGGTAAACATTAACGCTGTAATGTGTGTTCCCCGTTGTTTCGCCTTTGCGCTCGTACCTCTCTCGGGTACCTTTTGCTCCCCCTTGAAAAGCCGCTGATCTGACTTTTTACCCATTTGGAAATAGGATTGAGGTCTTATTTTGGGTAAATGAATTGAAATGAATTCTTGCATCCGGATAATCATGCGCCGACGGTGCACGAAATGTCTTTCACTGCACTCGACAACTGTCTAACACATGTGACTACGTAACACGCTAAGTGCTTGGAATGAATGATATGGGAGTCCTTTGTTTGCTCCATCAAATTCCTCGATTTTGATATCGCTTAGAATTTTTTTCCATCAAGGAATTCTGTAATTAACCTCGAAATCAACCTTATTTTCCTCTCCAAAAGTGAAGTGTTCCTTTTGATTTTTTATTTAACGATTCTATTCATCATTCATGCATATGTGAGAGTACATATCTATCATTTAAGCGCTCAATTCAATCATTAAATTTTCAAACAGCATTGCTAAGTGTCCCCAAATTTGTGAATTCGCATCTATGCCCCGAAAAATCTTTACGAGGCTTCCTGACTTTTCATAAATTTGTAATCTTGTTTTTTAAACATTTATGAACAAGTTATTTTGTCCCGTTCCTCTTTCTCTCCGCCGGTGATAATAGCCCATGTTCTTTCATTAACATTTTTTATATGCTTATTTAAACTCCTTTTATTCATTACTTACGTCATCCGATTTCTTTGTGAACTAACACTCATCCCATCAATAAACATACTTTTTTAATAATCCGTCAATTTTTTTACATCTACATTTCTGCGATTCCTTCATCCTTCTCTCCTTGCTCATAAATCTAGCGCAATCAGTAATTTTACAAATCTTATTTTCTTTTAGTTCACTCGATCGTTCGGTCTCTCCATTCAAAAAATGCTAGTAATAGAGCTACCTACCAATTTTTGAGTTTTTCTTCGTTATTTACCTTAACTGCAAATTATAATTAGCATTTTACTAGCTTCGAACTGTAACTAGCGATCTTTAGTTGATTCATCCTTAGTTATTGGTTCCATTTACTAAGTGGATTATTTATCTTTGGAAGCTCAGCTTGGATTTTTTTACTTCTACGAATTTTCGTTTAGAGGAGCAATTCAAGTATGAGGTAACAATAAAATTAAAGACTGATTTTTCAGCTATTTCATTACTTTTTCAATACTTTCTTGACGAGTCCTCTCTGTTTATTCAAGAACATTCAAAAAAAATTTCATTGAATCAGTGATTCTTCCATTCTGTGGCATTTGGAAGAGTATAGTTCCTGCTTGATTCCGCTTCCAAGATTTAGAATTCAAGTACGGGACATTGCATGTTTTCCGAACGTAAAAATGTAAGCAGCTTGGAGTGTCTGTGGCGCTTTCGAATTCTTCCTTCGTGTGTATAGTCTCAAATTTCAATCTGGTATAGAGGAACTACTACTCGTTTACTTCACTTCGCCTGGAATCTTCGACTTCAGCTCTATAGCTTTCCGTTTGAATTCAGCTTTGTCGGATTCTCTCTTGAAAAGTTTTGATTTCTACGGTCGCTTTCTTACTAATCTGACGAAAGTAAGCCGAAATATCTCAAACCACAAAATTTTTGTTTATCTCTAGCCCCCCCCCCCCTCACCCCTCTTCGAATGTTTGACCCCGAAAAATTGAATTAGTCACCCCATCAGCTTTGCATCATTAGCCGCGCATGTCCTTGGCTCATTTCCTATGGAGCTCAAGTCGACCAGATTAGCGGGCATTAAAACGGGAGTGGCTACCGCCTAAATTCATTGATCCCTCCGTCTTTACTTGGATTCAGCATAAAATGTTAAATATTTACGCTGCTCTCTAATTATAAGATATTCTTCAGATATAGATAGCAGTGGCGGTCCCAAGATTTCGAACAGTGGGGGGGGGCGGCCAATTTTTTTTCAAAATGAAGGTGCGTGGCATCATCCACGCTCTCCGAAAATTTTTTTGGTATGCTTCCCAATATTTTTGCTGGCCCCTAACCCCATCCATTTTTTCGGAACTTTAGATTTCTTATCACTTACCTTATCATTTTACCTTGCTTCGCTCGGAGACTCTGTATAATAAATATTAGGTTGGCTCGAAAATTCTTGCGCATCATTTTTGAAAATTCGAAACTTTTTGCTGTCTCAGCGGATTTGAGAAGCATTCCTCTTTGTAGAGGTATCCCGGTGAGCTTCAACTATACATTCATTGCAGAGATAAAAGTGGAAAAAGAAGACCGTTTGAGCTTTGACCATTTTAAGTTAGGTCGCCAAAAGTCTGGAACCGCAGAAAAACCTGAAATTGTCAGTATATAAGTTTCATGACCTACTCTCTGCGACTGAAAAAATATTTGTGCTCTTTCGACGTTTCAATAAAAAGTTGCGATTCTGAGAAAAGTGACGATTCAACCAATTTTGGCGTTTTCTATTGTAAACTCGAAAATTATAACATCTTACAGAAACGTCCAAACAGCACATTTTTTCCTCAGATGCAGAGAATAGGTCATAAAACTATTCTTTGACAAATTCAGATTTTTCTGCACAGTTCCAGATTTTTGGCGACCTATCTTAAAATGATCAATGTTGAAATGGTTAAAATGGTCCGTCGAGATGGCAAAAAGTTACAAATTCTCAAAAATGAAACGACAGAACTTTCAGGACAACAAAATACATATTACCACTAATCTATGCCCCCCCCCCCTCTTCTCTCATATCATACAAAAATTTTCTGCAATCTCTTAAATTTTATGCGATGTCGATTTGAATGCGCCACGCGGCGTAGACTCGTGGCCATATAAAAATTTACTTTCGAAGTACTGGAGAATACTATGATTTGAGGTCAAAACATCAATAATATCGTTATTCAAGCTCGTTTAGCCTAATGCCAATTTTCAATTTAATTATAAATGGGGCATAAGTTAGTGCTATTGATCACTAAATTATTTTTTATTCATTTATTTTCTTGATACATCTCGTCTAAAAATTAATGCGAAACCAATAGAGTGAACATATGCAAGAAATGAATATACATTTCCCGTTTCAGCGAGTATACAAATGTTACAAGCGGGAATCAATTATAATTTCCTCAAATCTGGGTAAGTTTAGCTGTCTATTATATCGCGTTCATTGGATGATGACGTTCTAGTGATCCACATTGGATCCGGATTCGTTCCTGATCTACGTTGAAGTAGTATAGGCGCACTCGCACAAATTCGCATTTCCATAGTTGAACCCTTTGAACTGGTTTGGCGACTGGAAGGCGGGGCTTCGTATCCTAGTTATGGCTAGATAATGATCAGAGCGCGCGAGAGAGACGCAGACTGCGTCGCAGGCGCGAGCGACCTTAATTAGGTCGCGAAGCCCCGCCTTCCAGCCGCCAAGCCAGTTGAATCAAAGATTACTTAACGGCCAGAACAGGCCTTGAAGTTCGGTAGTGTATGGCATCTAAATTCACTTTTTGTGCATTTTTATTTCTATCCTAATGTGCGCTGTAATAAGAAAATCACACTAGAATGATTATTCAAGTATTTGCGTTGTTAGAACCTCTATTACAAAAACTTGTAAGTCCGACGTAAGTTTAAATATTTCGCAAAGTGCTCTCAAAAATTATACCGAAATTCGGAAGTCGACTTAGAAATTTCTAGAAAATCTATTCTCAGTAAGTCTTCATCGGGCACACCCTTAGCTTTCTACTGTTCTACAGTGAAGAATTAATTCTTTTTTCTCAACTAATCGTACCCAGCTAAGCACCTGTGTTTGTGCAAACGTGACCTACATTCAAAGGGTAAAGCAGGTGGTCCGATCCATCATTATGGACGGCTAGGTCTGTTCACATGTGATGTGACAATAATGTGGAAATTTGTTGAACTCTTCGGTGCTGGTCAAGATCGCTTGATTTTTGAGCGATTTTGGTTTTAAGCTTGAGAAATCTGAGATTCTAAGCGATTTTGAGCACAGAAATTCGATCCTGTTTCCGCATTTTATGTTTGATTTTCTTTTTTTACTAAGCTTTGATTTTCATCATTTCTTTCCTATTCAAAATGTACACCTCAAAAAAAATGATTCCCTTTGACATTTGCTCGAATTGCTGTGATTCTGCGCGATTTCGATGAGTCTGATTCGATTTTCGTGTTCTCTGGTTGAACACGATGCCATGAATTTGCAATGATTCAATCGTTCCACTGGCAGTGAAGAATTTGATTTTTCATCTCTCTAACTCGTTCAAAGTACCCTTCTCGAAAGTGTAATTTGACGAGAGAGCAGAAGGCACTTTGGCACTCTCGTTAACATAAGTGGTCGGCTCAAAAACGATCCTATGACATGAAGTGGTCTAGTAATTTGGACTTGGAACTCAGCTAACAAAAAAATTACCTAGTCCTAAAGCTTCATACGGATAATAAGAGTGATTTCTTTAATCAAATTCTTCTATTCTACAAAATTTATATCTCTGCGAATTTTTGATTGTTTAAATTGGACTTGAAACTCAATTAACAAAAAAAAACTACTCAGTCCTGAAACTCATAATTCGGATAAGAGTGTTTTTTATAATCAGATTTTTATATTCTTCAAAAAATCTATATCTTTGCAAATTCTTGATTGTTTTTTACATTTCTAAATTTCTAAATTAAATTTCTAAATTTTCTACATTATTCTTTTTTCTCTTCTCAACTTTCATTTTATATTTTCTACATTATTCTTTCTTATTTTTTCAACTTTCATTTTACATGGTACTATTTCACGGGATAGTTTTGAAAAATGTAGAAAATCAATTGACATCTTCCGGGAGAAAAAGCTTGAGGCCTTGTTTGAAATATCGATTTTGTTGCAAACTGGTAAGGTTTTTGGAAAAATGAGTATTGTAAATTGATTGGGGCTTTTTTTTCTACTTACCCTGTGACGCTGTTTTCTTTCTTTTCTCCTTTCTGAGGACTTCATTGAAATAGGGCGACTATATTTGTCGTCAATCACTTGATGTAATGCTCCTGCGGTGCCCACAACATTTGCGCGTAAGAATCGGACATAAAGTTCATTCTAAACTATTTCGAACCTTGACTATTTTTTTAAGAGCAAATACTGTTAAAAAAAACTACAGCAATCGTCGGATATGCTATGTAACTTTCGATTCAACAGGCTTGGCTGCTGGCAGGCGTAGTTTTGTGATGACCTAATTAAAGTTACTCGCGCCCGCTATGCAATCTGCGTCTCTCTCGCGCGCTTGCTCTCTGATCCAATCTAGCCTTAATTAGATCACGAAGCCCCGCCTTCCAGCCGCCAAGCCAGTTGAATCAAAGAATACTTGCAATTTTGGTTATTAGCGTTCGGAAATTACTGGGAACGGTTATTCCTGGAAGCTGGTAATATGAACCACTGAACTTGTGAACCAGTAACCTAAAAGTGCTACTGGTAGTTTTCGCTTCGGGACCCACCGCGGTTTCCCGCTATTTTATTGGCTTTACGATTCTTTATATATTAGATAGATTCAGTTTGTCAACGGAATGTAATCAGTTTTTTGTAGCAGTAAGAGCTATCAAAAACCTGTTAAAGCTGCGGAGTTCCGCTTCCAAATAGGTGCAATTTGGTATCCGGAATTTTTCCGAAACATTTATGTGTATCATTTGAAAAAGGAAATTAAGCTACCGTATCCGAAGTAGGTCCACCCCATCTCACTTCCCAAACTCCTTCGTCTATGCCTAGCCTCATTACTTTCCATAGCCATGGTTCCACGACTCCCCTGATGCTAATTCCCGTAGTCGAGATTTGCTGATGCCATGGCGCATCGGCATGCAATCATCCGATTGTTCAGCTTTTTTTTTTGCCGGTCTTTGTGCGTTTGGTCGGCTGTTCAAAGCATAGTTCGCATGCTTTGTGTGTTCTTCGGAATCGTTTCGAGAGCTGATGAAGTGGAGCCGATCCTCAATGCAAAGCTGTTGTTTTATCTCAAGCATTGGACCTTTTCTAAATAATTAGTCTTTGATGTTGTGTATTAGGTTTTTTTGTAAAAGATTGCACTTTTTTGCAGCCACCGTATTTGAAAAATGTAAAATGCTAAAGAGCACTTGCCGCAATTTTTCTCCTTTTCATCTTCATGTATCATATTACTGTAGCATGAATTATAACGTCATATTAGTCTTTGCTCGGATTTCTCAGTCGTTGGACCATTTTTCAAACCGAATGTTTTGAAATATGCGCGTCAAGTGTATCGTATTTGCATAATAATGTTGACGTTTGAACGTTCGGAAGCATTCCATACATCATATTTTTATATGAGGCTGATGGAACATTTTTTGCATGAATTTACGAAAAACACTTTCTGAAAGCGCGGCAGCTAAGAAATCTTATTCTCTTTTTTTTGGGGGGGAGAAAGAAAGGCGATTTCTAAATTGAGGGCCGTTTCGCTATGCTTTTAGAAGAAACTTCTCGGCTGCTTTTCGAATCTTCTTATAAACCCAAAATCTTCAAAAATGGAGTCATCACCTTCTCGGTTAACCAATATTTGAGTGCGTATTTTGAGCACATTTATTCGTACTTTTTTATTACTTTTTATATTCTGGATTTTCGCTGAGCAATTTTCACATTTCAAAAGATAGGCTATGCAACTTCAGTAGTAAAATGTGGTCCTTCATTTACTCAGATTAAATTCTACTGGAAACTTCCGTTTGGCATGTAATTTGTTCCAAATATGTTACTCATGTCAAAGATTTCATACACACCTGGCATATGCAATATCTGTTGGTATTTGATTACATATCGAATGATTACGTTATTAATTATGGTGGCAAAGAAACTGAGGAAACACCTTGTTCTCAAGGCGTTTGGTTTGCACATTCATTCTCAGCAAGAAGGAAAAATTATGAAATTTACGTTACTTATGGTGCCACATCCAGTACCTCCTAACAATTTTTAAAAACAACTTGGATCTAATAGTTTGGATTCGCGCTGCATATATGCCAACAATGATTTTTTTGGGCGCTCTTAGAGATCATATGACTTTTTTCCATTAAGAGTTATCAATTCATACAAGTAATTTTACCGAAAAAGGACGCAAATTTTTAGATTAATGCAGATTTTGGACCAACTATACGTCAGAGAGCTTTGAAAAACTATGCGACGCCAAGCTATGTCAGACCCAATTTCCCATCAAATTTTTTTCCTATTGTCTGGAAATTCCCAAATATCCTTTTCAAGCCTCTTTGCGCAAAGAAATATAATTGAAGCTTAGAAATGCAGACTAACCCATTAAATAATTCCCCCCCCCCCCAGAAAATAAAGTTCCCGAGCTCCTTCCCCTCTCTGTGGCTGCTATTATATTTAAGACACAGGGGGCGCAAAAATATTTGAACAAACAAATTGTTTACTCCTATCCTCCTGTTACGCATATGTAACATTGGAATGTGCAATTTTTCCGTTGAGCGCATCCCCTTCGAGTTGTTGTTGGGTGGCTTGGGGTAAATAAATGGTAAATGCGGTTACTACCATCTGCTGTATAGTGGACCTGCTTTGAGTAGATGCAGGTTTTTTTTACTTTTATTTTGCAAAATTATTCCATTTATTCTTGTTTCTATTATGATTTCATAGAAACAGATTTTTAATCTAAGTGTTGAACTGAGCGGAGCTCGATAGCTTTTTTGATCTTAAAACAAAAGTAGGAAGGCAGTTCCAAATTGCTAATTTTCACTCTATTACGTTATAAAATTTTCATTTCCCAGTTGGATGTAGATTTTGCCTGATATTTTGATTTAAGTGCTTCAGTAGATGATCAAGAACAGATTTTCGCTAAAGTGGTGCAATTGCACCCCACACACCGAATCCTGCATTCTTGAGCGCGTCAATCAATAATGACGCACACTTCGTGCTATATGATCGCTCATTGTGCACTCAGCTTGCGCGCAATCATCGCATCTACCGACGATGGACTCTAAAAAACGATGAACTTCATCGATAGCGTCGTCACACTACTTGGCCAACTCAAGCTGTGTTTTTCTGCGTGTTCGAGTAGCCCTAATCTGATCGGAACAGTGTCAGAAAAAAACAGGAAGCGACGTAACTCGTCGCTAATTTGTAAAAGAAGAGCGTCAAAGCGAAAAGGGGAGGAGTGAGAGAGAGGTGCGAAATGAGATTACACATGCTTACCCGGTCCTGGATGTCTTAATGCTTGACTCTGAAATCTGCATAGCAGTGGCGGTCCCCGCCCCCGAAAATTTTTTTTTGTAAGGCTAATTTGAATTTTTAAAAAATTTTAAAAATTATTTTATTTATTTACAAAAATAAACAAGTGTTTGCACATTTTTATAACCCATATAAGTAAGTTCCAAAAATTTCGCGACCCATTCTCGGGGGGGGGGGGCCCGCCCCCCCCTCGGACCGCCACTGCTGCATAGGCACATTGTCGTTCTGTTCATCTCCTCAGACGACTGGCCGGACCTTCCGCAGCACATTTGTAGCATTTCCGCGGAGTCGCGGAAACCCTGCAAAAGTGCTGCGGAATTGCTGAATAGATGGGGGATTTCTGCAGATTTATTTGGGGTTCCGCAGCACTTTGACTTTTTCGCTTTCAATTCTGACTCGTTTTCTCCAGATTAAACTTCATTTCGTGATCAATCAAGCTAGTCTTCATTCGTCTAGTATATTATAAAATGTAGAGTTTTTTAATGCATAATTTCGAACAATTACTCCCCCTCCGCACTTGTCTTGGAAATCTCAGTATTTGGAATAATTTTTTTCTTAGAAATTCAATCATTGTAGGACGTGAAATTGGAGACTAGGACATACGATATCACAATCACTTGTCGTTTATATTCCTACCAACTTCTTCTACATAGAAAATTTCATTGCTTCGGAAAAGTACGTTTGCTGGGTTCCAATAGAGACTTTAGCTTTAAGTTAAAAATTTCGGTGACGCATTATTTACAAATGAATTTCGGAAGGTGGAGCGAGGCACGTAAATTAGGCGGGGCGGACACCATTAACTCGAAATATGCAAGGGTTACTTTTGTTATATTATTTTTAAAGAAGTATGATAATTCAATTTTTTTAGTTAGGAGTTTTATGTTGTTTCCCTTACTATTCTATATGGTATGCAAATAATAATGTATACTTTGTACTACATTTCCTGATCCTGATGTAAAAATTACAGTAACCCTACTAACCTCCTCGCTCAGGAAAAAAATGTCTCATTATCCATCTAAAATTTATTTGTAACTTATTCCCTGGTATCCAGGTTTTTGGCGTTTCAACCATCTTTTTTTCAAAACATTCATAATGCACGTGAACATTTCTACATCAATAAATATTTTTAGAAGTCTGCTGGCTTTGTAGAAATCAATCATAAGCTTTCTTTTATCTTTGACGAGAATTGCAATTTATGATCAATCCAAAGTCCATTTTGGGACCGGAATATTTTTCTTCCCGCTAGTCTTAATCGCACTCCGCTCCAAGGCTTTTCAATTCCGAAATCACGACAGCTTATCCTATTGTTCTATCGCAGTTTAGCGCAAATACTTAAATCATTCTGTAATTTTCAGTGTGCTTTTGCACTTAATGTATAAATTTGCGCGTAAAATTCCTGGTTTATTCGGCTTCTTTCATGATTTTTCAAAAGAAATCGAGCAAAATGATTTCTACGCTCCTGGATTGACTAACATAAAGAAATAAAACACTGAGGGCTTAATCAATGAATCGCGTCGCTTGGCCAACAAAATCGAATTTCAGGAGCTTTGTGTGTGTGTAATGTGCAACTGCACACATTCAAAAAACTCGTCTGTACTAATGGCTATATTTGCACATCGGCTTGGACACCTGTCAGCATTGTCCTTGACGTAATTTTCATTACATGGCACCGCATTCTCAGGTCCCACTACCCTCCCCCCCCCCCCTCCCTCTTCCCGCGCGCATGCATTTATGCAGACGTTGACCTTGTAGCAAACCGAACCATCCGTGCACATCGAGTTATTCGACCTCTGAAATGGCGGCAAAGGCAGTGGCGATGTGACTGACAGACGGCATGCTTATCGAAGAGTGAAATTAGTCATAGGCACTGTTTATGGGACATTTACCACTGTGAACATCAGTTTTTTGGTGAATTATTGATTTATTTTCGAATGGGGTGATCGGATTTGAAACATTGTTCTTACAGGGCAATCTCATTTTGTGAAAGAAAAATTTCTGGCTGCAACTCACTTTAGTTCTTTCTAATTTTCCAAAAATTTCATCTTTCGTTAAATTCGGAATTTTCAGTCCCGCCTTTTTGAGAAAACTGTTCCTTGCCTTTTCAAACTCTCACTTTACTTGTGAGAGAATTCCATTTCCTTCTTTTTGTATCATTCCTTTGTCTTTTCCATAATCGTCTTTTTGTGACAGATGTTCTTGTCTTTTACAAAATCCCTTTTCTTGTGTCGGCTTCCTTCCATCTTTTCCAAAATTCCACATTTCTATGTCAGACGTGCCCTGCCTTTTTCAAATCCCGCCTTTTTGTGACGGATGTCACCTTTTCGTGTCAGATTTCCATATGCCCTTCTAAGCGCTCCCTATCTTTGTTAGATGTCCTCTGCCTTTTTCTGAAAAATGCTCAAAAATGCTTTTTTCTTCAACTTCCACCTTTTGTGTCGGATGTTTCTTGTACTTTCATAGTTCGGCTTTTTTTATCCAATGCCCCCTGGCTTTTCATATACTGTTTTTATGGAATATTCCTCTGTTTGTGTCAGTTGTCTCTGTCCTTTTTGAAATTCCGCTCCTTTGTGGCAAGTGTCTCCTTACCGTGAAATCTCCCCTTTTGTTCCAAATGTCCTCTGCCTTTTACGATTTCCTGCCTTTTCATGTCAGATGTCCCTTGCTTCCTGCCTTCTTCTGCTAAATGTCCTTTTCCTTATTCATCCGCTCTTTTGGTCAGATTATTTTTAGATAATCTATTCATTCTTTTAGGGGTAGGACGGGGGAGGGAGTGAATTGTTTCAATAAAATCACCATGCTATCAGTTTCATTTTCTTTTGCTTTTACTCATGAACTTGTAATATCTGTAAAATATGCACTTTGTACAGTCGAGTAGATTTAGCGGTAAATATAGTGTGCTTGCACAGAAGGTGAAATGCGGTGAAATTTGCGCGTGAACAAGTAGCCACGTCAGTACCGCGGGTATCTTGCGCGCGCAATTGGCCGGCGTCACAGTCGAAACTATTTCTTGACGCGCCAATTTTACCGCATTTCACCTTCTGTGCAAGCACACTATATTTACCGCTAAATCTACTCAACTGTAACTTTTTTATAATGTCCTTTACTTTTTGGAACTTCCCCTATTTTATGAATTCCGAGACTATCTGATCCGATTAACAGGTTCAGACTTGTATAATGCGTTTTGGTATTTACCCAAAGAAATTCTTGAAAAGAAAACAAGTTTGAACTTGTTAAACAAGTTTTGCCAACGGCGTTTCGGGAATCCTTTTCACAGAGGATAACTTTTTGGAATCCCGCCCTTTTGTATTGGATCCCCCTTATGTTCCAAAATCCCACCTCTGTGTCAGTTGTCCGCCGCTTTTAAGCCCCCTCCTTTTGGTGCCATATGTCCTCCGCCTTCTTCAATTCTTTCTTGTGTCAGATGTCCCCAGCCTCGCCTAACGACAATCTGTTTGAACTTCATTTGTTGATCGTGTGTATTTGTTACCTTGAGTCACCTATATCAATCATACCTTTTATCGATTGCTTATAGTCTTTTTGAAATTCCCTTCTTTTCGTGACAGATGTCCTTTGTTTTTTTGTTCATTTCTCTACTTGCACCAAGTGCCAAATTTTCGCCATTTTGTGTCAGATGCCTTACCCTTCCTCAATTCCTGCCTTTCCGGCGCGACATCTTTCGCCTTCTCAAAGTCTAGACTTGTCCTGGGAGCTCTATTCTTTACTCCTTTTCGTATATCAGATGTTCCTTGCCTTTTTGAATTTCCGCTTTTGTGACCGGTGTCCCTTTCCTTTTCCACCCCCTCCTATTTGTGACAGATGTCCCCAGCCTCCCTCAACGACGACCTGTTTGAATTTCATCTGTTGATCGGTGTGTGGTTATCTGTGCATGTGTGTTTTTGCAATAACACTTGTTCCTTTGGCCATCGATTCGCGATCGTCCATCACGCACACATGTGCTGCTCTCTTCAATCCCAACTGCCCCCAACGAAATGATGTGTTGTGATGTTCCGCATTCTGCTGTGTGAAGCACTTGAGTGAGAGCAAAAAGTCCCGCCGCTCTTTGTCAATCACTACTTCTCGAGATAACTCGTCTACTTTGTCAGCTTTGAAGCGCAGTCGTTGATAAATTGCCCCAAAAAATGATCGTTCTATGAGAATTCGCTGTATACTGTGATGTGAAGGATTTTGAAACTTCTGAAAATTCAGATGATGCAAAATTGAATGGGGTAAAAATTAACTGATAGTCAGCGTTTAGGTACTAATAATACATATGTTCTTGTGAGGACCAGTTGTCCGAACCAAGTTACACTAGTTCTTTAGAATATAATCATTTAAAATTAAAACAGTCTGTTGAAATTTTTCAAGTGAAAACTTACTATAAAAGGGGACAATTTAGGAGACACTAATACTGCCGTGGGAGCCCCTAGTTATGGTTCAAATTTCCCAAAATTTCCCACTTTTTATGGCTCTTTTGATAAATATTGAGGGGAAATTTTCTCTGCAATTATTTTCTGCACTATCACTCGTAACTTTTATTTTACTCATAGAAGATTGCCACCGAAAATCAGTAGCAGAGAATAAAATTTTTTTAAACATAAGATGCCGGAAATGGGCGTGGTTAGAGCAACATAACAAAAAGTGGGCGTGGTTGAAACTGGGGGAACTTCTTCGCTACTGTTATTACTTGCATTGTCTTTGTGTATCAGTTGCCTTATTTTGCCACCGAATGCAAAAGAATGGGTGTGGCCCAAGCATGTAAGGGCAAAAAGGGACGTAGTTGGTGAAGAAACTCGGAGATGGGGAAGACTTTTCTCTGCTATCACTAGTTGTACTACTATCAAAGCATTTTTATTGCTTGCTACTGGTATGAGGTTGTGACGATGGACTTTCAGAAAGTACAGGATACAAAAAGTGGGCGTGGCTAGAGTGATATAAAAACAAGTAGTGGGCTTGGCCGGAAATGATGTGCAATCTTATCTAGAAGCGTATAACTGAGGTCCTGAGTTGCAGAGATTTAAGCTCTAATACAAACTGTAACTTATCGTTCCCCCCCCCCCCCCCCACCCTCTCCTCCCCTGCTACGTTGTTTACAGGGCAACACCTTTTGGTCATTGTTTTTACACAGATTTGCGCTCATTAAGAGAATTCACTCCAAATAATAGTGCGCGTGACCTTGAATTCGCAGCAGATCTTATTTTTGTGCTAATCAGTGCCTATATTTTCAATACGCGAGGGATTTTGCGGGGGCTTCGCGTAATCTTAGCATCTAAAAGTAGCACCTAATCACCTTTGTGTCGTGAACTTTTGCCGACCTTTTAAACAGCTTCTCGCAAAGTCAACATTTAGTGGTTGCTTCGAGACCCTAAAAAAAAGTGCTTGTCATATTTATTTTGAGCTTATCAGTGTCACGGCTATCATTCTATGAACTTTACGCTAAGTCGCCTTTGTTCGTATTGTCTCACAACCCGTTGCAGAGGACATAATTGAAAAGTGCATGAAAAAAGCGGGGGTGGATGTGCACCTGGGGGGGGGGGGGAGGGAAGGGGTGTAAGGAAAGAAGAAAAGGGACGGGGGAGTAACAGAAAAATTATTCAAAACCAATCAAAACCAGTTGAGAATGTGTAAATTCTACATCTCGTGAAATGTAAAGTAATTTTCTGAAATCGCTAGTTGCTCGGTATTATCGCAGTGCCACCTTTTTTGGCAGTTTCGCTTCTGCCCCGCCCACTCTACCCTTTTTCAGTCAATAGAAAGATGGAAAGCTCAATGGTACTATTATTTATCTAGCCGTGGGTTAGTTTTCCAAAAGTTTACTTAAATTACAAAAACCCAAGGACGAGCAAATTTGAAAAATAAGAAAAATTGTTTGCATGATTATGTCTGGGGTTGAAACCAGTATTAAAAATTGATCAGAATTTAAGATTGGGGTTGAAATGAAGGTCAAAAATTAATAAACTAAAATTAGGGTTGAAAGAAAGAAAAGGCAATAATTATTTTCAGTCATAGCTCCGCCCTCTACCGCTCCCATTTTTTGGCGCCCTTCTCGGTCCGGCCCGCCCCCAAAGGTTAACGGGAACTTGCTCATTGATTTCTAGTTTTGCAAATGTGAAATCCTCGAAAAATCAATGGTAAGAAAATGCAGAAAAAATATTTTTGTAGTCTTCTTGAGTTGTTAACAAAGTCTATGGCAAACACTTAACGCTGGGTGCAGTGGCTGATGAAATCACGCCCCCTCCCCGTCTGAATGCCCTATTCGCAACCGCTTTTTCTGCCCATTTCACATTTTCATGCGGCCGAAAATGGCGCTGAATCACTGCATCGAATTAGTAGCAACGGTTACGAAACAGACTGGTTATGCGCATAGAGTCATCGTTGAAGATTTTCGATTCGGAAAATCAATTCCTTTTGCATAAGTTTGCTGTGTTCGATTGGCAATAGTTGAATTTTTGGAGAAAGATTTTATGGGGGGCGGGGAGGGGAACAAGACGGCGGGTTTTTCCCTAGCTGCTACGGGCAAAGATTTGAGAAATTGTAAAGTCTAGTATGGGAAATCTCCTTTACTCCCTACTTCCTTCACCAATAACTCCCATTTTCCCCCTTCGCTTCGGCCACGCCCACTTTTTGCATTGGGTGCGAGCTTTTTCTCCTCAACATCACCTTTTGCTCTCCTTCTTGTCGCTTTTCGATGAAAATGTAAAAATATCTTTTCAGCGGAGGGGGGGGGATGAGAGCAGGAAAATTACTGTACCCTTACAGAAGGGCACAGTAATTTTCCTCCAAAATTTTGTTGATTTTTGTTGTATGCTAGAAAAATTGAAGTACAGTTCATGATTTCCCCATGTGTTGATTATTCAGTTGTCGGAATATATAATAGAAAAACTAATGTTGCCACTTAGATGAACCATCGTGAAACCTGCTTTGGCTCCCTTTCCGCCCCTTTTCCTATCCATTTTTCCTGTCTCGGTTCTGCGCTTTCATTCTATCAATGCTTAATCAAATAAATTTCGTTCTTGGAAAAAAAGGATACAGTTTGATTAGCGCTGATTAATTATTGACTATCAGTAATCTAAACCTGTTTGCCTCGCCCGCTCTGCTTTCTCTTGGAAGCGCGGCGTCTTCCGTGGAGCGCATTTTTATCTGTGTGCCTTTCTCAGTTTCATTTTGCACTCCTTTTTAGCTCTTACAGTTTATTTGCAGTTGAAAGTCTATCCATTATCAGTTTATTTATCCTGACTAGTGAACCAATAATCTAAAGGTGCTATTTGGAAGAGCGTTCACTTCGGGACCCCCGCGCGGTTTCCCGCTATTTGCACATTTTTGAATTGCGCTTACGATTCTCTTTATATAGTAGACTAGTGAACCTGTAATCTTAAAGGTGCTAGATTGCAGGCGCGCTCGTTTCGGGACCCTCTCGGTTTCCCGCTATCTAACGATTTTTGAATGCACCTTACGATTCTTTATATATTAGATTTTTTCTTTATAAGGGCATCGTTCTATATCAATTATTATATCTTTGCTGAATTTTTGTATTTGTCTCGTGAGTTGGAATCAAGTCCTAGACAGGATCACTCTGATTCTCCTTCGGACGAGTTCTCTCGTCTTAATGTAACTTTCATTATTATCAAAATACCTTTGAAACATGCCCAAGCCTATCATGTCACCTTTAGCAATCGATCGATCATTCCCAAAAAATGGGCGGTGCTGCGGTTGCCGAACATTTTTTTTCAACTTTGCCGACACAACTCGTGCGTGTGTCAATAATCGTTTTTGTGCTAGACATTGATACATCACGTGCAATCTGCGGCCTTGCGCTCGCTGACTGAAAGTCGCGGCTGCTGCTCAGTGATCCAGAAAACCGATGATGTGATTTTTTGCGCATTAGTACGATAAGTGTTAGATGGCGCGACCAAAGGACGAGTTCTGCGTGTTCCGCGCGCATTAGCACTTGCACAGCGATAGCTATGCCTACGCATGGTTTGTTCCTTTCCCTTCTAGAAATGCTGATTTGGAGGTAAAAACTACCTGCAGGTTCTGTACAAAGTGGGAACATCTTACTCTTATGTATTGTCTGCATTAAAGTGCGCGAGGTTTCGAGGGGATCCCATCCCAATAATTTTTGGTTGGGATCCTCTCGACTCCTCATGTGAATAAAGTTTGGTAAGCCTAAACTGAGAAATTGCTGAAGTGGCAACTCATATCACTCATTCATTATCGTCAAAATCTGCAAACTTTCGCCCAGACCGTGCCCGCAGAAGAAGTTACGGTAGTGGGCTGGAGTTTAAAGTGGAATATCTCGGCTATGAATGATTTATTTGGGCTGGCGCTTGGGTAAAGGCCTAGTTAGGGGTCCCCCAATTAGTTCTCACATAGGAATCCGAAACTTCGGTCCAAAACTTTCGAACCTGCTAATCTACCGGTTGACGCTCTTTAATGCTTATTACCCATTCGTCCACTAATTACCTGCTGTTCTTCTACCCCTTACCCTAACCGTTTTTACCACCCGTTCTCGCTAATTACCCGAGATTCCTGCGAATACCAGTAACTACCCGTAAGTGGCTCACATAAATTGCAGCTCTCCCTAATGTTCAAGTGAAACCTGCTTCGAAAGCTCTCGTATGACTAACTGGTCTTCACTTTTAGCCGGCTAGTATAGTCTGGGGGTGCAGGGGGAGAGGGGGGAGGGTTGCTGTATCGTGTTTCAAAATTCATTTGTAGTCTAGCAGGGGAGGGGGGGGAGGGGGGGGGGGGGAAAGTAGTAGGTATGTAATTACATGCTTTCGAAAAACGTGAGACTTAGTTGGCTTATCGTTTCTTTCCAAACCAACTCAGTATTTTACAATTTTTAAAGAAAAAGCACATATTGGAATTTTGCAATTCGCTCACTGTAAGCGTAAATCCCCCTCCCCGCACTTACGGTCATTACTTAAATAATTGAAGTACAAATCACCTAAAATAATAAAAGCCTTTTCATAACAGCCTAAAGGGGCTATTCTGTATTTTTCCTCAAAATTGTATACCTTTTTTAGCGCTGGGAAATGACTCTGTGGTTTTGGTGTAAAATCTCTTTTGTGTCAAAAAATATCGTTTGAAATGTACAGATTCTTACATTTCTCTACAAAAGTTATCTTTCGATTTTTTTCTTGATGATCATCTCAACCTTACGCTTTTCTGTATGTTTTCTCACGATACTCTTCCACATTTTCCGAGTTGTTTTTCTTCTTGTGACATTTTTTCCTTTCATCTCTTGATCCTTTGCTTGGTTGACCAATTTTTTCCCTAGTCTGACTCCCTAGCATGTTTTTCACAGAATTAGCTGAAGTTGTTTTGTTGATACTTGAGCTGATTAATGAGTTGTGTTTGCGCATCTCCGTCAACTTGATAAATGTCTAGTAGTCGGGTAGCTAGGGAGGCAATGTAATTTGAACATTTTACTCTAACAATCACGGGAACTTCCCAAAGGATTTAACACACGAAACAAAAAACCTCATCATACAGCTTGGGGAAGTTCCCTCATATTTAAGGCCTCGTTAAGCACTGCATTCAAGGGATGTTCCCGAAGATTTATTCGGGAAGTTCTTAACTCTATTGCTGTTGACGTCATTTTTCTCGGGAGGTTCCCATTTTCCGCCTTCTTTCAACTCAGTACTAAATCAAGCTCTCGGGAAGTTCCGCAAATTAGCTTGTCCTCGGGGAGTTCCCGTGATTTGTCTGAGTAGGCTTAATAATCAGTAATGTTCTTGGATATATCGTAGGTAATCAATGCAATTAAGCCGAAATTTTGTAAAAAAAGATTATGAATTTATAGCCGGCAACTTTCTTTTTTCTTGATAATTTTTTAAGAACTAAATTATGGGCAAAGACAGTTATGCTTTGATATTCTTGCTAGCTAAGCTTAAAAGTAAAGAAGCATGTCTCTTTCAATCTGGCGCTATATTCAGGACTGGTCTATACACTTTTTCTTTCTCGTTTCCTTGGAGTGTTACTCTTTTCTCTCCAGAATTTTTTATTTTTTTGATTTTTATTTTTTTAAATTATTTTTTTATTCGAGCTCCTAATATTTCTCCAGCTCTTCAGCCAGTTTCTGCTATATGTCACATGTCGCCTTGGAAGTAAAGCCTTTGAGTGAGACTTGGCACTTTGCCATAAACATTCCGTATAATATGATTACGCTTGCTCAAGTCGCTCTTCACATTCAGTTCGTTCCTTTCGTATATGTCGTGTTCCGAGTAAGGAGTGGTGGTGGTGGGAGGGGGGGGGGGGGATAATTTGTCAGAAAAAATTTCTTCTTCATTTAAAAGATAAACTAGAGGAAGATACCAGCTTACGGGGGAAATGACCACTAATAATTTTTCCACTGTAGCACCTGGATCCTTTCGAATCAAGTTAGAAAGGGGAGGAAGGGGGGGGGGGTGGCGAAAGATGTCGTTCTTCTGAATGTTTTCTATCACTTAAGAAGTTTATTAGGAAAGGATTCTTGAAATTTATCACCAAAAATTTATTATCCTTAATATATTGAGTTGAAATATGGTTTTCCTCTTGCAAAAGGGACATTATTATTTTTCGACCAATTATAGCTTACGATTTCTTTAAATTCTTGTGACAGCTTTTTCTTTCATCATTGCCTTGTCTAAGTCCATGCAAACACCTTCTTTACGTTGTTTATATACTTTTGCTCCTTCTATAAGCTGGTTGGCAAATACTCCGGCTTCCCTCGATAACTTACTTTTCCTTTGGCTTCGCTTACGCTCTGACTCATAGCTTTTCTTATAATTACCTCAAGAATTCTTTTCTAAAGTTTTTTCCCATGTTTTTCCTCCATTATCTTGCGTTGCAACCTCGTATAGCAGCTTTGCAAAAATACTTTGTAAATTTTGCTTGAACAAAACTCAACCAAAAGCACCCCAATTTTTTCCACCTTAGAATTTGATTGCTTGAAGTGCGGACATACTGACATCTTCACTCAACAGCTTTTTCATAGACAATCTCTAACGAATCCTGACAGATGCTTTAAATTTAAAGGACACATGATTAATGCTGAAGTGGTATGATGATCAAGCGTCACTCCATGAGGAAAGGGGATAACTCTGATCAAAAGGGGCGGGGCGAGACAAAAAGAGCCGTGATGGGCAGCATCTAAGATAAGTTTTGATCTTTCATTTTGCTTCCTGACGCATAATCCAACCAAGAAAGGTCGTTGAACGCATAAGCCTCTCAAATTGGATCCAAGTTTGGAAGATTTAATAGAGACGGGACGTACTTAGGTCAAAAAAGGGTGGGGCAGGCTCAAAAATGGGCGGGCCAGCTTAAAAGACTTGTCTTCACCGAGGCCTGCTCCTCTCGTTTTCGATCCTTTAGCGGTACCGAGCACTTTCACCAATTCAAGTAAATTACTCTTTTTGATTTTATTGCAATTTTTACCCCTTACATGGTCTCCTGGGAACTTGGGCATGAACATAATTTCAAGCAAAATTGTGATATGCAATAAATCATTGCGGTTTTCACATTTTCTCGTAAGGAAAACCTGTTTATGAGTCAGCTTTGACAAGGGTGGTATCACTTTGTCACTTTGGAACATTCCTCGACTTTCTAGGTTTTTGTTGACTTGAGCTAAACCTAGGCTTTCCTTTGTCTGCCCGGTACTCTTATACCTTTTTTTGGGAGGGGGGCGGGGCAACAGGTATGTATGCAAATTCACCATTTGATAAGTATTTTAAGTGGCGGGGGGGGGGGAAGAAAAATGATTTTTCGTACGTCATTTATACCGATTTTTTGTATATGTACCAGTGAACCAGTAATCTCCAAGTTATGTAGAAGGCGCGCTCGCTTCGGAACCCGCTCGCTGCTATCTGATGATTTTTAAATGCATCTTACGATTCATCATTAGATATTCATGCTATTCAACAACAAAGTAAAATTAGGAAAAAAATCTTTAAAAAATTATAGTAAGTGAAATCAAGATAAGATTTTTTTACTTTTTTTCAATCACTATTCTCGTACATTTCGCCATTATTTTGAGGTTTTTTTATGACAACAGCATCGATTTATTGATTTTTGGTGTAAATGAATTCAAGATAGCAGCATCGATTTATTAATTTTTCACTTCTTCATAATCACTGTCTTCGTACATTCCGTCGTTATTTTGAGATTTTTTGTGAGATATAACTTGCGAGATTTCGAAGCAATTTTTCTTATGTGTGGAGGGTATGTTAATGTTTATGACCATTCTACCGTAATCTTCACTTTGATTACTGTAAATTCATGCTGGACTCATGGATGAGTAATCTGTTTAACACTGCAGATCCGAAAGAACTATCTTATAGCATTGCCCTTTTTCTCTTTGTTGTCCTTTCGCTTTATCTTCTTCATCGTTCGTTGTTCATCCACATTCTTCTATTCCAATCTACGATCGTATCCAGTTCAGCTTTGTGAACGAAGGTGCAATCGGATTTTTTTTTCGAACGGGTGAAAAAAAAGAGATAAAAAGACCTCATTAGACACTTTAGCACCTCATCAACCGTTGCTCATTTTTTTCTGCGTTTTTAGTACAGCTTTTCACATTTCAGCTAGGCGTTAAGTGGAACTTTTCAAATTTATAAGCGGTTGAGCAATTTAGAAAAAATTGGAAAACTGAAAAGAAATCTGTTTGTCAGCCCTTCTTTCGATTGGGCTACGCCTCCTCACAATATATTTTTTTGTAATTTTGATGATTTGTAATTCCGTGATTTTCTCAACTATTGTTATGCTCTAAACTAGACTTTTTCTATATTATTCCATAATGACAGGTTACCAATAGGAATCCATTCTGGAATGTACGATTACATGTGATTAAAATCGTCACAAACAATTTTTTTACGCGAGGAATGATCACAATGCATTTGACAATTACATATTCAGAGGTAGCCTGTAATTTTCGTACATTTTTAATCTGTCCAATTTTTTTCGGAAAGGGGGCGCTATTGTCGCGTCAATCGGGCAATTTTAGTTCCATGGAATTATTTTAAATTGTCAAACACAATGGTATAATTCAATTTTATGGTACGACACGGCTACAGCTCCTCCACCCCGACAAGAAATGAAATCATATATTTTGGATTTCACTCATTTACCAGTCACAGTCATTATTCCATAAAATATTTTTTTGATGTTGGTTTCTGAGAAAAAATTATTTGCAAAAAGAATTATTTTTGAGTAATACTACCTTCTGTCATTACCTTTATCACCTCTACCTTTTGTCATGTTAATTATTCACAATCGTATCGTTATTTCACGTAATATTATTTATATCTTTCATTTCTACTCGATTTTCAAGTCGTGCTCATGATTTTTTATTTCACTTATCTCTTTATTTTCTGCAATTTTTTGATAATTTTTTGCTCAAGGGAAACAAATAATCACTCATAAAAAGAATCAACGACTTTTCGTTTTTTGGTCGCTAATATGAGCGAAAATTCCAAGTTTTTCTTTTTCTTAGACAATCGCGCAAGATTTTTTCAGTTTTATATGATTTCGACTTTTCGTCTTTGTCCTTTACTCAATCTTTTTTCCACTCTCAACGTTTATACAGGAATTGCTTTTTTCTTGACTTTATTTCTTTTTCCCTCGTCCACATAGAATTTTTTTATTCTGTTTCCATCATGTTTTCCCATTCATTTTTTTGCTTCAAATTCGTTTTTGCGCTTATATCAGAGCATTATTACTGCTACCCACGACTCACCCTCTCCCCCTTTCTCCCCTCTTTCCTGGTCCAGAAGCGTGAAGTAACAAAAACCTCCACCTCTTCAGTGTTGTTCATGCATTTCTCGTCGCTGATGAAGCGAGACTAAGTTCATTTGGCCCGACAGCGGCTTTGCTCCTAGTGTTCCTCCTTTCAGAAGCCACACACTGCGGCTTCTTCAACGCCCCGTACAAAGACGTTTCCGTCACAGACGAGCGAAAAGGCGGAATTTTAAACTGCACTAGCTAAACTTTACAAATCAATTATCAGTTTTCTATGAATGTTAAACTTTTCCCTTCCTCCCTGCTCCCTTTTTCTTTTCCTCTGTTTTCCTCCTTCTTCTCCATCTATTCTTCCTCCTCTTTCGTGAATGGTCAATCATTTTATTCATTTCCTTTTTTCATGCCCTCGTCCGTACTTATTGCTATTTAACGGCGAGCAATATCGTAAGAGACAACACATTTGAAGTTCTGCGGAAGTACTGGCAGGTCAAAGTGCTGCGGAACCGCTAGCATTTTTCGAAAATTCCGCAGCATTTTGTTAAACGTCCTTAAAGGCGGAATTTCCGGTTTTCAACCAGTCTGACATGAAAATTCTGCGGAAGTTCCGTTTTTAACCCTTCCACTTTCGTAATAGTAAAAAATCCTGCGAAACCGCTGCAAATTTTGCTTGTCTTCTGGGAGTTCCGATGAATTGTCTGACTACTTCGTTTCCTCCAATTCATACTTTTTCCTCCTCATCCTTTTCCGCCATTTGTTCAATCTATTTTTTCCTCCGAAATCACAGGGTTTGCACTATAAATTCGTACATCACGTGCAGTAGGACAAGAGCTAATCTTATGGCCAATATCTTCGGGAAGACCGTCGTAAAATGAGGTCTAAAGCGGGAGCCGCGGAAGCGGGGGGGGGGGAGTGAAAGCCACGTTTATTCCCAATTTTTCTGTAAAATTTCG
Organism: Cylicocyclus nassatus; assembly: GCA_958299035.1. NCBI lineage: Eukaryota > Metazoa > Nematoda > Chromadorea > Rhabditida > Strongylidae > Cylicocyclus > Cylicocyclus nassatus. The sequence continues at coordinate 68,571,002 of CATQJL010000112.1, forward strand.
GAGAAAGCCAAAATAAGAGAAATTGAAAATAGAGAGGAAGATTTTTTGCAGCAATTGATGGAAAGTAAGTAGGAAAGAAATGTGCGTTGAAAAAAATACGTGCAATAATAATTTAGTTCCTCTCTTGGAGTAAAAAAATCTGCGAGGCTTCACCGGAACTCCTTGGTAAAATCATCGAAGTAAAGGAAAATCATCTACTCATTTTCTTTTCCCTTTTTCTTTGAATTCTCAGTTTCTGAAATTCGGTATCAGCTGATGTTTTTTTTGAATCATTATTATTCATCTCTTGAAATTTGGAAAACATCAAGTATGATTAACCTTCTTTTACAAAATAAAAAACCGTTAAAATTTTTCTATGGATCATCTTTCCACAGTCCAGAAATAAACACAAATTATTCATTGTCAATTAGCATACTAACGCTAGCTGTTCCCCCCCCCCCCCCCGCAGTGCTCTCAAATTGCACTTTGAAACGCTTTGTCCTTTGCATGGATCATGCAAATTAGTGGGTAGGGCCTGTACTAGTGCACGGGGCATTGATTGCTAAACTGTAAATTCTCGCTCGTACGATGAATTGAAGGTTTTCCGTTTCCTGCTGAATCATTAGATTATGTCTTATGAATTGCTATCAGGTCAGTTTTGAAGTTTTTCTATTTTGCCAAAAAATAGCAGTGTTTATTGCGAGGAGGCGGGCTCACGACAAAAAAGGGCGTAGTAGAAGCTCAATTTACATACTTTTTAAAAATTCATTGTGTGAAGATTGCCAATCACGTTGAAATGTTTCTCGAGCTTTCTTCAAGATTCTTGGAGAAAATTGTTACAATAAAGGGTTTCTTAGTTGAGCAGAGGTGGGCTGAAGTCAAAAAGGGCGTGGCAAATAGTGCCAACACACATATTCGCTCATTTATGTCTGAGGATGATAAGCCACATCAATCCTTTGATTTTTTATTTATTTTCTGAGTAGAAAGTACTAGCAGTCAATGATCCTCAGGTTAATAGAGGCGGACTCAAGTCTAAAAGGGGCATGGCAACTGGTGCCAACACACATGCGTTTACTTATATATGTTTGAGGATGATAAGCCACATCAGTCCTTTGATTTTTTTATTTTCTGTAGAAAGTACTAGCAGTCAAGGATCTTCAGGTTAATGGAGGCGGACGCAAGTCAAAAAAGGGGCGTGGCAAATAGTGCTGATCTTTACGCCGTTGATGATTTTCAAAGATGATTAGTTGACTTCAAAACTGCTCTCCAAAGTCTTCTTCAAATTTCACATAGAAAATAGTAGCGACCGAAGGCTCTTCTGCGGTTGGAGGTGGGATCATGTCAAAAGAGGGCGTGGCAGAAATTACCTTGTCATCCACGAATAATACTTTTTTGATTAGAGAAGGATTATTCAACCAAATCAAGTGAGTAATTTTAACTAGCCCTCCTTCCTACGCTCTCCACCTCGTCCCCCCCTCCTATTTTGCTTCCTCTTCGCTCAATCGACCCCCGTCTTCTTCCCGTGACTCATCACGTCATTCATCTCGCTTCTTTTTAAGCAAGTTCTTCTAGTTCGATCGTGAAGTGCTCGGATGTTGACTTACCCTTGCGCAGAGACTTTGTTTAGTTGCTCTTTGCTATTCACACGTTAATAACAGAGGACGATCATATTACACAGCAGGTTCACATGTGAAAAAAAGAACTTTTCCAAAGTTCGTCTGGGGAAGAGGGGGCGGGAGTGGGGGGGGGGGGGGAGAGGTCCCGCTAGGAATTTGTTTTCCGAATTATTGGCAAAAAATCGTTCTCTCTAGATTCTTTCTCCAGATTCTAGCTAATACGCTCAATTTTCAGCTCAATCAATTTCAACGAAAGTAATGAAGCAGTAATCGTAAAGGTGCCAGATTTGCAGGCGCTTTCGCTGCGGGAGTTGCCCGGTTTCCCGCAATTTCATCTTTTTTGAATAGGCATAGCGATTCTTTATATATAGATTATTGATTAAAATGGATTTATTGCTACATATGACTCTCCCAATCAGGGGATTATGTATTGGTTCCCGATGTCCAGATTGGGTACCTGATCCGGCGCCCATACGTGTTCAGGTGCAAGTAGCTGCAAATAAGCGCTTGACCAGGGCATTGGGCGATTGATGAGTACCATTCTAGGTTACAATTTTTAGCCGAAATCAATTTTCAATGAAATTTTAATCAAAATGATTTTTCCGGTTGTATCTTTGTGTTTTTTCTAGTCAACTTTCTTGAATTTCCACCTCTTTCGTAACAGAAAATGAGGAAAAGCTGTGCAAATCTTACTAATATTTACCCGAAAAATTTTCCAATCTATACAGTAATGCCAAACTGGCAAGGTGATGTATTTCTGCCTGCAAAATGTCAGCTCCGAATGTAAACGCTGAATCAACCATTCGAACTATTGGAAAACCATATCGTCCGTTCATCGTCCACGTCAGATGTGCCGGTCGGAGCTATGTGCGAATTTTATTTCTCGATTTTTAGCGCTCTTCAACAAAAGCTAGGATTTGCCTATTATCATGAAGCTCATTTAGAGAGTGTACAACAACAAGTCATAAATTTTGGCTGATGTGAGTCATAACGCATATCATAAACTTCTTAAGGGTTTTTCAGTTAAACAGTTGTGCGCTCAAGTCATCGGCTGTGTTTAATTTTGACTTTTTGATCGCTTATCAGTCCCTGTGATCACTTGCAGAACATACATAATTGCAAACATGTTGGTTGCCCTCTCAGGATTTTCTTTTCGGGGGGGGGGGGGGGGGGGAAGGGAGTAGGGGGGAGGTGGACAGAAAGTTCACCTACACAAGAAGAGCGCGGCGTTAAAACGATATAGAGACTTGCAAACTTGTATAAAAAAATTCAGAGCTTGACAAATTTACGAAGGGACTTTGAATTTTTATAGATTTGGCAAATTTGGCTATTAGGATAAAAAAATTTTCTATATAATTATGCCTAATCAACTAAATATTTCGAGCGCCTGTTCTTCCATGCATCTCCCCCCCCCCCCTCTCCCCGTCCCTCTCCCCAAACCATTGATGCGTAGATCTAGGATAGACATTTGTATCCCCTATATTCATTCCTTTACTCCATTTATTTATTTGTCACATTTTTGCTTCATTTTGATCTATTTTAATCGATCAGTCCAACCCACCGCAACTGCCCTGCACTTTCTATGCGCAATTAATCTTTTTTTTTATTTGCAAACTTAAGCTTATGCACAATTTCAAGTCGTAAAATCAGTTTATAAACTATTTCTCGACATTCGAGTTACTCAGATACCTCCCAAATCTCCAAAAGAGAACAAATTACTGACTACTTTGTAGCTTGTCAAATTTATATTTTTCTGTTTAATACACTCTTTTCACGATTCTTTTTCATTAAGCGTTTCTATTCTACTTCATGAATGCCTGTGCCTATGATTGTTCTGGAATGTTTTTCATTAGGCAGTCAGCAGTCGTAAGCCAGTAAATATTTTCTTCAGCAGCAATTTCATAATCAATTCAGATGCCATCATGCATTTTTGAAGACAATGAGAAGATTCTAGAAAATGATGCCGCAAAAACCAAGCTTGTGAAAACCTGGCTTATGATGCCTTCCGTACGTTCTAGATTTCATCAGGGTTATGGAAAAAAATTAAAATCAAAATTTAATTTGGATGTGCTATTTGAAGTTCAGAGCACTGTAAAACTGAGTAGCATATAGCTATTAGGCTTTGTTAAGACATATAGAGGCGTTCCAGTTCAAGAAAGGGCGTGGCAATCAGTATCGTTTCCCTTTGACCATTCCTTTTTGTTGGAGCAGACAAATTAATCTTTTTTGCTCTCTATTTTCAAAGAAATTTCAAAATCAAAAAATTTATGACGCTCCCGTTCTCCTCTCCTGCGCCGGCTATAACCATAATTATGATTGTCACTTTATCGTCTATTCACCATTCTATTTTTGCCCTAACGGTGCCTATACTATATCTGGCACTTTTCGTAAAAACAACCTATAGTTAGGGTTAAGCTGGTCAGGTTTGGCCGCAAAACCCGTTCGAGTATGTTTACCCAGGGCAGGTTAAAGGATGCGAGCATAGCTTAGGTGATTTGCCTTGAAGCTGTACGATAGCGTTTCTCCGATTTGAATCTGAACAAATTCTAATTTTTTATTGCATTTCAGCTTAGAAAAGAAAGTCAGCGAAAATGCTTGAGAAAAAAGTCAATTTAGCTCCTCTTCTATTATTGGACAAGTTTTCGATGTTATATTTGAATTTTTGCGCAGAACTTTGCATGAAAAAGCATGTCTTCATTTTTAAAAATCGTTGATGATTAATTTAGGATTAATCCACGTGGATTAGCTTTCATTCTTTTTTCATTATTACCAAGAGTGCTTCACATTTGCTCTTTACTGGTTCCCATTGATATCGTTCTTACTCCGCCGCTGTTTGAGATGTTGTTTTAATTTCGATGAGCAAATAAGTTAATGAAAAAAAGTTGTTCTAATTTGATAATGAAAATGGTGATATTTTATATGAAAGGTTTGAAGTTTGAGCTCAAAGATTACTCCATTGCTAAATTTCGTTTAAAAAATTCTTTTTTTCTAAATCACAATGTTTTTGTTAATTGTTCTTGCATCATACGTAAAAATGTGCGGTTTATGTTTTATTCTCAATCTGATCTACCATCGATGTGTGATCCTCATTGATCGCACTGTTTTTCTAACAGTGGAACCACTCATCACAAGTTGTTGTTTTTGATTCCAATGTTAGTAATCCATGGCCTTCTTTTGAATTTTGTGAACCTCACTATTGGCAGCTTACAAATTCTTGTTATGCTCTCTGATTTTTATTCTATTTTTGGAGAATTATTATCTTTGATATTGATATTTCAAAATTGCTTGTTGTTTTTTGAAGAACTTGCCTCAGTTTTGTACTTCGACATGTTGGAAAGTTTCCAACCCAGTCTCAATCTTTGCTGCTATTTGTATTTTTTGAGAATTATTTTTGCAGAAATCGTTTTTTAAACTTCAGTTTTCATGCTTTATGACACGTTCAAATAGATTTTAGATTTCAATATATTGTTTCTTGCACCGTAAAATTGTGAAAAATCGTTCTAAAAGGGCTCGTTTTAAAGTTTCAACTTATTAATTGTGTAAAACAACAATCTTATCGAACAACCTAGCATAATTTATCTTGAGTTTATGGCTGCTGTGAAAAATTCAACCTCGATTTTGTAATTATATTTTTTTTAATTTTATTGAATACGCTCTTCACATTCCTTACAAACGAAGAAAAACATACAGTTATACACAAACTGACCATAAGATCAGATCATCATGCAGTTCAGGTCTAATCCTTTGAAGTGAAAAAAATAATAATGATAAATAAAAATAATCAAAAATAAAAATAAATAAAAATAAAAACGAAAATAAGTAATATAATTAGTAAAAATACAATGTAATCTTATCTTATATATAAAGCTGAATGTCTGTTTGTATGTCTGTCTGTATGTATGTCTGTATGTATGTATGTATGTACGTATGTTCCGAATAGAAAATTCCATTTCTGAACCGATCCGGACCAAACTTGGCACACATACACTACGGGCCCCGGCGGGTGTCATAGGCTACTTTTCGTCATCGATCGATATCGATTTTATCGATTTTTATCGATTTTTTTGCTGAGTTCACCTACGGGGCTGGGAGTTGGCACAGGGGGGTAATCGAGCATGGGGATTCCGATTCCAGCCCCCTAGCTCAAATTTTCAAAAAATCGATAAAATCGATAAAAGTAATGGACGATCTTGAAAACTAATATTGTATTCGTAAACTGCATGCTCGATTACCCCCCTGTGCAAACTCCCAGCCCCGCAGGTCAAACTTTACAAAAAAAGTCGATAAAATCGATAAAAGTAGTGGACGATCCTGAAAACTAATATTGTATTCGTAATCAGCATGCTCGATTACCCCCCTGTGCAAAATCCCAGCCTCGCATGTCAAAATTTACAAAAAATCGATAAAATCAATAAAAGTAATCGATAATTCTGAAAACTAATATTGTATTCGGAATCCCCATGCTCACTTCCCCTCCTGTGCCAACTCCTAGCCCTGTAGGTGAACTCTGCAAAAAAATCGATAAAAATCGGTAAAATCGACATCGATCGATAACGAAAAGTGGACTGTGACACCCGCCGGGGCCCGAAGTGTATGTGTGCCAAGTTTGGTCCGGATACGGCGGAGCCGGGTAAGCCAGCTAGTATAATATAGTTAGTAAAAATACTAATCATACGGATCCCCCTTTTGGATTTTAGAGAGCTACTTTTAAACGCTGATTCCTTTTCTCATCGTAGATGTTATTGTTATCAATAACATTGCCATTGCCGATTTATATCATTTCGTATGCTTTTAGACGTGGCGAAAGCTAAATGTTTGCAAACTCATTCAAAATTCTGAATAAGAATGCCAAATGGTGCATTTATTCCTCGTTCCATACCCGCCACGTGCTCCTTCTTCAATATGCATTCTATATTCAACACATAACCAATGCATTGTCAATTTTTGCCCTTTTCGCTTTAGGCCATTGAACGGTTATAGTTGCACTAAAGGTTTATACTAGTTTCAAAATGTGTAAATCTATTATAAACTTTCAAATCGTAGATCTATAAATGCGCCGGACCAAGTGTGATAGTTTGTTCGACATTCCTGGGTGTCGCTATCTGTTTACGCCATCTCCAGCGTGTAAATCGCGCATTTGCGAGATTTTGATCGTCTCAGTATGGATTTTCTTAGATTAAATTTCAAGTGCATAAACACATTTTTCTTTTTTTCTCACCAGAATTTCTCCAAGTTCCTTTCTTAGAAGTCTTTCACTTTTATTGTATGAATTAGTATTTGCTTTTTTATTTTAATTTTTTTTATTTTCTATTTTTTATTTTTTATTATTCTTATTTTTTTCTTATATTCTATCGTTTTGTTAATGGGCATTTGGCTGTTTTTTTCATTTAGTTAGACTAAAAAATATGCATGGATTAGAGAGATTCTAACTAGATTCATTTTGAAAAATACGTATTGATCGAAATCTGCCGAGAAAGTTCATCATAATGCATGTAACTTCTTTATTTTATTTATTGTCTTTCTTTTATTTTATTTATTGTCTTTCTACCCCCCTCCCTCTCTGGGCTCCACCTGTGCATATTTTTTCCCACAGTCATGAATTAATCTGAAAATACCTTCCTTTTTCAAAGGATCGCCCCTATATGACGGATAAAAGATTTTTTGAATAATTACACCTCCCCCCACTTTCGTCCTTTGTTTATCCTTATTCTTACCCTTGTGATTACTTCTGTGGTTTCAAAAAATTTGTCGAGCTGGATCTTTGATAAAAAGTTAAGAAGTAAGAAGTTTAAGAACCGCAGTAATGCACCCCCTGTAAAGGGAGGTTCTTACAAACTTCAATGGTGCCCTCTCCCTCCCTCCCCCCCCCCTCCGCGCTTGGAATAAAGTCTGATATTCGTCGGCTCATCAACTCATCTATCTGTACCAGCGAACCAGTAGTCTCAAAGGTGTAAATTTGCTGGCGCACTCGCTTCGGGACCCGCTAGTTTTCCCACTATCTGATGATTTTTGAATGCACCTTACGACTCTATATATATTAGATGGTGCATGATTTTTATGGTTTAACTTGCCAGAATATGTTATGTATACGGTATCTTTTTTTTATGGACACATACTGTAGCTTTTTAGTGAATTCGTAATTCTGACGATTCTTTATTATAGCATGATTCACAGCTCATGCAAAATGGTGCGCTTTAGCAGCGAGCAGTTCCAATGTTTTTCGGAAGCGTGATTATGTGATTGAGCCTTATGTGTAATGCTTTTACTTCTAATGATGATTTATTTACGTCATAAGTTGGCGAGAACTGTTCCCCATCGAGTTCTATCACGAATATTAGTATTTTTCTGTAAAAATGTTTGATTTTTTTCGTCAAACGTTCTATAATACTTTTCTTAATAATATCTTTGCGTCACTGAATGACGAGAACTGGTCTTCGACGAATCTCGGGTTGAAATATTAGTTTTTTTGTGATAGACTGTTATTTCCTTGTTAAGCTGTTTTGCAATCCTAACGATATGTTTGCGTCTTAATTCTGCGCAAACTGGTCCCGGACAAGTTCTACCTAGGGATACTTGAATTTTGTGTTGAAATGCTAGATTCCTCTTCTCTAGCTGCTCTGCAGCGCTTTTACTGGTAACATTTTTACTCATAGAGCGGCGAGAACTGGTCCCCTGTAATTTTTTTCCGAATGATAGCTTCATGTGTTAAAATGTTGGGATTTTCTTTGCCTCTGCAAGTCAGTCCCTCAGCTCAGGAAAAAATTGCAGCTTATTTGTCGATGAGTCTTTTGAAAAGTGCAACGAGATTGAATCAGCAGTAGTGAGGGTGACATGTTTTTCTCTTTCGCAACTCACCATTTATTTTCAACCTCATTTACTCTTCCTATTCGTGGGTTCCATGCTTTGTATTATTTTGATTGTGTAAGCATTTTTCTTTTTTTTGTATGAATAATATCGCGGTTATAGAGTTGTGCAAAAGACTTCTTTCACTCAAATTGAATTGCACTTTCTAAAAATTTCCAAAATTTTCTTACTATGTCTAATCTTTCTTGAATTTTTTTTCCGAAGTTTTAGGTCATAAGCCCTTTTAAATTTTGAAGGTCCATCGAAAAACATTTTCCCAAAGATTTTTTGAATTTTGGAGGTTTTTTTCTCTCCCTCCCCCCCCCCCCATCCATCCTCTCCACACTTCCTCTTCCACTTTATATGAAGCATACGTTGATTATATTCTGCAACTTCAAGAGAGGATAAGTGAAAAACTCTTCCCACCCCCTAGACTCATCTATATACATCTTGTGTATTCGTATGTACTCCTCATAAGTAAAAAGCAAACATACATCTGTAACTTTGAAAATGCTATTTTTAGATTAAAACTATTTTTATCGTCTTCATCCTAGTATTACTAAAAGCGATCTTCGTAGCTCGTTTTCGTCCCATATGGTGTAATTTACAAATGATCAAAGTAGCCAAGGAAAAAGAAATCAAAGCTTGTGCTACATTTAAAATGCGGAAAAATATTTATTTTGAAAATATGAGATTTGTACTTTTGAACTCTCAAGTTTTTTGTGCAGCATTTATTCCATAGAAATCCATGGCATTTGTTTTGGATCCACTGTTCTGCTTTTTCGCATCCTTTCCATTCAAGTACTTCTATTCCTACATTGGTAAAGTTCCATGTGCTCGTTCTTGTTACGGGACCATCTCTTCTCAAAGAAACCCAAAATCCTATGAAATACCTCGATTTTGTCTACGAATTTTCATGATTTGAACTAATCCATTGCTTCAGGTTTCCCGTACAGAACTGATGATGTCTGGATGAGGGTCGACTCGTGTACACATTGCGCTCATGATGAAAAGTGAAGGATTATTTTCTCATTTTTTAAAATCCCTTAGATCTAATTTTTTCATCTTAGTGGGTTACGAACTCGTCGTTCATTGCCATTCCGCTCGAGTAAGTTTTGGCTACGTCTCATACGACCTTGGAAATGGCGACATGTAAAAAGGAAAGTGCAAAGGTGCGTATAATGATCCCCATCTTGTTATGAAAGTACTGTAATTGATGAGAACTAGTCCCCACACGAGCTCCGGTTTTACAGATCCGGTAGCGAGCGATCGCGAAAGTTGATGTCCAGCAAAACATCCGTATGCCCTCCATCACCATCGTTGCCAAATTTACATAGTGCAACACAAACTGATCAAATTGAAACACTTACGCCTGTGATTTCGGGTCTTGGTCTTGGTAGGTTCTGTAAAAATGTTGCTTTGAGAGATTGAAGAGTTCCTTTTATCTCATTTGTGAGTTTTGTGTCAATAGTAGTTTGGGGAATGAGAAATTTTGTAGCGCAAATTTGCGTAATTTTATATTAGTGGGTGGAGCTTGCCACGGAGGTGAAGCTTGAATTACGAGGGCGGGGCCGGAGTTAGACTTGGTTAATGTTTTACGATCATTCATGCTTCTTCATACACTTCACACAAAAGTACCACAAAGTAAAGGCACCGTAGGCGGAGTTTGTCAGGAGAGGCGGGACCAGTTCAGAACGATTAGACACACTAACAAGATTGAGCTGACCGCCCGTACCATTGTGTGTCATTGTTCTCAAGGTGTCAGAAAGGAGAAATTGCGACAGATTTTCCAAAATGTTTGGGGGGGGGGGGGAAGGAGGCAAGAGTGCCTTTAACCAAGTATGAACAGAAAAGTATGCAAAATCAGCATCGTATTGGTAATTCGCTCACGCAGGTATGCCCGTTGCGGCGCGGTCCCAACTGATGGTTTTCACGAATAGAGAAATTGAAGGAGATATGCAGAGCGCAGAGTTTGAATTCAGTGTGCCTGCTGAAGCAGGGTTTAGAGTTGCTTGTGCTAGCGCCGTGTCAGGACCGTTCATAAGCGGTCGATCAATACCGGGCGCGTGCATGTGGGTTGCGAACGCGCTGACACCGCGCTGACGCTGGAACGGCGGTGGCACTTCATCGTATGGGCAGCTCTGGGCGCTGAGTTTGGCGGAAACATACAGAGTGTCAGTAATCTTTTCTCGTAGATTTTTCCTCATGAGAATATGTTGCGCACTTTTGCTAGTGAGCTAAGAATGTGTGAAGTAATTGACGATTTTGAAAAAAACCACTTTGCGCAGTTTTTTGGAAGAATGCCTACGTCTTTTTCAGCGTTGAATTGAGCTAATTTTACACACTCGCACATCCCCAAATGCATTTCGTCAAGCACTTCCCCTCAAATCTTTCGTATGTTGTCTTTTTTCTCTCTCTCCCTTGCAAAACTTGAAAGCTAATGAATTGCTTAGTAACCGCACACTCAAATGAAACTTCAAGTACAGCGACGTGTCATATGACAAATTTGTATTATCCTTTGGGTATCCTTTAGTTTTCTCTAAGTATTGACTATTCCGCGTTGCATCTGCGTCAATTGCGAAAAACGCGCCGCGCAATCAAACACTCGATGCGAAGATGGCAGATTCGCGAGAGAGAGAGAGATATTGTTAGCTTCATTGTTAGCTTACTGCGTTTGTCCACGATCTCCCTCAGCTCTCAAGTTTTTCTAGTAGAAAAATTGCGAAACTTTGCAGTCATAGCTTCAAAATGAACTTTTGTGTTTGTGACCCTACGGTGTTGACATCATTTGCGCGTAAAAATTGGTCATGGAGCAGGCAGTTTCAAGATTTGCACCCTGTTCTCATCTGTTACGTTCCTATACTCACAGAAACATCATAAACATCATAATGGCTGTCAATTCCAATGTATTATTTAGTCTAGTTACTTAATCTGTGCAATTGCACACAACATGCACATTGCGCGTAAATTTCGGAGTTCATCGCCCAAGACGATGCATATGCTGCAAATGGACGTTTTTTTTCAATTTTGCTTCGCTTTTTGTCACTTCAGTTGATAAGATGTTTATATATACAAGTCCTGGAATCTACAAAAATGGCAACCTAGGCTATTTCCGATGCGCAATTTGTGTAATATGTGCATTTGCACAACTATTCCAGTATAGACGAGTTAAGGATAGTAAGTGGCACTTACCTGTGGCGGCCCGAGACAAAAATTCTTCGGTGTAGGGCCGTAGCGGTCCCTTCCTTCTGGGGAAGTTTGAAAATATTTGTGGATCTGTAACCAAGAATTTTGTTTTCAAAACTAATACCATTTTGAAGATTTGTCTCCGTTTTGGCTAATACAAATAAAAACAACTAGCTCAATTTTACAACTCAATTTTTATTTTCAAAGTTTTAAGAACCAGTTTAGGGGGGGGGGGGGGGGAGAGAAGTGGGATGGATTTGCTTTCTCCCTTCCCCTCACATTAAAGCATTTCCAAGTAATGTCTTGCAGATCCTTCACATTCTTCTGCTCTCCTTGCCCAGTCCCTTTTCTCTCCCCCACCCCCCCTCCCCCCCCCCCCCACCTTCCCCTCCTCGCTGCTTTTACCCCGAATACCAGCTTTTCCTGCCATTCCGTAAAATTATTACCCACGATTGTTTATAGGCGTATAACTTAAACGTTACCCCCTATTCTGATGAATGCTTTCATGGCTTTGAGTGCAGCTGCACTTCCGTAGCCATAGTTCCTGCCTTTTTCAACAAGGAACTAAAAAAGATAATTTTGGAAAAAGGCCTGCTAGACTGCAGCAACGGAATAGCGATGAATTTTTTGTTCAATTTCATTTGCAAAGCATTTACTGGAATTAACAAGGGCTTAGAATTAGATACTGGAGTATAGATAGATGAATCAAATGGAAATTTTATGCAATTAGGTCTAATGTACTGGATTTTCTAATTTTCGGGCACTTAGGCCTCATGTTGCAGTAATTCGCATCAAAGGGGGTATTTCAGGAGTTCATCCTCAGCTTTAAAGAGGCCAAATTAGCATCGAAATTCTAGAGCTAGATAATTAGACTCTATGCTCAGGGTTTGATAACGGTCTTTTAGATTGAAATAGATTATATAGAAGTTTTCTACCGGAAATATGAAAACTTGGTCAAATCTAATATAAAAAGAATCGCTAGCTCAATTCAAAATTCTTCCAAAAGCGGGAAACCGCGGCGGGTCCCGAAGCGAACGCTCTTCTAAATAGCACCTTTAGATTACTGGTTCATTAGTTGTTTAGAGAATGTTTATCTTTACGAATGCTTCATTTTGCTTTGTATAAGAGGACTTATGAGGGGACAAAACCTAAAAGTCGATTAAAATAAAGGCTGCTGCATGACGAAGGCGCAATGGCGATATTAGGTGAGTGGGCCGACGCGCGCGTATCCTCACCGTTGTAGATTCCGCACCTCTTGCGCTCTGCGGCTAATATAGCCGCTTTAGCGCTCGAAGATATTGCGCCTTCGTCATGCAGCAGCCTATACTCAAATATAGTCATTCGTAGAATTCGACCGGCACCTTTCCTCTCAGTCAAAAAGAATAAGTCGTAGAATTACAATGAAACTTAGACTCAAACTAGTGAACCGGTGATCTAAAGGTGCTAGTTTGCAGGAGCGTTCGCTGTGGGACCCGCGCGGTTTCCCGCTAATTGATGATTTTTGAATCGCCGTTGCGATTCTTCATATATTAGATATATGCCTATATGCCATATTTGTTTTGAACACACACAACATTCAGAAAGTACACGATTTTTCCTTTCTAAGCAGTACTGAATCAACGGGTTTTGACATAGCATGTTTTTTCGAAAATTAAATGCAAATTTTATGAAATAACCTATCTCATCTTTTCTCTTACATTCAACTTATTTTTTAGCTATATATGGGAATCCGGTCTGCCACGCAGTCGTTTTCTTTCCCAGTCATAAAATACTTGTTTCTGAAGACTAACAGCTATGTTGTCATGATGCTATAAAACGAGTAATAACATTTATAGTTGTGCAATTTATGTCGTAAATATTGTTTTTGGGTCTCAAAAAACAAGCGAATAGATTGAAACATTGTTACGGATCTCTTACAAAGCAAAACCACTTTTCGCAAGTCCCCCACTCTTGAAATTTTTTTATTAGCGTCCAGAAATGTTTTCCAAGATGAAGTACCTTGCTATGCCATCTTTACCATCATGTCATGATGTTTACTGTCTGCCATGACGCGCGTCACACCTTGGTTTTTGATGTTTTGGGTAAGGTAAAGTTTACCTTTACCGTCATCGTCACTAACTGAACATGTGGAGATAGTCTCATGCGATTATTGGTGTAATATTGAATCATTTATGATGTTGTTAAAGAGGCGGGGAATGGGGAAGGTGCGGGTGCAATTGGAATCGGAATTACAATGTCTTTGGCTGATTTTGTCGGAAATTTGATTTGTTTTGTCGATTTTGAAAAAGTACAAAGCAGTCAGTCCTCTACTTATAATCAAAACATAGACTTCTAGGCTTCATAACCGTTTATTGATCATAATCGTTTATCTACTCACCCATTAAATTGTTTATTTATTCATTTATTTATTTGTCATTCATCCATTCATTCCACTCATTTTTTCATTCGTTCATTCATCCATTCATCCATTCGCTCTTTGAATTATTCATTTATTCATCTTTCTTTCCTTCCTTCTCTTTCTTTCTTTGACTCGTTCATTCTCATTCAATCATTCATTCACATTCATCCATTCATTTATCATTCATTCATTCGTTCAATCATACTTGTTCATTCAATCATTCATGTCATGCTTATTCATTCATCTTTCATTGATTCATTCAATCATTCATTCATTCATTTCACTCATTCATTCATTCTTCTCATTTTTTCATCCACTCATTCAGTTATTCAGTCAGTCATTCATTCCATTTATTTTTCACTTATTTTCTCATTCATTCATTCATTCAGCCACTCACTCTTTGATTCATTTACTCATCTTTCTTTTTTTTTCTTTGATTCCTTCCCTCCTTCATTCATTCATCCATTCCACTCATTTTTCATTCACTTATGTTTGCTTGATCGATTATTTATTCATCTTTCCTTCCTTCATTTTTTCTTTGTTTCTTTGATTCATTCATTCATTCAGCCATGCATTCAATTCATTCATTCATTCATTCATCCATTCATTCATTCATTCATTCATACATTCATTTTTCTCTTCCCATTCAATCATTCAACCTCTAATCATTCCTTTTCCACCCTTTATTAGACTAACTCGCTGTGCTCACACATTTCCTCCAGAAGGAGGGGGGGGGGGGGGGAGGCTGTGGCGGCGGAGAGTAAGGGAAGAGAGCTATCATTGTAAGATTTTTTGCAAGTGGGCGTGGCTTGGGTTGGGCGGTGCGGAGGGTTCAATTACCATTAAACAAACGCAAACCATGTGTGCATCTTGGAGCACTTATGCTTCATTTGAGGCGCAACCACTTTACATCTTTCGCGTTTTCCCGTCCCCCCCCCCCCCCCCCGCCACCGCTTCGCTTCTTCTAATCTTTCTTTCTTCTTGATTTGCCATTCCGTCTTCGTCTATTTCCCGTCTCATTTTTCCTCCCTTTTTGTAGTTGTTCGACCTTCTTCACTCTGAGTTTTTGTTGCTACAAACTGCTTGACCTTAGGTATCTACCCCCCCCCCCCCCCTCCCCCTTCCCTCTTTGAACCCCATATATTGACTCGCTCAATTCCTGTAATCGAGAACTCTGGCGTTTCGGATGAATTTTCGTTTATTGAGAATTTCATAGCCCTCGCATGTTTCCCCCTAGTCAATAATTAATGTCTCAATGCTGTTTGCTGGGATATTTGAGAAGATAAATGAGTGTCATCGTGCCACCCGAACACTCTCTGTTATCCTATGAACCTGAGGGGCTATTGATTTTGTGTAAAAGCCCTAGTAAACAGCGGTTCATCGACAACACGGTCACTCAGTCACACATCACGGGTTTTTTGCGCGATATCAGTGAAGCAGTAATATAAAGGGATTTCTAGGACCGTTCGCTTCGGGACTCACCGCGGTTTCCCGCTATCTGATGTTTTTTGAAATGACGTTACGATTCTTTTTATATTAGATCCTCCCTTCTTTGACTTTTTTATCGATAAGCAAGCCTGATTACATATTCCGAGCCTAAATTGGGCGCAGCAAAAGCAACAGCAGAATAGGCCATAAAATGGGCGTGGCTAGGGGTGGGGCCAATCAGCCTATTCTTTGCTCCTTCTTTCTACTTTCCGCCTTGCTGCTCACATGAAGATCCTTATGCAGTTCCATTCTTACCCCATTCTGACACTGAAACAAAACCCAACCTTTTTTTAAATGTATTTTTAAATAAATTTCGGAACATCTTGATTTAATGCGCTAGTAAAAAATCACTCGAACCACTGGCATTTTTTGGAAGCCCGCAGCGCTTCGTAAAAAGTCCTGCGGAAGTTCCCGTCTTCATCCAGTCTAACGTGAAAATCCTGCGGAAGTTCCCATTTTCAACGTTTCCACTTCTGCAATAGTGGACAAATTCCTGCGGAACCGCTGCAAATTTTGCCTGCCCTGCGGAAGTTCCGGTGAATTGTCTGAGTCCATCGCGCAGTACGGGTTTTTGGTACGATTTCTTTATTCGATATGCAATAATTGAGCCGGATTTCATACTCTAAAATCGTAGATGAGTGAAGAGAAATCGAAATTCTAATTGACCAAAAATGGGCGTGGCGAAGGGAGGAGCTGCA
Source organism: Cylicocyclus nassatus (assembly GCA_958299035.1). Lineage (NCBI taxonomy): Eukaryota > Metazoa > Nematoda > Chromadorea > Rhabditida > Strongylidae > Cylicocyclus > Cylicocyclus nassatus. Next base: position 68,587,210 of record CATQJL010000112.1, read on the forward strand.
AACTTGCCGTGGCTCCTCTTTTTTCTTTGCTCCGAGATTGCTGCATATCGTTCCTTTATAAGTCACTCTTGAAGCAGCCCTAAATAAAAACCTTAGTCTCGTAAATTCCAAGAAATTACCCGTTTATTTCGCAGATTTAATTGGCCGAAAATGGGCGTGGTTAGGACCGCAGTTGAGCCAATAGCCACTTTGCCCATTCTCCTTTTACTGTTTGCACTGCTTTTACGTTGCTATCTGATTTCATGAATTTATAAAAAGTCTTTTGAACCAAAATTCAATTATCACAAATTTTTAAAATTCCTTATTTACTTTGCGAATCTAGAAAATTAATTAGCTTTCTACGTTTTTTTTTGTCAAAATTACTTTCTTTTTTTGAATGATCCATCGTGCCATGTCATAATTTTCCTGCCAAGACTTTGGTAGATCAAATCATGGCATCATTAAGGGGGAGGGGTAGCCAGATGTGCATATGGACCCCCTCTCTCATATATCTGGCTTTTGTGAGGCTAATTTTTTCCGAATTTTCGCATTCTCATTTGTAAGCCTCATGCGCACCCTTGTCCAACTTAAGAAACCTTAATCAATCTCCTAGCGTGTTTAATAACATATCTAGGAGATATATGGAATTATTATATGTCCCCCAAGGGAAGGGAGGGGGGGGGGGAGGGGGGGGGGGGAGAGGGGATGACAATGCATTGAGCTTTCGCAAAAGTATTCATCCCGCATTGATTATTACATCGGAATTCTTGCTCAGCTGTTACCTTTGTTAAAGATCGCATTGATTAGTGGACGCATTGACTCAACCTACCTTGCATCTGTTCCTTTGTGACATCTAATACTCAGTGACATTTACTTTTAAAAAGTTTTCTTCAACACATTCGCGACAATACTACCCACCGGTGGATCGTATGTGTTCTGTCGTTTCGGATAATACGACCCACAAGCGGGTCGTAAGTTTGACAAAGCGAAAAAGCCTCTGGTCCGAAACGGCAGTAATCAAAAATGGCCTTGTCGTGAATGTGTTAAACGCTATCCTTTATTTTTCAATCACAGATAGTTAAAATACCCATCAGGTTCCAAGATTCAAGACGTTGGGGCTGGACACCCTCTTCCCTTGTCCTTTTTCCCAGAATATACCACTTGATTCAACTGGCTTGGCTTCGGGAAGACGGGGTTTTGTGACCTACTTAAAGGCAGTGGACAGGCAGAATGGACCCCTGTCAGATTTTGGTAGTTTCGGGTAGTAGACCTCCCAAGTACATCATAGCCTCAAGCCCACCTTCCAATTCATGCGCTAAGTCTTGAAAAAAGCGCTTCAAAACTCCACCAGCCCCGCCCACTTCCACTGAGTGGGCGTTATTGGTGGAATTTCGAAGCGCTTTTTCAGGACTTAGCGCATGAATTGGAAGGTGGGCTTGGGGCTATGATGTACTTGGGGGGTCTACTACCCGAAACTACCAAAATCTGACAGGGGTCCATTCTGCCTGTCCACTGCCTTTAAGGCTAGGTAATGATCAGAGGGCACGCGCGCGGAAGAGACGCAGACTGCGTCGCGGGCGCGAGAGGCCTTAATTAGGTCACAAAGCCCGCCCTCCCGAAGCCAAGCCTGTTGGATTAAAGGTTATGTCTGAGCTCCTATGATACATTTTCCGTTTTATGCGCTTGATTCTTGTTAGGCAAAACCTTTTGTGAAACTTGAAAGTATGCGCATTTTTGTCGCGAATTATCGCGAATTTCCATGAAAGCTTTTTATAGATTTTCAGTGATTAGCTATCCGATTCGTAGGAGACCCGCTTCGACGATTTTCTTGAAAATAATTTGAAATTCCGATTTCTATATAGTTCGGCGGAACTTTAGCGGGAGTTTCCGCGCAGGAGCGTGTCCCTCTATGCTTTAGCGTTTCATTCGCCAAAGTTTTTTTGTTGTAAATGGTTTGTGCAGTATATTATCGTATACGTTAGAGATCTCATTCCAAACAATACTGAAACTCGAAAATTGAAATTTGAAATTACAACTGCTTTTAGAGACGTCCTATTAGCACAAGTCTATTTTCAAAAAGCGTAGATCGTAAAACTCAAATAGTTAGTAAATTTAGGAGAATCTAAGTCAGTCAGCATTTTTGGGAATAAATTTGAAAAAACACAATTTGGGTGTTTGCCTTCAACATATTTTGTTGCCGTGATATGACCATGGTGATTCTTACTTCGAGAATATCTAGGAAGAGTAAGGTAACCTCTTCGAAAATATATTATTTCAAACAAATTCATCGAACATGGAGGAGATAACGGAAACAAATTTTGGTGTAAGGTTTATGTTCCAATGATTACTATCCAAATATTGAGTATTGTCAAAGTCAAATGTAGGCGTAGCTTAACGTACCGAGTGGAGGTCCTGCAAAGTTATTTATTTGGACATCTATGGTTCGCTATTCTAATCACTACAGATCCTTGTTTGTGACCTTAGAGTATATGATTAGTAAGATTACTTCTAGAGAATAATACATCTGAACAATCTAGTTGACCCACCGCTTTTCCGGGGAAGTCCAGCGGAAGTTCCCGCCGAACTTCTTGACCCACCGCACTTCCGGGGAAGTCCGGCGGAAGTTCGCGCCTCTATATGAGTTCGAAGTTTGGCTTCATCTGAATCCCTTACACCTAACAACTTTCCTGTTTCGTATTTCACTGCTTTAATTATTTACACTTCTTTTCTTCAAGATTGTCGTTATCCTGGAGTGAATGGCAGTTTTCCTCAGCACGAGCTCCTTGTCACGCACACATGATTATATCCAGCAACAGCGGTTTCCGACAGTTTATGTTGTCCATGCTAAAGTGCTTCGACGTCACAGACAGCTTGCAGCGAAAGCTGAGATTGTCGTGTTTTCGTGCTAACTCCAAGTCTTGATTCAAAAATTTTTGAGCAGTTGCTATGTCAAAATTATTACTGTTTGAAAATTTAGAGTTGACTTTTGTGCTTTCGATTATGGGATTTTCAGAAGAGTAGATCAGATTTGCTAGATAAGAAAGGTCCTTAGTAAAGCCAAAGTCATCTAACTCTACCTCTTCCTTCGACTTTTTACTTTTTACTTTTTGCCTCTCCATTTCCTTTCGCGATCGTTTCCTATCGACCTTGAATGTATCATCTTCAAGGATTGTAAATACCAAACAAAACCTTCGCATGGTGTTCCACGCAAATTTCTTCAAGAAATCATTCAGAGGTAAATCGTCTCATGGTGCGCATGAGAATGGAACAGGTGAGCAAGTGGAAAACACTTTTACAAAATGGTGTAGAAAACAATACGTCACCTATCGTATGGGCAGCTAACACGAGCCCACAACGGATAGATGTACGTGACTAGCGACCCTATGGGCCGCTAACAGTTTGGCAGGGGCAAGCACTTATCAGCCGCCTAGCTGTGACCACGAATTTCTCTACATTTTATACCTTTTCTTAGAGCTACATGTGAAAACCCAGTTTATGAGGGAGTGTCGCAAACGCCGAGATTCTACAAATCATTCAATAATTCTCGAAAGTCCTATCACAACCGTACGAGGATTTGAGAACACAAAGTTGATAGGTTTTTTCAAGATTACGCCCTCCCATCGAGACTCTCCACAGATTCATTCCTAAATTAAAATTTCCCCTCACCGTGCCTTTTATAAGGTGACTTTTAAGGAGCCCTTCAGCTGACATTATATGAAATTATGACGAAAATCGAATCATGGAAACAAGGTCTTCTTTTCAAATGAAAACCCGTGATAGACCATGATCATAACATCTGCTAGCGCTATATTTATCATAATATCTTGCGAATTCTGAACTTCTGACTTCCATCTATAAATCATCTTGGCCAAATTTTCCTGACAATCTCCATTTAAAGTCACCTCGAAAGCAGTCAACCTCAAAACGGATATCGTACAAAAGACTCACTCAAAAAATACAGTTCTCAGAAAATTTGACCAAAATAAATTCCCTTGTTTTCTCATGCCCTCAGCCATTTACAGATCTTTTTTGTACAGAACGCTCCACAAACCGCCTATAAAGCGATATACAGAGTGTCCCAAAAAGATGTGCACACTGTTTGATCGTTAATAACTCTCTTGCTTTCATGTCTTTCGCCGAGCTCGAGGTACCATTCTGTAGAGCGAGGACAAACTTAGGTTTACAGTATTAAGCAAAACTCTAAACTCTTTTTGCTACTGTGGGATTACGGTATGAACTTTCAGCATACAGCACCACTGTAAAATAAGCCCTTTGATGAAATAAATTTTGAAAAAATCTAAAAAATCGCGTAGCAGGGTTTTCAGGCGTGCTGATTTCACTACATAACCTTCCATTAGTTTTTCGAGCTTTCTTGATGGCGTATTCACATTTCTGCTGAACAATGGAAAATCAGTTGTTACCCAATCTGAAATAACTCATGAAAGAAACAATATACTGAAGTGCAGTTTTCATATTTAGAATCAGCGACTACGATTTACCCTGTCCAAGAGTTTCTGGCTTATTTGGCTTCTTTCTGAGGCAAATACAGCTTTCCATTGTTTAATCCTCCTCGAAATTCTTACCGTAATCCTACATTAATGAAAAGCGGCTGATAAGTCCCTCCATACTATATATTTAAGTTTATCCTCGCTCTTCAGAACAGTACCTCAAGCTTGGCAAAAGACATGAAGGCAAGAGAGTTATTGACAATCAAACAGGGTGCACATCTTTTTGAGACGCCCTGTGCATGGGAACTTTCCTACAGAAGAAAGAGACTGCCCTACAAGCCGCCCACAGACCGATATTTATGACAATTTATAAGAAGGAAAAAGTGTGATTTGCTTACCAGCCAATATTCGAAAAAACAGCTCTATAAGTCTTCTACCCAGCATTGAGAAGGAAAACTCCCCTAAGGCCGTATACAGAATGTTATTTTGGCTGTACCATTCGAGACTTACAAACTTTTGGGGCATAACTGCCATAATAGGTCTCCCTATAAACCAATATTTCAAAAACCAAAATCACGTCTATAACCGTGGACTGGTTTAGATGTTATTTCAAGGAAAAAACTACCCTTTGGCCCCTGCAGAACTATAATCAATTACCAAAAGAATCATCTACCCTATAGGCCACTTACAGACCATTATACTGGGGAAGTGCTGTCCTGTGGCCTGCTTACAAATTAACAAACTTTCAAAAATACATTTCAAAGAACTGCCCTGTGAGCTTCTATTATACTGAAAAAAATGCCCTATGGGCCGCTTACGGACCGCCTTTCGAGAATAATTCGAGAAAAGGGTGCCTGTGCACTGCACACAGACCGATCTTTCAAAAAAGCACTGCCCTACAAACTCTCAAATCCGCAAAAAATGTTCTAAGAACCAGTTAGAAACCAACTTTTCAAGGAAAAACCGTCCTACCTGTCCCCATAAACCAATATTTTGAAAAAACAAAAGACCGATGTTTATAGAAAAAGTTATTGCCTTATAAGGAACTGATGTTTTCAGAAAGGGCTACTAGCCCCTTCAAACCCATATTTAAGAAAGAATCGCCCTATGGACCGCTTACAGACCGCGGCCGTTAATTACAATCAAATGCCGTATGGACCTCTCGCAGACCAGTGTCTTGAAAGTAACTGCTATGAGGCACTGTCCTACAAATCCTACAAACGTGTTCCACGAGCCGCTTGCGGGGAGATCTGCTCTATGAAACGCCAACGCACCGTTTTTGAGAAAAAATATAGAGGCCTACCAGCTCCTTAAAGACCTATAGTAACAAACCAACATTTCGAGAAACAACGAAAAGACTGTCCTCATTGGTCTTTTATTGAACCAGAGATCGATACTTCAAAGAAAAATGAGAAGTGAGCAGATTATTGCAGCATGTACATAAACGTGAGGCCATACAGCATGTCGACAGCTAGACAGGCATGGGGCTCCAATACCAAAAACTCAAAACAAGGTTCGAATTCAGTCATATGCGCAGGGTTCAATCTTGTTAGCAACCTTACGAGAGTGTCGGCACCTTCCCATACTATAGCCTTTTTGTACTTAGTAGTCACACCCTTTTCGAAAACATTCCTCGAGGAGGGACGATGCTCACTCTCTATGAAAACACGCTAGCCTTGTTGGTAAATCTGTTCCCTCCGCACCCTCCGCAATCACTCGCCTCAGTCCGTAACTTGTCAACATGTAAGTGCAAAACCTTGCCATTCTATTAGAATGATCGATACTTCAAAGAAAAATGAGAAGTGAGCAGATTATTGCAGCACATAAACGTGAGGCCATACAGCATGTCGACAGCTAGACAGGCATGGGGCTCCAATACCAAAAACTCAAAACAAGATTCGAATTCAGTCATATGCGCAGGGTTCAATCTTGTTAGCAACCTTACCAGAGTGTCGGCACCTTCCCATACTATAGCCTTTTTGTACTTAGTAGTCACACCCTTTTCGAAAACATTCCTCGAGGAGGGACGATGCTCACTCTCTACGAAAACACGCTAGCCTTGTTGTTAAATCTGTTTCCTCCGCACCCTCCGCAATCACTCGCCTCAGTCCGTAACTTGTCAACATGTAAGTGCAAAACCTTGCCATTCTTTATTATAGAATGATTTGTAACAAATTTCCGCGCGGAATCTCTCCTGTGATGTACCTTTTACCTAAAGCACAAAATCTTGCTTGTGACAAGTTCTTTATGAGCAGCTAATGGGACTCAAAAGCAAAAAAAGTTTTTCGGCATCCACTTGATCCCTCGGTCATGTGTCCTGTGCAGAAAATTTTTTTCTCTTGGATAAATAGCACCTGCAGCGCTTCTTAAACGCTCAAGTGGTTAGAGACACCCTTCAAGATACTGTGATTTCTAACAATGAGATCGGTGGGATACGGTAGTAAGCGCTCATAGAACGTTCGCTTCGGGAAGTTATTGATTGGCCCACCACACCAATAAATAATTTCCCGCGCAGAGGGTAGGGAAACGAACTCCGCCAGTTAGAGCCCACCTTCGCTGGCAATTGTTCCTTTTACAACATAGTTTCATATCGTTGCGGGACCAGTAGCACCAGTAGTCCGCGAAAGCGGTTCAGATTGGCGGACTCCGTCCACCTACCCCCGCGCAGGCAGATAGGACGAGAGAGTGTGGTGAGAGTGGAGCGCCCAGACTTACATGATTGGCTAATTGTGGCAAACGGGAAACTCGTCCACGTCCTCAAACAACAATGCAAATTTTCAAAAGATATTTCAACTTAGAGCTTATGCCCAAGTTTGGAATGATGGAAAATCTGGATAGATTCAAAATTTTTATATTCTGTATTTGAATTATTGATTTTAGCAATGATTAGAATTTTGTTCTAGATCGTCTCCATGTTGATCAAAAATCCACCACGTGTACTACTGTAGATAGGCCAACATCCCTCCCCTCCACTTCTATGTAAGTTATCAAATTTCAATTTTTTGTTTTCATTTCTCGTTTGCTCAAGGGCCAGGCATATTTCACGCAATATTCGCGACGCGATTTGGCAGTAATCCAACTGTCCATAACTCATTGTAAGCGCATTTTAAATGTACAGAAGATAGGGCATTTCATCAATTCATAGTTATTCAAACTATGCATGTGCAGTTTGCTAGTGTTGGATCTTTTGGCGAGTTGCCAAATCGCGTCGCGACTGAAGTCGCTGAAGTATGCCCGGCCCTTTACCCTTCGAAGAATGATCAAAGTTGTATGACATCTAAGACGTCCACGTTGTCCGTGCCAGCGCCGAACAGGAGTATTCAAATCGAAACCCAGCGCGTGCCAGTGGCACGACGTTGGCACGGTGCTGGCATGGATCGGGCGACTCTGGACGCTGCCTAATGGTAGCTATATAATTATCAACCGGTTTTCTAGCCCGGTTGACCCCACCCCGTCTGGCGTGACCAATGTCCGCATTGATGATCGACCCCTTGAAATACCAAGTGATCACTCGACGAGTAATGGTCATACGCAAAAAGGTGAAAATAGCGAGATTAGCGAGTGTGAGCGCTTTCTTCACCTTTAACTTGTGTGCAAATTGCAGCATTACTAACAAATTTTTAGCCTTGAACAGCTCTGAATCAACTAAGACCGATGGAGAAAGTGCATACTTTGATCCAATGGTTGAAGCAAGTCTTTTAGAGGGTTATGTAGGTATTGAAGCTAAGGTAAATCTCCTTTTATTTTATTAGGCTCATTTGACAATAAAAAATTCTTGCTTTTCAGGAGCCAAATTTGGCTGCCAAACCTGAGAAACCAGTGTTGAAAAAACCTGGCCAACCTCCAAGGTTGCGAATACGGAAGAGAAATAATGAAGCAAAAGCTGCCAAAGGCGATGCTGTGATGAATAGGTAGGTTACACTCAATGTTTGGCGTTACCGCTCGCTCGTTATTGGCTAGGTCCGCCCTTCAGAGCAGCTTTGATTGGTTGGCGGCATTCAGGTCAATAAATCGATTGATATTTTTATGTTATGTTACTGATCTGTTGTAAATAACACATCACACATTTAACACCTTCAAATGTAGTAGTAGAAGGATTTGGAAATATTCGTATAGAACACAAAATGGGGCGTGACAGAGGGCGGAGCTTGAAATCGCTCTTTTTTTTGTGTCTTAAAAAACTAATGTGAACATGACTATTCATGGAATTTTTTAGAAACTCACAAAATTATCGTCAGAAAGAAATTATTTATGGATTTAGTATCCAGATTTCTAGCAATTCTTTGCCCACCTGCTAGTGAACAACTAATCTCAAAGGTGCTAGAGTCGCAGACGCTCGTTTCGGGACCCGCTCGGTTTCCCGCCATTTGATGATTTTTGAATGCATCTTACGATTCTTTATGTATTAGATTGCTTTCGGATTGAGCGTAATATTTTTTCACATTACTTGTTGTTTTAATTTTTTTGTTTTCTTTGGATTTTTTCTTGTTATCTCGTGTCAAACATGTTTTAGACATTGTAGGACTGATCTACCAACTCGTCTAACCGATGACAGTGATAGCGATAGTCCGATCGTGTACAGAGACGACGATGAACCACCTCATCATCATCGACATCCCGCAGCTGCACCGGCTTTACATGAAGACGATGAAGAAGAGGATGTTCCTATAAGTGAGATTTAAGCTTTGTCCTTGAGTAACACAAGAAAAAATTTTCGACGCTACATTGAGGGGGTCAAGTTTCACTTAAATGAGAGATCTGTTGACTTTGGGGCGAAAGTGAAGCGCTTCCGCTCTGCAGAGTTGGTTTTTTGTCAAGCTTGAGAACAAAGAACAGTTTTTGCAGTCAAGTGGTTGCTTTAGCGGGGTCCGTCCCCCCCCCCCCCAAGCATAGATTGCGAAATTTTCTGAAGTAGCGTGTTTGGTTATAAAATTGCACGCATAAGAGAGTTTGCAGAATTTTGAAAGCTCGAATTACCTTTTTTGAAAAGGTCCGCAAAAATCTTGTGAAACTTATCTTTTTGGGAGTTCAAATCGGTGACGCTTTAATCCATACAGAAAGAATTATTGGCGCCTTTTTAAAACATCAGGGAGCCATTGGGATTTAGCTTGTCGTGTTAGTTGTTTTGAGAAAGTACCTAATTACAAATTTTGCGCCAAATTTACCAAAGTTGTGCAATTGCACACATACTCGGTTAGCCAGTTGACCATATTTCGTCTGAATGATTAAGTAAATCAACTATTTATATATTCTATCACGTACTAGAGAAATTCCCATTTATGCAATAAGATTCCCTTCCCCCCTCGGCCAACATATACAGGGTGTCCCAAAATAATGTGCACACCGTTTGATTTTGAATAACTGCTTTGCATCGATTTTTCTTGCGGATCCCAAGGTACCATATGAAAGGGCGGACTAACTTAGATTTGCCGTATATGGCGAATCAGCGATCTCCACTCATTACTGTAGGTTTACGGTAGGAAATTTGGAGTGGTTTTTGGGCCTTTGACGGGCAAGAAAAGCGTAAAAATTCTTAGAAAATTGGAATAGGCACGTTAAAGTTTCTGGAGATGCAGAATCTTATTGCGACATCAACCTTACCGTAACCTACCATAGAAACCCTAATGTGCCTATTCCAATTTTCTAAGAATCTTTACGCTTTTCTTGCCAGTCAAAGGCTCAAAAACCACTCTGACCTACCGTAATTTTACAGTAATGAGTGGAGATCGCTGATTCGCCATATACTGTAAAGTTAGTCATAGCCTTTTTATATGGTACCTTGGGATCCGCAAGAAACATCGATACAAAAGCGTTATTCAAGATCAAACAGTGTGCACATTATTTTGGGACACCCTGTATTTGTAAATCTCAAAATATTTCTACGTATTTAAATACACCTTCCTCCCCGTGATTTAACTTTTGATTCTACTGGCTTGGAGGCTGGAAGGCGGGGCTTTGTGACCTGATGAAGGTCGCTCGCGCCCGCTCGCAGTCTGCGTCTCTCCCGCGCGCGTGCTCTCTGATCATTACTAGGCCACGAAGCCCCGTCTTCCTGCCGCCAAGCCAGTTGAATCAAAGCTTTCTTAACTTATATGAATTTTCTGTCAGCCAAAAATATAAATTTGATTACGCCTTTTCAGGTGATTGAATTGACTTATCTAAATTTTCTATAAAAAACATATAAAACATATACGCTTTTGCCTCCCTCCTCCCTCGCTCCTTCCCTTCCCATTCCTCCTCCTCCTCCTTCTCGAGTCAAATTTTACCAAGTGATGCTCGCCAAATAAAATGGAAAAACATCCCTTTCCTCTTTCGCTCGAAACTTTCTTAACCTTTCCACCACCTCCCCCTCACCCCCCCAAAAATCAATTTTTATCACAACAACCGAATTTCCCATCAAATAATGAGCTCTTTTTGCTGATCTCGGGCCGGAACGATTTCGTTCTCCAGGTGGCTTGGCGGCTAAAGTTCAACGAAAAGATACACTTGCTTTACGACTCGATGCACCACCGTGCGTAGATGATATCTCTGGACAAACAGCTGATGATCGTCGGACTCTAATGCACAAGGCATCGATAAAACTCGAGAGGTAACAGTTATCCAGGGTAAGGTTGATTTCACCCCTGACCTGTTCTCTTTCAGAAAACTGAGTGAGCGCCCGACAGCTGGAGAGTTAGAAGACAGGAATATTCTAAAAAGAGATGGAAAGACTATGGAGGAAAAGAGAAAGCTGTTGTTGAGAAAGGTGGGCCATAATTTTTGACGTTGTTTGTTTCTTGTAATCTTGCAGATATTCTAGGAAATCGATTTTCAGCTGAGTTTTCGGCCTACCATAGCGCAGCTGAAAGAACAACAAATCATACAGTTCAATGATTATGTTGAAGTGACACAAGCTCAGGTCTATGATCGTAAAGCAGATAAACCATGGACAAGGCTTACACCGACGGATAAGGTGGGAAATGCATCATCATATCAACTCCTCAGGGGCTTTCATCAGAACTTTCGCAAGACAAGCAAAATTTGCAGCGGTTCCGCAGGATCATTACGAAAGTGTAAACGTTTAAAGGAACTTCTGCAGGATTTTCAAGTGAGATTGGTTGGAAACGGGAAGTTCTGCAGGCCTTTTTACAAGCGGATGACATGTTTACATGCGGAGATTCCGAAAAATGCCAGCGGTTCTGCAGAGCTTTAATTTGCTAGTACTTCTGCAGGACTGTGAATATGTTGTGTTGAACATGTCATCCTAGTGCATAGGATAGCGAATGAATCTCACAGTCAATAGAGCATCGTTCGAATTTCGCTTAGGTGTTTGCTTTCGCTGCTGTGGTTCGCATTCTTCGGGACATCCGAAGTTCTCATTTGGAAACTTCTGGAGCACGTTCACGAACTTCCGAGGGTGACCGGGGGAACTTTCCCAAACCTTGTGCAGAAGTTCCGGTCACTTGCAAGAGTCTTTCTTGAATACATTTCCTAGTTTGTCCCAAATCCTGTCAGTGATTGTGCTTAGACTTCGACCTGCTTGAAGTCGGCACTATTTATCATATACCAACATTTTTTGTAAGTCCACTCCTCACTTACCCTGTCTAGAAAACCTGTGGATTTTTGTGGGATTAGTTCTATGGAGTAGTAACAAGATCTGATGTAAATTGCTTGACTTAGGCTTCATGTCATTTTTTTTGAGCCACCAAAACAATGTGAAATATTGTCTTTTACGGTCTCAAATTGAAGATTTTCACAAAGTCCTAGCTGTTCTCTCAAAATGTAGTGTTATTTCAACTAATATCTTTCAGGCTCTTATTCGTAAAGAGCTCAACGACTTCAAAGCTCTTGAGATGGATGTGCATGAAGAAAGCAGGATATTTACGAGGTAATAAGGAAGTTTCGAATAATAGTCGAAAGCCCGTGTTTGGCGGTTAGTGCTTAAAATCGCTGCGTTGTAAAAACAGTACTTAGATTCAACAGTTTTAATGCATGTTCATACTAAAAAGTAAAAGATTAGTGAGCACTTTAGATGGTTTTGGACCCCTTTTTCACTTTGGCTGCAATTTTCTCAAATATGCTCGAGTAATTGCCGAATTATTCCAGAATCTTATTATATACTAGCGTGCTCGAGTTTCTCCAATTTTGAATTTTTTTATTTTTTTCTTTATTTTCGGAGAAGAACAGCAAGTATACAAGAAAGCAGATTTTGATCTGTTTTCAATGCTTTTTGGATTCCTCCTACTGACTCTTTAATCCATTGGCGACGATGTGGACCACCGGTGGCCCAGGCACTCTTGCTTCCAGGGACGATGAGGGCCACTGGTGACCCACATCTCATGCGGGCATATCCTTTCCGGGTCCCGAAGTTTTTTTTGATTTTTTGAAGCCGGGGTAGTCTACGGGGCTTCGGATCCGTAAACTCTGTCGTCCACAAAAAATCATACATATGCTTACAAAACATCCCTACATCTCGTAAATAACCACAAAATGAATAACCACGAAAGTTTTGTGCGCGCACCAAGAATAATTTTTGGTTTTCAAGATTGTAAATGATCATAGAAATGTTTTAGACATGCATGCAAACCTCAACCGTCCCCAATTTACGCTAAAATTACATTACTGCAAAGAATGTAGGGAAATGCTACATAACGAGATTCTCTTATATATTCTTAACGTTTGTTTTCCTAGATGAAACAATTTTGAAAATGAACACAGGTGAAAGCATGCTAATCTGTAATCTACTTGAAGGTAACGTTTGAGGTTGTTACAAAGGAGGAACTGCAGCTAATATTTGTTGAATTTAGAGTAAAATACAAGAACTTACGAAAGACTGAATGATTAGAGAATCACGATTCAGTGACCTTGTCCAAACAGTAAGCTAAAGGTGCTAGGTCTGCGAGCTTTCGCTTCAGGACCCGCCGCGGTTTCCCGCTTTTGGAAGATTTTTGAATTGAGCTAACGATTCTTTACATATTAGAAGCGTTTTCTAATATCCGAGTATGTAGCATAGTTCGTGCAATTCTCTGAGTTTATACTCCATCATTTATCTCATAATCAAAACATATGTTTGATTATTTGTTTCATATCTCATAACTGTAACATATGTGATAAAATTAAATTCAACAACATTACACATAGTTCTACAATAAATTACTACTTCAGAACTAACAAACCCAACATATGTAATTGTGAATCAGAGAATGTGATTTATATGATAACATGTCTTACGTGTAACTTACAATATGTCGATGAGACCACACAAAAATTGAGATCAAGGATAAATCAACATAAGAGAAGCTTTCATAAATTCAACATGCTTACGTTTATGGTGGATCATTTCAAAAATACTGGGCATGACCCGGAGAACATTAGTGTAGATGTACTGGATTATGTTACTGAAATGGACAATACAAAAAACTCTTAAAGGCAATGGCTCGGCAAATCTCAACCTAGTCAAATTTGCGCTTACTTGGGGTTTGTCAATACGCTGATCCCGAAAATCCACTTTTGAAAGCTTGAAATCGGCGAAAATGAGCATTTTTAATGCCCTTCCCTTTGATATTGGACGAGTGGAACAAGGCCGATGACGCTAAATCGTGGCAGGACCCAATGGTTATAGCGTTGCGGCGGGCAGCCTCCAATGGTGGGAAGGAAATTGCCAACTCGTCCAGATGCGTGTAAGATTGGCCTGCGCGTGTAAGTTTGAGAGCGATTTTCCCGGCAGGGAAAGCGTGCTGTGCAACCGGGATTGCACTGTTTTCATATTTGGGCGATAAGGAACCTACCGCGTTAAAATCCCGGGTTTTTGGATTTTGCCGATCCACTGCCTTTAAGAGACAAAGAGCTTAAGTGGATACAATATATGGTCACTGCATATCCATTCGGATTTAATGACCAAATAAAAGGGTTTGGCAATATTTCTGACAATATCAATCCCCCAGAAAAAAGAGAACATCCTTAATTTAGATCTCCAGTCAGAAGAACAAGAAGGGGAAGAAAAAAAAAGAAGATCCAGGAGAAAGAGTACATGCTATGACAGAACAGAAGTAGTAATAACAACGTTAGATAATATGTGTAGTAATGCACTCTTCAGGTACTTTCGTACATTAAATAAAATGGATATAAATAGGCTTATCGAATACTCCTTTACGGCAGACTTTAATAAATTAACATTTGAACACAGATGCAAGATATATTCATTAATAGCCACTCTATTTTGGGGAAGGACGAAGACTTTAATGAAAGACAAAGACCAAATAAATATCACATTACCATACTTGGGCAACATTATGGAACGACTGGAACTTACTAGATTGAGCAACAGTGCTAGAGTACATAGAATAATTGCTGAACACATAAATACTAGGGACATCGATTTGAAAGACATCAGAGTAACAATCCGCTATAACTTACAAAAGCCTATAGGGCTTGAAATTTGTAATTATTAGATTGAACCGAAAGTTCGTTCGCACCATTTTCAAAAAATCATAACTTCTTTCCGTCACGACGATTTTGCGCAATTTAAGTTTTCTTAGAAAGCGTAAAGCATGTGGTCTAATTTTTCTTATATTTGATTACTAACTGAGTTAAGTTTGAGCTGATCGAGCTCTTCTATCAAAAGTTATGATTTTTTGAAAAAAATTCCGAAAAATCACTTTCCTAAGAATTCCTAAGAGATTGATTTTTCGGCGTTTTTTTTTTCAAAAAATCATAAGTTTTAAAAGAAGAGCTCGATTAGCACAAACTAAACTCAGTCAGTAATCAAATAAAAGAAAATTTAGGATAATGGCTTTTTTGGATTTTATCGCGCAGTTTCTAGATTTTTAGAATTTTCGCTCAGAAAATCCGAATTTCGGATGTTTTCGTTCCTTCATTTTTATCTCTGCAATCTGAACATGCTGGAAAGTCGCCAGAAGACTGTTGGAAACTACATGCTTCACGCTTTCTAACAAAGCTTAAATTGCGCAAAATCGTCGTGACGGAAAGAAGTTATGATTTTTTAAAAATGGTGCGAACGAACTTTCGGTTCAACCTAATATAATAACTTTCTCAGAAAGTTAGATATCAACCTTATTAATTTTATAGAGGATCAAGAATGTGTATGCGACAAATATGTTGGGTATATTGATCCAACTCATAAGCATGTCTGCACAGGGAGTATCGATTTTATGGATGACGAAAGATTGAAGAGTGCATTGAGAAAAGGAACTAAATATAGAAGACTCTCTATATTTGATAAAGAAGATGTTCTAAGCACGATAAAAGACCTTGTATCCCAACTAGTGGCAAAGTACATACATAAATTTAGAGCTAACTCTACAGCCAAGGAACAGTTAATACACAGCCTGAACCGTTACTTTAAGAACAAGATTACACCGAAATTGTATAATATGTATAACATGACAGAAATTGAAGACAACCAATATGATAAAAAAAAAGCCTTAAAGCAATTACACAAACACGTAATAACCCCAGTGGATAAGGCTAGTTCTAATTTTAGTTTTACCTGCAAAAAATTCTATATAAAAATGATGAAGAAAGAAATGGAACAAGCTAATAATGAAGGTAGCACCTATGAAAGCGCTAACTTTACAACTGAAGATATCCGGATGAAGCATGTAAGAATACTTAACAGTCTGAATATTGAACCTGAGGAAAGATTCCTCGAAATACCTAGAATTTATGGTATACCAAAGGTGCATAAGAATCCAGTTAAATTCTGATACAAAACAGGAGCAAGAAAAAGTACACTGAAACCTCTTACAAATATTTTGCAGCTCATACTTGCACATATAAGAAAACATTTTGCTAATTATTGTATGGTTATAGAGAACACAAATCAATTTCGTAGAGCGTGTTCCAGCCAACGTCCTGAGCCCAAGTTTTGCACATCGCATGCGACCAACATAAGAGCCTACCGTGCAAAAGCACGAGTGGTTTTGTTGGTTGGATCTTTCAGAAACTGCGCGTCAAACGAAACCACTTGGGTTCTGGCCAGCAAAATTGCTTCCGTATCACCACTTTTTGCAAAGTCGGTGATGTGTTTGGCATGCTGATGTGCAAGCCTTGGAATTAAGTCCAAAAAAGTGGACAAAAGTTCACTACTTTAGGAGAACGACGCCAAAAAGAAATGGTTGCGTAAATGATTAATTTGCCGTGGTTTTACCTGAGCATTCGAGAAAAATTTTGCACAGAGATGTAGCTCACGTTGCCTACTGTTCTTATGGTAGCTACCAAGCCAGAAAGAGTCCAAAAACCTATTCAAATTTGTATTTGTTCTTCTGCGAAAAGTTTCATCCACGCGAAATCACCGATCTCACATGAAAAAGCATTTCAAATGAGTAGTTGTTTACATTTTACTCGCGATAATCGGCAGCGGTGAGTTTCATTGCCACCTTTAGTCAAGAATGAGTAAGGCATATGAAGTGAGACCAGTGCGAGCCTCTGCGAAGCAGAGGTGACGCACTGGTCAGATAATAAGGGGCTCAGCCAAGTCTTTTTACTAGTCTACCACATAAGGTGGTAAAGTCTAATCTCAAGAAACTTTTACCCTGTGTATGAGATTTAAGTATATCAGAGTATGTAATAGAAACGTATCTTGTGTCAGTACGGTTACATTACATGGATAATATTTTCAATTGGAGGATATACTCTACATGATAGACTCCCTGCTAGACTCTAGGCACTTGAGTTTTGGAGGAGTCGTTTACCGACAAATTAAGGGTATAACACAAGGTGCTTCTTGTAGCCCACAAATGGCCGACCTAACATTGACATATATGGAATATGAATTTATGAAAAGACTGGCAATTACATCAAACAATTTGAGATTTTCTTTCAAGTATGCTTATAGATACATAGGTGATATACTTCACGTATCTACAAATGAACAGGAATTTGAAAGAGTTATTAAAGATATATATCATGATACACTTGAGATAGGAAAGACCAACAATAATTGCAAAATCACTAATTTCTTAGATTTACACATAAACAATTCTGAGAATTTAGTAAAATTCAGTCTTTATAATAAAACAGACAGCTATAATTTCAAAGTTATTAGATATCCTCAATGGAACTCCATCATACCTAGGTACATACTAATAAATACATTATCATCTGAGATGCTTAGAATTTACAGAAACTGCTCTAGTTACCCGGACTTCAAAGATAGAATAATTGAGTTGGGTAGAACATCCTTTGATAATGGATGGGAGTGTGGGTACTTTATGAACATACTATGTCGGGCTATGACAGATAGACCTTTCATTTTACGCAAATACGGGTTTGTAACGGCGATACATCTTCCTCTGATGCGCGAGCTACGCGCAGTGTGGACTAGTGCTAACGCGCCAGGATGACACTGTAAGATAGATTCAAATTCGACCTCATACACATCACAACATTAGTCTCAAGTCTCATTTGCCCGAGCGTGCCTGTTTCCTTTTCCAACTTCTACTTCTACTTCTAATATTTTTTTGACTTCTGCCATCATAGGTAATCAAAAAGTATTACTGATTTTTACGTCTTTTGAAGCTTTCTTGTGAACTGCTGATGAGGGCCGACAAGAAAGCTACACATCCGGTATAGTTCTAAGGCCCGAAACCGGTTGTGTGTAAACGCATATACATATATTTCTAAATTTGTATCTTGTCTTCTAGCTCAAGAAGTACTTAGATATAATTACTTCCTTTGTTTCATACAGGTGAAAGCATGCTAATCTGTAATCTACTTGAAGGTAACGTTTAAGGTTGTTACAAAGGAGGGACTGCAGCTAATATTTGTTGAATTTAGAGTAAAATACAAGAACTTACGAAAGCTGAATGATTAGAGAATCACGATTCAGTGACCTTGTCCAAACAGTAAGCTAAAGGTGCTAGGTCTGCGAGCTTTCGCTTCAGGACCCGCCGCGGTTTCCCGCTTTTGGAAGATTTTTGAATTGAGCTAACGATTCTTTACATATTAGAAGCGTTTTCTAATATCCGAGTATGTAGCAGAGTTCGCGCAATTCTCTGAGTTTATACTCCATCATTTATCTCATAACTAATCCAGTTATGTTCAGGTTCCATCGACCATGACTGGCATCATCAGCGATTCGACTCATCAAGCCAAACGGTTGAGTGTTATGGGGATTTTTCACTTATAGCAGCAGCAGGAAGACTGTCTTCGTATGACAGTTCGCACAGTGAATTCGTGCGGATCAAAACACGAATATGATTCATGTTCCATGTCATAATGAGTACTTTACATAATAATAAATGACGACCTCATTATCTCCCTGTGATAGAGATGTTATAGAGTAATACCCATTGCCCCAATGTTCGAATTGCTCCTCTAGATTCATCATGTTGCCTTTAAGTTAGTGTAACTTGGCTTCCAATGCTAAGTGGCGCGTGCTGTCGCGTGCGGCGGCAACAGCAGTCGCGCTACGCGCACGAGCCTTCTGAGCATCGGATTTTATCACTATCTTGTCAAGTGGTAGAAAACATCAAAGTTATAGAAATAGCTGTAAATACTATTCCTGTTCATCAAAATATGTATCTATGCTAAACACACAAGTTGGCATGATTCAGTTCATTGTATATTTCGTTATTTATATTTTCCAAAAATTTGGATTGTGTGTTTTGGGCGAAATGAACATAGGACATAAATTTGTGTTCTGCAGTAACGGAGGTTAGGTATTGATTGGTCATAGTTCGTTGACCGCCCATTTCCTGCTGGACGAGCATTTCTTGTTAGGCGGAAGCGACCTTGCTTGCGGCTATTCCACTAAAGCGCGTAACCTGCGAAATTGTTTTTGAGGGGATTTTCAAGTTTTTTTCCATACAAATCCAATTGCACATCAGCAAACCAGCGAGAGTCAATTCTATTGGAATGCCACAGATTATCTAGTCATTCAAGAATGACGGATATTTGGATTTTTGGACGTATTCGGAATGCACAACATCTACGAATAATTTCACCGCAGGTCATCGTTTTAGCATTAGGGCGCGGCAGACGTCACAAACTTGACGCTATGGCTTGAAACATACTAGCGCCGAGTGCCTATTCGTAACGGTAGCAGAGTGCATAGAGGTTGAAGCAGAGGGTGCTGCTCAGCTTCTCAAAGCTACAATTAGCTGTTTTTGCTTAAATCTACCAATTTCTAACATTTTTCAAGCAGAAAACGAGCGCCTTAGGATACAGACCTCTTTCTGTCCCGATAATAGTCACCAGAAATACACACAAACTTTTTTTACGACTGTATTATTTGGGCACTTTCTGTTATAAATTCAGTGATCGAAATAAGATAAACACAACGTTTCATATCCAGGGCATGATTCCAGCTTTGACTTGAATCATTTGAGCGAATTTTTCCTGGCACACTGGAATTTGACAATAGATATAGTAGTACTTCTTTCCATTACCGAAAGAAATCACACACCCAACAACGAACACCGGTGCTGAATGACAAAAACACGAGATTAGCGAATGTCGAGAACTCTTAACTGTTGACGCATAATCTGTGACCATCACCCCGCTGTCATATCCGGTCGGGGAATGCGAAAGAAAAAGAAGTACGGATATGCTTGCTTAGTGAAACAGGCGTCACAAAGCTCCAGCATTTGTCACAATAGTAAGTTGAATGTGTTTTTTATCCCTCACTAAGTAACATTTTGAGAAACGCAGACAGCACATTGTAGCAAGGCTCGCCTGAGCCCTAAATAGCTGGTAGCTACATCAAAATGAATGCTGATATCAAAATTAATCACAAATCAAGAGAACAACATTTACATTATCAACAACAAAATGAAGCAGTGCCTATGAAAAAAAAACATCCCGGCAGATGTAGCAGCGACGACAGTGCGTAGTTGCGAGCAACTTTCGACGTCTACAAAAGAAGAGAACAGCAATGTTATAAATTGCTCAAACTCTTTACTTAGAAGACGTTATTGAATTGGAACAACTTGTTTTTACGAAATTACTATAAACTTTCCACCACACACGATCAGTTTGTAAGGTAACTATGTCACAGTGACAGTCCGTGATCAAAGCACGAGCAGCGACGACATGCATTTACAGGAAAGCATTATCATTCAAATGAGTGGGAGGCAGAAACGTGATAGTGGATAGCGAGTTGTCAAGTCCGTAATGTCTGCCGCGCTCTAATGCTAAACGATGACCTGCGGCGAAAGTATTGAAAGTATAGGCTGCTGCATGACGAAGGCGCAATCTTTGGGCGCGAACGGTTTTATTAGCCGCAGAGCGCAAATGAGGCACAAGATAAACGTTGAAGATAACGCGCGCAGCGTCGCGCGCGCTCACTTATCAATGCTTCTGCGCCTTCGTCATGCATCAGCCTTTAGATGTTGTGCAATCGAATACTCCGATTTTTGACCTCTCAAAGAACCATTATTTGCAAGCGCAACTCGGTGGAC
Organism: Cylicocyclus nassatus; assembly: GCA_958299035.1. Taxonomy (NCBI): domain Eukaryota; kingdom Metazoa; phylum Nematoda; class Chromadorea; order Rhabditida; family Strongylidae; genus Cylicocyclus; species Cylicocyclus nassatus. Next base: position 68,608,037 of record CATQJL010000112.1, read on the forward strand.
TTACGAGGGAAGGGTACTTGGTGACCGCAACCTTTCGAAGTGGAATGTATACCGCAAGGCCTTCTCGGAATGCTGATTTTGAATTTTTTTTGAAGAAAATTTGCTCCGCCCCTCTAGGTAATAGGGATCATCAGTATCGAACTAGTTTACTGCTTTTTACCAAAAAAATTTTAGGAAGACTAGCGACCCTCAGGGCCGCTAACAGTTTGGCAGCGGCAAACATATCAGCCGTCTAGCTGTTTGGAAGACAACGAATCTCTCTACATTTTATACCTTTTCATAGAATTACATGTGAAAACCCACTTTATGAGGAAGTAAGGTCACAAACGCCGAGGTTCTACAAATCATTCAATAATTTTGAAAGTTCTATCACAACCGTACGAGGATTTGAGAACAAAAAGTTGATAGATTTTCAAATATTACGCCCTCCCATCGAGACTCTCCACAGATTCATTCCTAAATTAAAATTTCCCCTCACCGTGCCTTTTATAAGGTGACTTTCAAGGAGCCCTTCGTGCTGACACTTTATGAAATTATAATGAAAATCGAATCTTGAAAACAAGGTCTTCTTTTCAAAAAAAAAACCATGACAGATCATGATCATAACATTTGCTGGCGCTATCTTATCATAATATCTTGCGAATTCTGAGGTTCTGACTTTCATCTAAGAATTGTTTTGGCCAAATTTTCCTGACAATCTCCAATTAAAGTCACCTCAAAAGCAGTCAACCTCAAAACGGATGTATCGTACAAAAGACTCACTCAAAAAATACCTTCTCAGAAAACTTGGGTGACCAAAATAAATTCTCTTGTTTTCTCATGCCCTCAGCCGTTTACAGATCTTTAATTTTTGTGAAGAACGCTCCACAAACCGCCTACAGAGCGATATACTTGGGAACTTTCCTACAAAAGAGAGAGAAAGCCCTACGAGCCGCCCACAGACCGATATTTATGACAATTTATAAGAGGAAAAAACTGTGATTCGCCTACTTACCAGCCAATATTCGAAGAAAAACTCTATAAGTCTCCTACCTGGCATTTTAAGAAGGAAAACTCCCCTAAGGCCGTGTACACAATGTTATTTTGAATTTGCTCTTCGAGACCTTAGAATAGATCAGAACTTAAACAATATTTTGGGACAAAACTGCCATAAAAGGCCTCCTTATAAAGCAATATTTTAAAAACCAAATTACGTCTATAACCGCGGATTGGTTATAGACGTTATTTCAGAAAAAAACTACCCTTTGGCCCCTGCAGAACTATAATCGGTTATCAAAAGAATTTACCCTATAGGCCGCTTACAGACCATTACACTGGAGAAGTGCTGTCCTATGGGCTGCTCAGAAATCAACAAACTTCTAAAAAAAATATCAAAAAACTGTCCTGTGAGCTTCCATTATATTGAAGAAAAAAAGCCATATGGGCCGCTTACGGACCACCCTTCGAGACTTCGAGAAAAGAGTGCCTGTGCACTGCACACAGACCCATCTTTCAAGAAAGCACTGCCCTTCAAACTCTCAAACCCGCAAAAAATGTTCTAAGAAGCACTTAGAGACCAGCATTTCAAGGGATAACCGCCCTACCTGTCCCCATAAACTAATACTTAAAAAAGCGATGTTTATAGAAAAAGTTATTGCCTTTTAAGAAACTGATGTTTTCAGAAAGGGCTGCCAGCCCCTTCAAACCCATATTTGAAAAAAAAACTGCCCTACGGGCCGTCTACAGACCGCGACCGTTGATTACAATTTGAATGCTTTATGGATCTCTCGCAGACCGGTGTCTTGAGAAAAAAACTGCTACGGGGACACTGCCCTATGAATCCCTACAAACGTGCTCTACAAGCCGCTTGCGAGAAGATCTGCCTGCTCTATGGAACGCCAACGCACGGTTTTTGAGAAAAAATATAGAGGCCTACCCGCTCCTCAAAGATCTATTGTAACAAACCTTGTAACAAACCAATATTTCAAGAAACAACTAAAGAACTGGCCTTTTGTTGAACCAGAGATGGATACTTCAACAGGAAAATGAGAAGTGAGCAGATTATTTCAGCATGTACATGAATTGCGGCTATACAGCATCTCGAAATAGAATGGCATGGGGCTCCAGTACCAAAAACTCAAAACAAGGTTCGAATTCAGCCATACGCGCAGGGTTCAATCTTGCGAAAGAGGGGGGGGGGTACTGTTAGCAACCTTACGAGAGTGTCGGCACCTCCCCACACTATAGCCTTTTGCACTTATAGTCACACCCCTTTCGAAAACATTCCCCGAGGAGGGACGATGCTCACCCCCTACGAAAACACGCTAGCCTTGTTAACAAATCTGGACCTTCCGCACCCACCGCAATCACTCGCCTCAGTCCGCAACTTGTCAACATGTAAGTGCAAAACCTTGCCATCCTTTATTATAGAATGATAACTATTGTACTTGAAAGGGATGTCGCGCTGAGACACATATTTTATATATTTGTCAGCTTCGAACGATGATTCCAAATATGCTACTCGTAGCTGCGAAGACTCACTGATTTTTTTATGCGCGGAAATTGCATGCTCATTTGATGTACTGGGATTATGTATGATTTGTGTGTTAATGCACTGTGTAAAGTTCTTTGTTAACGACAACGGAATTGATCTGTTCTTATTTTGATGGTGCAGCACTTTTTTGGGCAGATTTTGGTTTATAGGCATTCCTTCATGCTAAGTGATACGCCGAATTCGCGCATAAAAAAATCATTAACCGTTTCGGAATAGTGTGCCGCAGCTAGACATAGCGTTGGAATCAGCGTTTGAAACTAATCTCTATATACCATTTGATTTAACTGGCTTGGCATCGGCAAAGACGGGGCTTCATGATTTAATTAAGGCTAAGTGATGATCAGAGAGCACTCGCGCGAGAGAGACGCAGGTGCGTCGCGGGCGCGAGCGGCCTCAATTAGATCACGAAACCCCGCCCTGATGGTGCCAAGCCAGTTGCAAATGTTATATAAAGCAGAAAATCTGTGATTGTGTGTTTGTGCACATTCTCAGTAGTGCAGGATGTGCAGGATGTGCAGGGTGTGCAGAGTGTGCAGGGTGTGCAGGATGGAGAGTTTAGACTGATGGACTGGCTCCAAACCGGTGTGGAACCCGGGATGCCTGCTCCTTCTAAATATTAGGTCGGTGCAAAAGTTTTGTCAGTTTTTTCAATCCATCGGCAAACACGTTAGAATGAAGATAAATTAATACTTCAAAATGTAGCCGATGCAGAATTTCTTTCTCTTTCGAGCTGCCAAAGTGTCATTGGGTTTTGCTGAAGATTGTAACCATTCGTTTTTACCATGCCCAACTTTCGCTAATTTTCAGAATTTTTGTATGAGACTTTCGGAGGAGCTCTAACAACCATCAAATAGGGCAAACCTTTTGCCAATTTACGCTATTTTTTTCTTTTTTCAGCTGCATTTTCAGATTTTCGATAAATAATTTTCTAAAAGTCTTGTTCTGGAAAAATCGCATAACCTGTTGTTGCACTAAACACTGCAAAACCTACAGAATACTGACAAGGGAACGATCCCAACTTAAGGTGGCGAATTGCAATGAGCTGCATACCATTAGATGCGTCTTGATGAGCTGATTCCAAATCTGTCTTCCATATCTGCAATACCGTTATTTGCAAAAAGTTATGAGCGGTTGAAAATGTGAAGTTATCGGGGTCTTAATGCATAGTATGCTTTAAAATCCAAATTGGAAGTGCACGACTAGCGTGATATTGAGTGTACTGATTCCAGGGGATGCTCAGATTCTAAAGAAACACAGGTAAGTGTTTTTGAACAACTAATTTTCGAGGTATGGCGCTGTACATTTGCCAAATTTGGACTTTTCATTGCTCATAGCTTTTACCAAAGAACTTTAGTTGCTTTTAGCTGTTCGAAAACACTTATCTGTGTTTTTTTAAAAAACGAGCATTCCCTGGAATCAGTACACTCAATATCATGCTAGTCGTGCACTTCCAAGTTGAATTTTAAAGCATATTATGCATTAAAACCCCGATAACTTCACATTTTCAACCGCTCATAACTTTTTGCACATAACGGTGTCGCAGATAAGGAAGACAGATTTGGAATCAGTTCATCAAGACGCAAATGGTATGCAGTTCATTCCAATCCGCCACCTCAAGTTCGGATCGTTCCCTTGTGAGATTTCAACACTCGATTATTACTATCGCTACCACTACAAAGTAAATGAGCGATTTTCGCTTCAAATTGTGAGATTTTGAAACATAGACTACGGTGCTCACTTCTAAAATTGAGGAATACTGCGGTTTTCCCCACAATTTCCGCCTGTCTCCGCAAAAAAGACAAGTGTTAGAAAGAGGAGAAAAACTTGCATTGAATGGTGACTGGAGTGTTTAACATTTCATGTTCTACAAGGTTAAAATAAGCTGAATGTAAAATTTGGTCACTTCAAAAAATAAATCATGAAAATTCTGAAAGACAAGCCGTGGGGCTACGAAAAATTGCACCTTTTGGCAAAAGGTTTGCACTATTTGCATGTTATTAGGGGTTCCCCGAAATTCTCATATAGAAATTTTGAAAATTAGCGGAAGTTGGACGTGGTAAAAACGGATGGTTGTAACTTCCAACAAATATCTCGTGCTCTCGCAACGAAACACCATATGAGTTAAACCCCTGAAAAGAAGAAGAAATTCGCATCGGATTCATCTTGAAGCGTTTGTTTATCATCATTCTAGCGTAATTGACAAAACTTTTGCACCGATTTAATATATGTGTCTCATCTCGAAACATGACAACGTGCTACGTGACATCCCTTGCCAATTGATCTAATGAGAATCTAAACCTTCGCACTTTTTTTTATTAAGAAAAACATAACTACAGTCAGACAATCGTTACTCATGGAAAGCAGCTTTTGAACTAGCATCCAAAGACGCGTACATCGATATATACTTCATTATATGCAGAACTCGGCACAGGTGGGTTACAGGCAAGCTGGATATCGTTTTTGGGATAAAAAGCAAAGGAAGTTCCGTTGTTGTTTTCGTTTTTGTAGCTCAAAAGACACGAAATTTGCAAAGTTTTTTTTAAGTCAACGTTTCGTTTGCGGAGATTTTTTAGGGATTGTAGTCTATGGTCAAAGGGGACTTCGTAAAAATTCACAAAAGTCAAGGAAGACTTCATTTTTTATATTTTCAACTAGACACCTCTTGCCGGGCCCTGATCATATGGCCACGGTCACCAAGCATCCCCCCATTTCAGTCGTAACAGTGTTTGCAATAGTACATGTGTCCCAAAAAGATGTTCACACTCCTTAATCGTTGGGGCGGAACCAGGGCCCGGCACCGATGGTTTGGGGTCAAACTGGACTTCGTTTTTGGAGTTAGAAGCAACGGGGACATCGTTATGAGGTCCTGGAGGAAGCGCCAAAAAAACACGATGAACATGTCAGGTTTCACGAGTTGAACGTGTTCTTTCGCAAGCGCGCGAATTTCAAACGCAAGACTCAAGCAAACAAATGGCTTGTTTACAGCGCACAGACAATCACATGGCTCCGAATTTGGGCTATGAGTATACAATATTACTCCAAACTATGTTATGTAGAAAGTTCCCATAACTTATGTGTCCTAATATCCGTTCTCGAATTTGTTGGTTTCTAGACCAACTACCAAGCCAGCTGGGTTGGTTCGGAGCATAAATATCGGAGAGTTCACATAAGTTTTGGACCTTTTTGATTTGGACGATTCGAACGGTCAAAAATCTATCATATAGTGAAGAGAGCGGATCAAACCGTTGCCTCTCCCCTTTTTTGAGTCAAAAGTGGTATAATTTACGCATTGATAGATATCGCGCTCCAATCACTTGCGGTGTCCTTTGAAATATGTGGCGAAAAATGCATCGCAGGATTGTTGAGGCTACAGATTTGGTTGGCCTAGGAGATTCTCGACATTCCCAGCATCAAAATGGTACTATACCCAATGGCAAAGCCTTTAATCGACTCGAAATGTTTTCTTTTTGCTTTTTTGTTATATTACAAACCTCAAAATGCGCTTTTTTCGCTTTTTTGTTGCTATTTTGGATGAATAAGGGTTTCCCCACTGATTTTCACGTCGGAGGGACTTCGTAAATTTTCGCGAAGTCATGGGGGACTTCGTTTCCTAAAAACCTACAAACCAACGCGTGCCGGGCCCTGGGCGGAACGTCTATGATTCCAACGGGATCTTTTAGGCCTGCATGTTCTGAATTTTTAAAGGTGAAATTCGACAGATTGGTAGGGGCAAAACAGGGACGCGAATCATCTGAGCGTACCAGTGCGAGTCCCTCGAATTTTAAACGGCCAACATCAGCTACCACCACCACAGAATTAACATCTCATTCTGCATTTACTGACTCTCATGTGTCTGTCATTGGAAATGTTCCTCTTGCAGCTGCATTGCCGGTCCTGAACATGGGACCAAGTTTCGCACCCACTCAAAAGATAGGTTCCCGGGTAACGCAAAGGATTGTTGGTTGCTTGTGCATAGTCCACGAACGCCTGCGAGAAAAGGCAAAACAGAGCGATGAAGAACATAAAGGCAACATAAGCAATAGCGATACACGTTTGCCTCTCAATCCTTTCCCATCTCTGAGTAGCCACAAGGGCCCCATCAAGCGATAGGTGCAAAATTTGGTATGCCATCATCATCCGTTCTCACACTTCTAACATGCTTCTCAAAAGACATTCCACTTTCCGCATTTCATTCCCCAATCTTGCACCAGCCCAGCGTCTTATTCTAACAAGGAAAGTTCGCTTAGTCGAATTGGCGATTCGGAAGGTAATCTCTACCATGGATAGAGCTTGAAACGCTGATCTCAGATATACCTTCTCAGTGGCGGTCCCAGGATTTCAGACCGGAGAGGGGAGGCAAAATTTTTTTTAAATGAAGGTGTGTGGCGCTAGCCACGCACTCCGAAAATTTTTTTGAGGTGCTTCTCAAAATTTTTGCGGGTCCCCAACCCCTAAAATCTGGAAAAAGGGGGCGTGGCGTCAGCCACGTTTCCGAAAATTTTTTTATAAGGCTAATTGAATTTTTAAAAAATTTTGAAAATTGTTTCAATTATTCACAAGAACAAACAAGTCACTTGCACATTTTTGTAACCCGTGCAAAAAAAATTCAAAAAATCCTCTCGGCCCCTCGGTCCGCCACTGTATCTTCTATATCTGCGATGCATTGTTCTGAAGAAACTTATGAGCTCTTTGATGACAAATTTCCATGCATTCTGTGTCGCAAAATCATGGTAATTTCTACATAAAAGCATGCAAGCTCAAGCAATCTACCTAGAAAGTACTGTAGGTCTAATTTAAGCTCATGCGAACGTTTTCCAGTGTTTTCCGAACATGTTGTTTATCCACAAGTCGTCATTTCATTTCTAGACCACATTTCCGTTATATATACAAAAAAGCATAACTCCATCTAGAAGAATGGTCGCAGGTATTGAAGGTATAGTCGAGAACACCGTTTTACGTTCTATTCATTGGTATACATGCCCATCTGAATGCTACTTCGACCATGCGAACTTCCCTTGTAAGAGAACTTATTGTGCGCGAGTAAGAAAATCAAGATATCCATTAGCGATGAAGGGGGGGAGGGGATTTCGTAGTTTTGACAAGAGAACTAGATATGACCATAACAAGACATCACTTGAATGATGTGGCATTGTACGAGGCTTCCTCCAAGAACGAATTTGCAAAAGACTATTGCCGCTTGAACAGACTATGGACAGATACTACAAATTCTGTAGGCTTACCAAAAAAGTTATCACATCTAAGAAACGATCTGCTTAAATGTCCCGTCCTTTATGTGCTCATCAAAACATACAAGCTCACTGCTAGTAATATTTATTGTAAGCAATTGTCGAAGTCCCAGTGATAGGATATCTTGGCTGTTGAACTTGATCCTCATGCAATTGCTTCGATATATTCCTGCTCACCCAACGAATACTGACATGTTCGTTGAGCAAGTCAGTAAGGCACCGCTAAGTAAAGAATGTGTCATCGAATCATTCGACTCACTTCGTTGTATACAAATGTGTCGAATGAAGGGGCCATGGAAGGGTCTACGAGATACTGAACGAACACCATGGTTCCAACAGTACTGTTTTGATATCGGTAGGTGATGGTGCTCTTGAAAGAATGTCTTAGCTGCAACGTTTTTCGATGGCGTGGACAGTACTATAAACAAATCAGCGGCAATGGGGCAGAGGCTGGCACCTGTCGTTGCCGTTACCTATATGTCAAAAATCGAGAGCCCCGTACTTGCGCGCAAACCAATGCTTTATTGCGGCTATATAGATGATTGTTGTATAGTGTGCGCAACACATGACGAACTAGACACTTGCTTCAACCTAGCTGCCTTGTCTTAACGAACAAGTGCAACTGCGTGATCAATCATACAAAATCAAGTGATTTCGAAAATCAAGCAGCAAAAATATATTAGTTCACTCTTTCGGCCCATCCTTGGAGCACAAAAAAGTCGATAATTTGTAATATGTTTAAGACTGCCAAGGCAGTTTCTTTCGATCAGGAACGCGCTACATCGTTGAATCTTGCCAGACAAATTGCGCAGTCCAATGGTTACCCCACAGACCATTCATCGAAACGTACCTGGCAAGAATACAAACCGCACACAAACAAGAATGAAGTCAAAATACTTTTTTTGTTCCTTTCATATCCGAGGATTTCAGCAGAACGATTAGAAAAAAATTGAAACATGCAGGCCTAAAAGACTCCGTTAGAATCATAGACGTTTCGCCCCAGTTAAAAACAACTAATTCGTAAGCTGTTACGACCGATTATGCATGAATATCAATTGCGTCGTCCGCCCATTTGGTTAGCCAGGCGATTGCATGGAGGTAGAAGTAGTCTACCAGATATCTTGTCAGACTTGCGGGAAACAGTGTATAGAAGGAACTGGCAGGCCTTCGTCTGTGATCAAAGAGCACCTAGATGGTCTTACAAAATCTAAATCCAACACCTCCCTAGGCGCTCATCGCAGAGAGAAACACTCATCAACAATTCAATGTGTAGCTGCCACACTCTTAACGCTTGAATCCGAAATTGCCTCGTAGAACGTTGGAAGCATTTTGGATAAAATCCAAAGCTCCTGTAATGAACCGCAAGGAAGAGGGCGTTGCCATAAATAGTGATCTGATCTTGTATCGGTGCCTTTGCGAATTTGATCTACACTGAGATTAGAGTCATCTATATAAGGCAATTATACTGGTTTTCGCTACTACTACTGTGCAGACGCTGTGTTTGGTGGTTTGCTCAACCCTGATTCGAAGATTGCCGAGGTAAGCATTGACGATGCTTTCCGTCACTGCTTTCGACTTGACCTAATCTTGAGTGTAGCCTTGGCTTAAAGGAGGCGTTTGAGGGAACAAATCACTAATGTGTGCGATCTTCCAGGCTCTGACGGAAGTAAATGCACCCAAACGTTGGCCTAATTGAATAAAGCGTTTTTAGTTATTTGGTTATAGAATACGTATACAAATAACTACTTCATGCCAAGATTCATCGATAATCGAGCTTGTACTTTAATCAAATAGTAATCATTCTTCTAGATTTTCCACACTTTAAGACTAAAGAACTGCATTTGCCTTAAGGATGCCTAACTTTCGGTGTAGTGGTTAGTGCGATGTACGATGCAGGTGATGGTTCGAATTCGTTTATGTTCTTCAGTGTTGCGCTGAATCGGCTATGCTTTTCTGATACGAACAACCTTTATTTTTGAGGCTCTGTCTCCAGACTATTATGCTTCTAGCGGAGCGTCTTTGATGGTTCAGATCAAACCGTAGCTTAGAGTTTGCATCAGTACGTTATATCCAAAGTTGCGATTGGGGAATCGACGGGTCTTATCCCCCCCCCCCCCTCATTTGAGCCAGAATCCGGATAACCCCCTTCACCGAAGAATGATTTGGGAAGGTAATTTGAGAGTGAATAATGATCAAACAGCTATTAGAGATTCACCTTAGTCGTAAAACAGAACAATACATATTGCTAAGAAGAAGTGTTTCTATCAGCTACAATGAGTATTATTACAGCAGTTGATTTTTTTGACACTATCTCGAAGGCGTCTATAATAAGCACCGCAATTTAACCAAATTTGAAAAATTATATTTCTCGAAGGGCGTGCAGGATTCTCCAAAGGCCTGCCGCATCTTCTCCAGGTGCGCCCTTCGGAGGCAATTATTGCTTCGCGCCTCTCTCGCACCTATCTCGCGCCTTCAACACTAGAGAAACAGGCTCAGCCCCTTCGCCCGCCCCCAGATCGACCTCAATCAGGAGTGCGTAGGGGAGAGGAAGGCTGGAAGGATAAGATAGTAGCAAAAACCGGTTATAGATTGCGTGAGGCCCGGAATAGAACATGATAATGCGTCACACTGTCTCCCTTGTCATCCCAATGTGAGAATGATCAGTGTCAGCAGATACCGCTCTATTTAAACAGAAATTAAGTAGGGAGGGGGCGTTTTAGTACAAGCTGCTATGGAGTGCTGGACGTCAACGGCGAGGCAGAGAGACAGGACGAAGATGTAGAAGGAAGCTGTGGAGTGAAGAAGAAGGGCGCCAACGTAGAAAGGTGAAGACACGCGGATGCAAGGAAAGCGGTGCAGGAAACTGAATAAATCTGTCATGAGGGGGGGGGGGGGGGAGCGGGGATTGGAAGGCTTGGCTGACAGGAGACAAGGTGTACAAATACAGTGTGTCCCAAAAAATGTACCGAACGTTTGATCGTTAATATCTCTCTTCCCAAGAAGTCTTTTGCCTTGCTTTAGGTACCGTCTTGTAGAGCTGGCTTCAACTTAGATTAGCATTATAGAACGAATCACCCATCTCTCTTCATTACTGTAGGATTACGGTAGAAACTTGAAACATATGTTGTCAATGTGGAAAAGCTGCCGTTTCAAACTTTAAAAAAAATGTGAAAACTTGTGTATTGGGGTTTTTTATGGACGCTGAGTTCAATACTCAACTATTCACAAGATTACGAAGCTTCCTAAACTGTGTAACCGCACATTTTAGGAACATTGAAAAAATGGCCGCTACCTTTTACCTGGCACATTTCTTCAATGAAGCATCATAATAAATTGGGGACTTTACAGCTATAATTAGCAACTTTGAATAGCCTAGTGTAAAAGTTTTCAGGCTGTATTGTTTCCTTTCTGGGGCAAAATATGGCCTTTCGTTGCTTAAAACCCTCTTTGAAGTTTCTACCGTAATCCTACAGTAATGAAGAGAGATGAGTGATTCGTTCTGTAATGCAAATCTAAGTTGAAGCCAGCTCTACAGATTGATACCTGAAGCAAGGGGAAAGGCTTCATTATAAGAGAGATATTAACGATCAAACGTTCGATACATTTTTTTGGGACACCCTGTATATGCTAGATTTATTCGAAATATAAATAGATAATCAGAAACAAGCACAACAGCAAAGAAAAAAATGTTCAAGATATTATATAGCTTTGTCAGAAGTGTATCTTGCAAGCTTTCTACAGTATCTTTCCAGGTTGACTGTATCAAGTTGTCCTGTCCTTCTAAGCTCTTCGAACGTTGCCTTAGCAGCAGCTACTTTTTCTCTTCTAATTCGATCTCTTTTCCGTAGTTTTCGACTGAGGCGGGAAGAATCTAGTCTTTTCAAAGTGGCCTTAACTATGGAGGTAAAGCTTCGAAAGGCTATGATAAGTTTTGTTAAGGGAGGATGTTTCTTGCCCATTATCTTTCTCAACCTTCTGTAACGTCAATTCTTTGAGAAGAGAAGATGGAAAAAGAAATCCAGCCAAGTTACCCGTGGTAGTTCTCTGCAGAATTAGTAGTTCTATATGTCTCCATTTGATATTTACACCACATATTCGAGGATGGTCCTTCGAGCCATGTACTCCTCACGTAGCGCAGAAACTTCGTGCACGGGCTAAAAGCTGGATGGTGCGGTCCATCCGGTGGTGCTTCCAAGAAGTGGACGAGGTTGAAATAACTTCTTGGCAAAAATGGCAACCCTTTCAGTGTTCTTCACCATTTTAAGACTCGTCTCGATTTGGTTTTCCCCTTTCAAAAAGCGGAGGAGACCCAAGGTGTTCCTCTTACGCACCCAAACTTGACTCAAGTGCCAGCTACATCCCTCAATGGAACACCTAGGGAAAACCTGCGCTGCTGCTGTTATGGCCGCCTAAAAGAGAGAGGACTTGCCTTGTCAGAGTATCAGCTGAATTCAGTAGAACCATACCCTCGATACACGGAGCCCCGTACTCTGGTAACCTTCACTTTGAGGACTATGAGGGGACATAACCTTCACCTGAAAAAAAAAACAGAAGTCATCCGGGGCTTCGCACCGGATGTTATTATCCTGACTATATATCGGAACGAATTGTTAGCGGGTGGAAGACTCTTCGAGGGATGTTGGCCTCGGATTGATACAATAACTGTGTAGGAAGAGTAGAATTGGTGGTTCAGATTTATTTAGGCAAGTACAAGGTTGTGCGAGCGAACCGTTCACGGTAAGCTCATAAGGAGAGTGAGGTCAAAGCCTCCTAGATACGAAAGGGTGGTAAGGCCCGCCCACTCAACGGGTGGTCCCTCGATACGGTAACTGGGGGGAATCATCGTACGATGATACGAATGTTATAAAGCAAATATAGGGGATAATATCTTTAGCTTATCTCAGCGAAACCGAGAACTTGCGTTTTCATAGCCTTTTTCTGCTAAAAAGAGGGTTTCTGTGGAATTTTTGCCGGAATTCAGGACAAAATTTCTCATTATCCTCCCATTTGAACAAAATCGAGTTTCAGAAATTTAGGAGAGCTATTGGAGTTAAGCAAAAACGAGAAACTGCGCTCAAATCTTGCGCAAGGAGTCGCTCACGAAAACGCTGGTCTTTTTTCGTTAATGAGTGATTTTCAAAGCTTGGGACGTTGTCAGTTCTCCTCGTCGTGTCATGGCGACCAGAATGATATATAATGTTGCAGGGTTTCATTGAGACCTCGCAGAAATCTACGACGAGAGCCAAATGCCCCGTCGTCTCTGATCAGGCTCTGCTGCTCGTCTGCGTCTCCGCGCGCTGCGCGCTACCTCGCTACCCCATACGCGGGGCGCGGGGCATTTGGCTCTGGTGCCCTTTTCTTCGCTGTCTCGAACCCAAATTTAGCAAGCTATATATCATTTTGAAGCTCTTGATCTCTATTTTCACGCTGACAACGTCCCAAAACACATTTTTTGATTTAAACGAGAAATCCGGCAAAAACCTTGTTTTCGAAAATCTCTTGTTTTTCTCCTAGTTTAACTATTTTCGTGCGGTTTTTTCGTGCATTATATAGATCTTGCTTGTGTTCATAATGCAGACAACCGCCCAGTCCTTACCTTTTCGATTATGGTGTTTTTTGCGAAAAATCGTAAAAAGTGCGTTTTTCTTTACCCTATTCTGTTACAGTGCTTTCGCATCGATTTTTTTCCAGCTTGGGTGATTGTTGCTCAGAACAATAAGAGCAATACTCCAGACAACGTCCCAGGAAACAGAGACTCAATGCGGGGGTAAAAATTTAAAGGACGCATCAAAAATCAAAACCCCGTGTTGCGAATTGCTGGTCCTGGAGAGAAAACTTGCACTTTGAAAAGCTGCCAAATGAAAGATTTCAAACCTCTTTGCAGCGTTTTTATCCGGTTTTTCAGCAGTTTCTTTTGCTTTTTGTATCTGTTTTGGGTCATTTTATCTTCTCTGATCTTCCTCAATCAACCTTCACTATTTGTGATGTCAGATGTTCAAACAACCTTCACTTTTGACGCCCTATCTCTAGACTATCGAAGGTATGAGTAGAACATACCAGGTCGAAGTCCACAACAAATTTCAATTGCTGCTCTCCTGACTCCGGCATGGCAGCGTTGATTTTCTCCTTCAACTTTTCGAATACTACTCTAAAGTCTTCCTCCCTCTTCCTTGTCATGATGGCGAACATCAGTGGCATCTCGAAGCCTCCATTACATACTCCATGGACGGTGTAGACTTGTCCTTCTTCCATCCGAATTCCACTGCCTGTTCAGCTCCTGAGATTTAGCTAATGGATTCCATCTCCAATAAGTGTTGAGAGACCATTGTCAACAGCTAACTGAAATCGTATATTATGGGTGTAGTCATTTTCAGCTTGTTGACTTGCCTGAACTATGTTCCTCGATATGTATATGTGGTACTTTCCTGCAGCTGCAGGAACGAGCTTCCGTCAGATAGGTAACGTAGCTCACGGAACGTTGTCCATGTTCACGTCCAAGATATTGCTTTTCACTGCTCTCCAGTAACGGCTCTTCTCGACTCGTACCTATCTCTGACAAAATGCATTAAAACTTTGATTTCTCTCTGCGCATCTGAACAACCAGTCAATCAACTGCTAAAGTGAGAATGCAATTTAACCAAATACCTTCCCAGTCCACTTCTTCTACAGGGTGTCCCAAAAAATGTATCGTCTGTTAGATTGTTAATAACTCTCTTATTATGAGGTCTTTTGAGAAGCGGTAAGCGCCATTTTGTAGAGCGAGGTTCAACTTAGATAATTTCTATGGAGCAAATCACCCTTCTCTCTTCATTACTGTAGGATTACGGTGAAAACTTAAAGGAGGGTTTTGAGCCATAAAAGGCCATATTTTGCCTCAGAAAGGAAACAAAACAGCCGAAAAACATTTACACTAGGCCAAGTAGGGTTGGTGATTCTAATTGTAAAGTTCTCAACTTATTATGATGCTTCATTAAAGAGTTGTGCCAGGTAAGAGGTAGCGGCCATTTGTTCCTAATGTTCTTAAAAAATGCGGTTACACCGTTTAGAAAGCTTCGTAATTTTGCGAATAGTTGACTATTGAACTCAGCGTCCATAAAAACCCTATTGCACAAGTTCTTACATTTTTTTGAAAAACTTTGAAACGGCGACCTTTTCCACATTGACACCATATGTTTCAAGTTTCTACCGTAGTCCTATAATGAAGAGGGATGGGTGCTTCTTCTATACTGTAAATCTAAGTTGAACCTCGCTCTAGAAAATGGTACCTAAAGCTTTCCGAAATATTTCATTACAAGAGAGTTATTTACATCAAACAGTGGATACATTTTTTTGGGACACCCTGTATTTTATCCATCACCTTCAGCCAGTGCTTGATTGTGGGAGTTAGTGAAGCTTGCTTGTTGCCACGTAGTTCTTATAAGGTCTAAACTCGCCTTTGTTTTCGGATTGTATTCGTATATATTCCTCTCACTCATAGGATATCCTGTCGGCTTTATCTTTGGCTCTGTCTTTCGGCAAGCAGACATGCTAACATGGCAGGATCATCCAGAAAGTCATCTTCATTCACCTGAAAGAACTATTTTTTCAAGCGAACTAGACAGATTTCAAAGCTCATCAGTACTGAAGTGTAATTCTTCATTTTTGCGCACTCAACACATTGGTACTTGAATGTGTTTTCCAGTTCTTTTGTGGTACATGAATAAATAAACACGAGGACTGCCAGGAATTTCGTAGAGGAGCACTTTGTGCCTTCCTTTCTGACTAGTTTCTCTTATGCCCGCATAGCGGGTACTCTTTCTTGGAGCAGCAACAGGAAGCTCAGGCAGTGCTGTTAATGGCGAACTAGGTTCCTCAGGTTCCTCCACATAGTAAGTTTCATGTGTTGTTGCAGTAAAATCGGCCTCAAATTCACGTTCTCACAGTTAGATTGTATCTGAAGCTATGAAGTAAAGCGAATTACCTTTGAATTCGCTTGTTCAGCGTAAAAGTTCTGATGCGTAGTTGCAAACCTTCGGTCTAAAAACGCACATGAGGGCATGTTTACAACGGTACTTCATACCTGTAGGTTTTGCTCACTCAATGGTGTTGGAATACAATACACTATGTTTGAATTGAAAACCTCTGTTGGTGGCGTTGCAGAAGATATTACATACTGCTTGAATTGAATCATCACTGGTTTTAAATTTGTCATTATTCAAGCCAACCTCAGGCCACCCTTGAAAGTTGTAAAGTTGGCTAGGACTAGGGTAAGTAGTATACATTATGCCATTCGGCTGAGCTTGGTACAGAGTTGGAGGAAAATAGTTGAACGAGTTGCCGAAGCATTGAATTTCTACCTAAAGAGGGTCTCAAGATAAAAATTTTGTCAAATTGAGCAAAAAGACGAAAAAAATGAAAAAAAAGAGAAAAGTAAGCAACAGCGCAGTACCTGATAGTAAGACATGTTGCGTTGCGAGTACCTCGCATTTCACCTTTTTATAGTCTACAAGGCTGTTCTTTTTGCCTATGGACTATGTTATGGGCTACATATTAGCCGTCGGCTTTAACCCTTCAGTTCTTATCTTATTAGTGAACCTTATCAGTGCACAAGGTCAAAGGTATGTTAATTAGTTCCAAGTTAGGGATGTTTGAGAGTGATGTTCAATGTTTTTTCCACAAAGCTTACTGGAAGCCTGCTTATAACCACTTCTTACGAAGCTTCTTGGATTCTTCTCGTTATCCATGAAAGCGCGAGCGACAATGAGGTCGATCTGGGGGCGGAGCGAAGGGGCGGAGCTTGTTTCTCTAGCGTTGAAGGTGCGAGATAGGTGTGAGAGAGGCGCGAAGCAAGAATTGCCTCCGAAGGGCGCACCTGGAGAAGCGGCAGGCCTTTGGAGGATCCAAAGGCCTGCCGCCATTCCTCTGGTCAGGAAAGTATTACAAGCAGGTACGGCTTACGGAGCGAAGATTGGCTTCCTTCGTCGCAATCGTCTTCCTGTCAAAGATCAAAAAACAAAAAAGTACTTGCTCGTAAGCTCATGCTCTTTTATATATAGATTGACGACTGCTGCCAATATGCCTCAAAGTGAAGTAGACATATGCTTTGACATTCTGAATAGCCAATCCCTTAACATGAGATTCACGTGGAATAAACCCGATGAAAATTGGCTAGCATTCCTAAACGTCCAAATGTTTTGATCTTACGGATCATACGTAACTAAATGATTACGCAAACAAGCTAGTAAGGCCATATTAATTCACTATCGCTCTAGGCAACCTTGGAGCATGAAACCGTGATAGGCAACATGTTCAAGACAGTGAAACCGGTTTCGTTCAACGTCGAACAGCGCAATGCATTGATGAACCTTGTCAAACAGATTGTATATTATAACGGCTATCCCGCAAAAGGTGCACCAATGCAACCTGTAGGCAAGAAAGCAGACCGATCGAAATGAACCAGACAATCAAAATAGCGTTTTGTGTTCTTCGTATCTGACGATTTTAGCACAGCTATCAGAAAATCTTTGTTTCAAGATGATTTTTTCGATGATACCGTCAAATTATAGCTATCCCTACTTTAAATCTCAAAAAACAACTAAGCCGCAATCGAGCGTATGACAGAATGTGCACGACCGCCGATTGTGTCATCTGAGCTTTGGGAAACCAGGCGACTGCATGGAATTACGAGTTTTATATCTCATGAAATGTTAAAAATGCGGTGATCAATACATGGGAGAGACCGGAAGACCCTTGTGCACAAGAGAATCCAAGGGCATCTTGACGGCCTTAGAAAACCACAAATGTCCACATCTTTGGGTGCACATGGTGCACACAGGTTATGTCATGAGAACCATTATTTCTTAGTCGCTGTTACGACCTTGTCGCACGAATCCGAGTTTATAGCCCTCAAAACGTGGAGGCTTTTTGGATAACGTCTAAACCACCTAAAATGAACCGCAAAGATGAAAGCATTGCCATAAGCCTGTTCTACTATCAAACACTATGTGGATGCTAATACGAGATCTTCTATAACCATATAAAAAACATTGTTGACACTGACTATCATACTCACTCATGGCGCTGCAGCGCAGTACTGGTTGTTCTGTCTCTATATGCCGATCTGACAAGACCGAAGTTAGGCTTTCAACATCTATTCTGCCACTCCATCACTAAGCTAAACTGAATCTATTGCCAAATAAGGCGTTCAAGCGGGCAGTTTTCGAAGTCTCGTTCCTTCAGGAAGTCCTGATGAAGGCGGACGAACCGCCGAAACGTTGACTTATCGCGTAATAAAGTCTTGCTATCAACCTTGGTCGACAGCTTAAAAACTGTATTACAAATGAATC
Source organism: Cylicocyclus nassatus (assembly GCA_958299035.1). Taxonomy (NCBI): domain Eukaryota; kingdom Metazoa; phylum Nematoda; class Chromadorea; order Rhabditida; family Strongylidae; genus Cylicocyclus; species Cylicocyclus nassatus. Next base: position 68,626,141 of record CATQJL010000112.1, read on the forward strand.
ACAATGTCAAGGTTTATCGACAATCACGCACAAAATCAATTTCCTTTGATTTGCCCAATTATTTCCTTCGCTTCCTTCACATGATTAAGGACTTCTGGAACCTTTGCGGCAATGTCCGGAACCTTCTTGATCGCAACTTTTATCTTTTCTAGGATTTTTCCCAGAATGTCTTTGAATTTGCCGCATTCACCAACGTCCACAACAGAGAGAATCTGTAAGCATTCTAAAGAGTAAAATCGCAAACTAAGTGATGTCTTGCTTGATCAACATACCACTAAGATGGTAAGTAATAAGAAGGTAAGGTTGAAAATTCTCATTCTTGTCCAACTGACGTAATCTCTAGAAAAACACTTTGAGAAAGTAAGCGGTACATAGAGCGTTTGATAAAACGGCAAACAGACGAAACTTCATTGGCATAACTTGACAGAGAAACAAATGAGGTATGGCACTATATGTCGCCAGAAATGGGAGATTCCGCCCGACATTTGCGACAATTACGCCTTATTAATACATGCACAGGCTGAGTATCTGCTGCGTTGTCCGCGCGAAATCCTCCCACTTCGCCACATAGTCCTCTACCCAAATAAATGATCTTCTGAGTGCAAGGGAATTACGAGTTTACAATAATCTTGATTTCTCTGCTATGTAATTTCAGGCATTTGTAAGAGGCAATGTCGCAGATTATATCAAAAATAAAACCTCAAAAAGTTGTGCACATTATGTACAACTCTGTCATCAACTATCTCGCTTGTTTAACTGTAAATTCATCAGCTTTCTTCTCTGAAACAAAAAATACCGTAATTGCCTTTTCAGAAAAGGAGTAGACAAAGCTTGCGTTTGGTCATGTTCTACTCAAAAGTTTTAGGTTGCTAATATCTTCTCTTAACTTTGCAAAGCTATAGACCATTGATTGGGGTTTTTTTGAGCCACAGCAGAACTTAGCGGACTTCTGTCAATTTTGGTTGGTCATGCTTATGCACAAAATGAGGAATTGAACGAAATGAAGAAGAGGCTGATCAGATAGTAGTTGAAGGTTGGGGACTTTCTTATATTATCATAATCTTTTCAATCGAGATTCGTCCATAAAAAGAGTATCTTGGCAGCAGTGCACAAAAGTTTTGCCTTGACCCAAACCCACCTTCCTTATCTGCGATGCCGGCTATGGGAAAACTACAATCATAAGTCCAAATTTGGCAAACATTTAGCGCCACATCCTCATCCAAAAACTACTTGTGCAAAAACACTTACTGTGTCTCCACTGAATGTAAGCATCCCTTGAAATCAGTACGCTAAACATCTTGCTAGTCATGCACTTCCAAGTTGGGTCTTATAGCACACCATGCATTAAAGCTCCAGTGATTTTATGCACTTGGATGATTTATTTAACAATCTCTAACTCGCTGTTCGAGCCATTATTAACGACCAAGCAGGCGAAAGCGCCAATCCCGTGATTCACCAAACTTCAAAATGTGATCCGATCTGGCAAGTTTGGCATATCGGAAACAGCAGTAGGGAAGCAGAGCCTTTTTCGACAGGTCTTGCTCCACTGCCCGACGCCGTGCCCGATCTGACCAAACTTGCCAGATCGGACCATATTCGCCAATAGAAGCAGCCCAATCACCAGCTTGGCTTCGTTTATCACTGGCGCCAGTGCCCGCGTTTGTACGGGCTATCACCTGTACAGGAATTCCCTTCCTAGATAGGAGACTGATAAATATCGTCCCTAGTATCGTTGCCTCCCCGGCGTACGTTGAGCGGAGCTTTTGCAAACATCCGCGTTGATGACTGATCAATACTCAACGCAAAACGAACTGCGACATATATAACTGTTGTCATACGTGGCAGAGTTGGTAGCGAGAGATTACAAAGAAGAACTCGCGGTAGAGGTTGAATAAGTTCACCGGTTCAGATGTCTGCAAGTGCTCCGCTTAACGTACACCGGGGGACGATAGCAAGGTTGATTGAAGTGTGCTGTAAAAATGCGAAAGTAAAACGAAAATTCTCTAACTGATTCAGTATTTGTGAGCATTTGCCATTTTCAACTGAAATGACTTTCTCTGTATTGCAGTTGCCAAATATCTCCAAAAGGATGCGTAAAATTTCTACCATTGAATTTGTCCCACACATATGATACCCAAGTCTGCCGTATCTTCAATACACAAAAAATACCTGAGTTGCAGAGACCATTTGAAGTGAGATGAACATGGTATAAACGCTTCGGTTAAAATATTAGGTTGGCCCGAAAATGTGTAAGCACCATTTTGAGAAATTTATAGCTTCTTACGCTTCAAAGCTTTTGCTTTCCCGAAAATTTGAACTCGTCTGAAAAAGATAATCATACGTTTTACAAAAGCATTTGAGGTACTCTCTAACTCGCAAACACAGCAGTAATAGATTACGAATAGAATTTGTAGGGTGCCTGAAATGTGAACCAGGGCCGGGACAAAGGTAGCAAGTAGTCCTCTATGAAGCGATTACGCCTATGGCTCTTTGACTTAATGATTTTCCCTTTACATTAACTGCGCAGGCTATTTGATTAAAGTCCGTTCTCAAAAGCCAAAATTTGTTTGTTCTTTTGGAATCTAGCAAAAGGGGGAGGAAAAGGTGAAGAAAAAGTCGCTCCAGTGATCACACAAGTGTCAAACTTCTTGCACTGCATACAAGGACTTTTGTACCCTGCAAGCTCTCAAAGTATTTACCTCAACTCTGCATGAAGCGAAGCTGCATTGCTCACTTTCAGATAATCGCCGGGGCAGGCGGCCGTGCGATTTATGTGCAAGCGGGGACCGGTAAAATACTTCGCTGATTTATTGTGGTCCGCTTGCAGATATATGGAGGGATGTTGGCGAAAATTCAAACGAATTCTCGGAGAACAATCGCGGCCTTTTCATGAACTACTCAGATAACCGCCGGGGGCAGGCGGCCATGCCAATTTTGAGCAAGCGCGTACCGGAAAAATAGTTCATTGATTTTTTGCCGCCCGCTTGCAGAAATTTGGAAGAAAGTTGGCGAAATTGAAGACGAATGCTTGGAGAACAATCGCGGTTTCTTTATGGATTAGCTGCGGCGCAGTGGCCGCATTCTCGCGAACTTTCCGCGAGTATGCAAAAATTTCGGGAACCGCCCGGTCCTTTGTGGAGGACCGCGCAACCCCCAGGTACTTTCCGCTGGGAGAAAGTACCTCAAACTTGAGTAATTAAACCAACGGTGACACCTCTGCCACACAGAGTCTTAGCTGTGCTCGACGTACGCCCGAAAATGCCTAAAAAGAGTCCGAGCGCATGCTGAAAGTTTGGTCAGCGCTCGCTGAAAGAAATTATTTGCCGAGCGCTTGCAAAAAATGCTGTATTGCTGCCCGCTGGCAGAATATGCGACCGTAAAGGAAGTGCCGCCCGCTAAAGGTTTGGCCACGCCCCAAAATTCTGCTGACCGCCTGCAGAAAAGCGCGAGTTTGCGGACCGCCTGCCCCCGGCGATTATCTGAGTAGTTGCGGCGCAGTGGCTGCATTCTCGCGGACTTTCCGCGAGAATATACAAACTGTTGAGAGCCGCACGGTCCTTTGTGAAGGACCGAACAGAGGTAGGTGCTTTCCGCTGAGAGAAAGTACCTCAATTCGGGTAATTAGAACATCGGTGACACCTCTGCCATGTAGAGTGTTACCTTCTTCGGGGCCGAAACTGCTCAACAAGAGTCAGAGCGCTCGCTGAAAATTTGGCCGGCGCTTGCTGAAAGGAATAATTTGACGACCGCTCGCAGAAAATTCTGTATTGCTGCCTGCTGGCAGAACTTACGACGGCAAAAGAATTACCCCCGGTGAAGGTTTAGCCACGCCCCGAAATTCTGCTGACTGCCTGCAAAAAAGCGCGAGTTTGCGGAAAGGCTGCCCCGGCGATTGACTGAGCTAGAGGAACGTAAAGTTCACAAATGAGGGCCTCTGTGCTGACCAAGAAACAAAGCAGTAGGATTGTGAAAAGAAAGAATTACATTGTTAACTTTGAAATTTATAGTATAAATGCACCTCTTCAAATAAAGGCTGTATTAAGATACCAGAAAAGGAAAAGTCCACATTTCTGTTTTACCTATCACATAATATCTTTTCTCAGCGTTGCATAAGCGGTTGCAAAATAGGGTTGTGTTGTGTTAACTGTAATGGCTTCTGCTGAGAGCTTAACGTGGCCTCGATGGGAATATTCGTGGAAGGCAAGCCCTACAACATTTGAAGCAAGAAATCGAGAGCTAAGACCGACACAGACACAAGTTCCTTTCTTACACTTATATAGCCCCGTAACAGTCATATGCGATACTTCTATTGATCGCTTATATGTAATCAGCTTTGAAAGAATAGATAAGGAAAAATCTCCGACAGTTACTGTAACAAAAAAAACATACTAATCCTTGAACGTTCGCAACTCGTGACTAATGTGTGTCCGTTGCTTGTGACCAAGGGTGTCGGATAACAATTTAACGATGCTTTCGGAGCTTTCAAATGATTTTGCCTTGAAAGAAGTCCTTGTATAATCACACAACAATCATTAAATTACCCCAGCATTGCCATCAATCAAATTTTGCAGTGCTCAAAATCGAATGGTATTTCTATAAAAATGGTACTCAAGATTATTTTTTACCTAAAAATTATGTCAAAGAAACGTATGTTTTTCAGATGCAAGTATCGCCAATGCAAATACTTAGTTCGCTCAAGGCTTGATGAAAGAACGCCTAAAACTCATTCCTCTGCAGAATTGGTTCTTTTTTTGATAGCATGCTGCGAGTTTATGTCCAAACATGTAAATGCAAGCCCACGCTATAATTATCCTGTACGATGCTTGTTTTGAAATCACACCAGAGGCGGAATAAAATTTGGCTTTTTGCTCCAAAAAAGCGAATGTTAGCTTCCTTTTGTATTCATAGTTTTCATTTCTTTAAGGTCATTAAATTACATGCATTTATGTATGCTTCATGATTCGGAACTTCATTTTGCTCATCTTCATCCAAATATAATATTTGGTTATGGCAAACGTTTCTTCCTTCTTCAGCTAGATTTTTAGCCGATTATGTTTTCTGAAGTAAATCGCTGATTTTATGGCAATACTTTTATCCAGAGAAGCTAAGTGGTGCTATTCAGTGACGCAAAAATCAATTATCAGATCATCTGTTTAGTGTCATTGAGGATCATTTACAGAAAGCTCCTTAGCAATTGCTAATAGATTGCATCAAAAATTTGCTTTGATGACGTCTTAGTCATTTTTGGTTCTATACTTACAGACAAAATATCACATATATATATGTATACATGTAAAATATTGTGAGCTGAAACCCTTTGCTACCACTTAAAAAGCAGCAATCGCATTGAATGGTTATACTTCAATAGTCAGCTACATGACCTCAAAATTCCAAATGAAACAGTAAGCGCTGATTACTGTAAACTCATTTAGATGCATAGATGCAAGTACTTAAAAACTGTGGATAGGCGATGTGCATGTGCATTCTGTGCCGTAACTTCGCAATATGAATGCAGTACTTTATGCCTTTTTTTCTAATTTCTAAAAGCCGAAGAAGCTTGTCTCTTCAATGCTCGTCGTTCCTATTCATGAAACTTGCAAATTATAAAGACCGTCGTATTCCGAATCACAAACTTTTTGATGTTTGTGGTGTACTTGAATAGTTATCACATTTAGCTGAAAATGCTACTGTAGTCGTACAGTGCCTTGACAGCTCACGGCAGTGCGCTATGATACGTTAGAATCTGTGAAAATCTTGCCTTCCGTTCAAAATTCATTGTAAGTTACAGTGGTGCAACATGAGAATCGTTATTTTCTTGCAAAGTGTCTGAGCACTGTTGTTCCTTACCCCTTGTAACAACATGACAACTAAATTTCGTACTTACAAAAATGAGATTTCTGTATTATATCATCCTGCTTTTTATAGTGGCAGGTACACAGGCTGTCATATGTGATATAAAACATTCTAAAAAACTTGCAGCACGCATTGCATCTCGCGATTCAATTTTGCTTGTGCTCACGATAAAAGGCTGCAATGTAGCGATAACAAATATTACTGTTATCGGAGCTGTAGAACGGGACAATGTGAATTGCGTGGAGACCGCTGGATTTGCATATGCTCTAGATGCCGGTGAAGGAGCATTACTATAATTGTTTAAGAATGTGGGAATGAAAAGTAGATGTTTTAGAGCAATGTTGATGAGATACCACAACGGATATAACAAGTATATTTATAATGGAAAGATAGCGATCCTGAGGGCCGCTTACAGTTGGTCAAGGCGAATTTATTTGAATGCAAAAGAATAGTCACTCAAATTACGAGCTCATCTATATACAGGGTGTCCGTAAAGTATGTATACACTGTTTGATCGTTAATATCTCTTTTCCCAAGAAGTTTTCGGCCTTGCTTCAGGTATCATTTTGTAGAGCTGGCTTTAGCTTATATTTGCAGTATAAAAGGAGTTACCCATCTCTCTTCATTACGGTAGGATTACGGTGGAAGCTTGGAACCATATGGTGTCAATGTGGAAAAAGCTGCCGTTTCAAAATTTTTCAAAAAAATGTGAAAACCTGTGCAATAGGGTTTTTACGGACGCTTAGTTCAATACTCAACTATTCACAAGATTGCGAAGCTTTTTAAACGGTGTAACCGCACTTTTTAGGAACATTCAAAAAATGGCCACTACCTCCTACCTGGCATAACTCTTCAATGAAGCATCATAATAAGTTGGGAACTTTACAGTTAGAATCAACAACTCCAACTATCCTAGTATAAAAGTTTTCAGGCTGTTTTTTTTCTGAGGCAAAATATGGCCTTTTACGGCTCAAAACCCTCTTCGAAGTTTCCACCGTAACCCTGCAGTAAGGAAGAGAGATGGATGATTCGCCCCATACTATAAATCTAAGTTGAAGCCAGCTCTACAAAATGGTACCTGAAGCAAGGCAAAAGACTTCTTGGGAAAAGAGTTATTAACAATCAAACAGTGTATACATACTTTACGGACACTCTGTATATATAAAACTCAAAAATTGTCAGTTTGGAGGGTATGCGCGTTATAGAAACGCGCACCGCTCAACCGATTCAGCTGAAACTTTGCACACATATGTTTTCGACCCCCTGCGCAGATGATAGGCTACTTTTCGCAGCGATTCGTTGGGCCCTTCTATCGATTTATTGATTTGTTTACGTTTTTCTAAGGAGGATTCACCGCGCTATGCCGACTACCACGATCAAAATGTGAACAACTACTCATTTATAAAGCTTTTTCACGTGAGATCGGTGATTTCGCGTGGCTGAAACTTTTCACAGGAAGACGAACGCAAATTTGAATAGGTTTTTGAATTTGTCATGGCTTGGTAGTCGCCAAAAGGCAATAGTAACCGTGAGCTAAATCTCTGTGCGAAAATCTTCTCAAATGCTTGGCTAGAACCTTGGCATATTGACCATTTACGCACCCCAATTCTTTTTGGCGCCTTTTTCGTTATGTTGTAAAACTTTTGACCACTTTTTGGGCTGAATTCCATCGTTTGCACATATGCTAACCAAACACACCCACGACTTTGCAAAAAGTGGTGATACGGACCCAATTTTGCGGGACAGAAGCCAGGTGGATCTTTTTGGCGCGCAATTTTTAAGGGATCCACTCAGTGAATCTACTCGTGCTGTTAGACTTTCATGAAGGGAGCATGCGCTATGCACACACACACACACACACACACACACACACACACACACACACACACACACACACACACACACACACACACACAACACACACACACACACACATACACATACACACATACACATACACATACACATACACATACACATACACATACACACACACATACACATACACATACACATACACATACACATACACATACACATACACATACACATACACATACACATACACATACACATACACATACACATACACATACACATACACATACACATACACATACACATACACATACACATACACATACACATACACATACACATACACATACACATACACATACACATACACATACACATACACATACACATACACATACACATACACATACACATACACATACACATACACATACACATACACATACACATACACATACACATACACATACACATACACATACATACACATACACATACACATACACATACACATACACATACACATACACATACACATACACATACACATACACATACACATACACATACACATACACATACACATACACATACACATACACATACACATACACATACACATACACATACACATACACATACACATACACATACACATACACATACACATACACATACACATACACATACACATACACATACACATACACATACACATACACATACACATACACATACACATACACATACACATACACATACACATACACATACACATACACATACACATACACATACACATACACATACACATACACATACACATACACATACACATACACATACACATACACATACACATACACATACACATACACATACACATACACATACACATACACATACACATACACATACACATACACATACACATACACATACACATACACATACACATACACATACACATACACATACACATACACATACACATACACAAGTACTCTGCGTTGATACCACTGCTT